>NW_010580266.1:5266-51076 GCF_000705375.1 Tinamus guttatus
CTGAATGTGAGGAAGGTGTACCCAAGAAAGAGACACTAGCAGAAATCATGGACATGTTTTCAGTTGAAGTATGTTCCTGAAAAATACTGTTGGAGGTGATGGGAGAGATCTTGCAAGAAGAGGTGCATTTTCCTCAAAAAGCAACAACCCAAGTTATCATGTCTATTTAGACATCACTGCTGATCAAAGGAGTGAACAGATTTTTTGATTGAAAACTTTTTATTTTAATGAACCTTTTCCCCACGATACACTGAAATGAATCGGAGCAGCTGACAGGTCCATGGCTCTGAGTGACAGCCACAGCCCTAGCTCTGCCGTTGTGTACAGTGTAGCACGGCGTGACTGTGGTACACACTCGTCTGCCAGGGGAGCAGTCAGTGGGAAGGCTAGTTCTCAGAAAAATCCAGGCATGTTACATAACTATGAATTACATAATTATGTATTGCATAATGCTGGGGAACAGGCCCTCCGCAAGCTCCTGGGATTGGTCTCTGCTAATTCAGCTTTGGTTTCTATGGTGTTTTTGTGATTTACAGCTCTTTTTAAGGAATCCATTTGCACTTTCTTTCAGGAGCCTGTGGCTTTGTCTGTGCACATAGCAGTCAGGATGCTGGGCTACCAGCGGTGGCTAGCCAGGGAGGCAATAGCAACTGCATCTTACAGACATAGCAAGGCACTGGGTTTGCTGTAGCTCTACCACGGCCTTCAATGCACACAGGAATTGGCCTTCGAAGACTATGAGATGAGAAACTGTGTGAAACCATATGCATTACATATCATCTACCTCTCGTGGGAAACAAGGAGAACTGTAATCAGTGGTGGCAGTGGCCACCTACTCTTCTCTACTCTTTCTTCTCTTCCCCTTGCTCTTAAACACTGCTCAAAGCAGGACAAGTCTCCTGGACAATGACAGAGTTCAGCATCTGGGAAGCAACCTGGGCCAGTTGCCAAAAAGGAAAAGGAAGTATCAGGAGGGAGAGATTTCAGCATCCAGACAAGATTTGGGCTGTGGATTTGTGCACAATTGTGCTATACTCCTCACCTCTCACTGGCACAGACTCTTTCAGGGAACAAGTCCTACACCATAATGTCAAAAGTAGTTTTTCCTTTTCTTCAGTACTCACCAGATCTGGACTTTGGAGACTATGAGGCAGGCAACAGTAAGACTCAGATGTTTTCTTTCTTCAGAAGGTTCAGAGGTTAATGCTGAGCTGTCGCATAACAGATCCACAGTTCTCATGCAATAATCTAGGTATTCTCCTGCATCCTGATGCATGATGCATGTAACACTGAACTTCAGGTGGATGCAACATTTACCTTGGGTAAGCAGGAGGTATATTGCATGCTAGCACTTGGATTCAGTGGAAGAACAAACAGGAAAGCAGTGGTGCAGTCCAGGACCAGAATATTTAGGCTCCTATGCAGAAGCCAAAGGACAGAAGTGACATGGTCTGCAAAGCCGTGTGTGTGCTCTCTGGGGACACCAGCCTTTACTGTAGTGCTGGGAAACCAGAGCACAAGAAAATAGCAGAGGATTTCTATGGGAAACTGTGAGTTCAATTAAAGGAAGAAGTATGATGGAAAAACAACAGGCAGCATTTAACATATTGCCCATCTCAGAATAAAAGGGAAGAAATTATTTTTCAGATGCAGCGTGGAGACCTGGTGATCTCTAGGAGGAAGACACCAAGTAAGTGTGACAGGTAGCTGTCCCGTCAGGCGAATAGGACTCCAAGGTAGTCATGAAATAATAAAGCAAGCAGGGAATTCTTTCCTCATCCCTCACCGCCAAAAAAACACTGTAACTAGAATGAGACTGGGAACAACTGGAAAATGCAAGCAGCTATAGAAAAAGGAAAGTTATCACAGAAACCTGCATAGGCCAAAAAAGTCAAGCAATCAACATTCATATGATATCGTGCATCGGCCTGACATCCCAAACTGCAGCTCAGAGCTGTGACTAGGGAGTCAGGGCAGAGACATTTGCAGTGTGACAGAGGTTGGACGTTAACAACCAGGTTAGACTGAAATCCAGGCAGCTGAAGAAAGGAGGGTTGTTGCCAGCCCATAACTTAGGCCAGGAAGGATTTTTGCCCATCTTCTCCTGGGCCTCGGGAACATGTGTGTTTGGGGAAGGGGGGATGCTGAGCATGTTTTGGGCATGGCTGATGCTGCAGAAGCAGAGCTCAGGCCCACCTCCCTCAGGTTCGTGCAAAGGCAAAAATCTCAGCACAGCAGACTGGAGTGAGCCGAATTGGATGGCAAAGCTGAGCCACTGTGCAAGCAAGTGTCTTTATCAGGCTCACAGGCACATGTGCGGAGCCTCTACCGAGCTGGCAGTCCCTGACTGTTGATTAAACTCTCTTAATAATGAAAACTTCTTAGCCTCTGAGCAGCCCCTTGAGGATGAGTATTAATGAGAGTACAATGCCCAGCTCGGCTGTGGCCCCCCAGGTCCCCAGAGGCAGTGGGAGAGATGATCTCCGCATGGTAAAATGCAAAGATAACAGCCACAGAGTGCCTTGCCCAGTGCCAGTGGGACCATGGAGCAAGCAAGTGGTCCTCAAGTTACCAATGTGTAATTTAATCTGTGCTATGATGTATTTTTATGTTGGCTTTGGAGTCAATGCCAGCAGAGCCTCTCTCCCCTAATGATGTTTGTGTAGCTCTTTATGAGGGCTTCCGATTATTTGGAATCAAGCAACTTACCTCGGTTTAAAGTATCTGGTTTATCTTTTTGTGAGTTTATTTTAAAGATAGGTCAGTTCTTTGATCAATTTTTTTTTTTCACACAGCTAAAGCAATATATCCTGCCAGGGGAAAGTGGGAGGCAGGTCTACTTACATACACAGCCCCTGCCAAAAAATAAAAATAAAAATAAAAAATCAAGCCATCTTCTTCAACCAAAGGCAGCACCGTCTACGCAGTGACATGGCATGTGCAAATTAGGGTTTCCCTTCGCCTGAGTTCTGCCAGGATAAAGGGGAAGAAACAGCTTTACATCTTTCCCCCTTTCCTGCAAAACAGCCTCTAATCCACAGAGCACAGAGCTTCTGCAAGATGAGAGCCCCTGGGGAAGCCAAGATCTACCCCTAATTTCTACTGATGCTTACACGTGGCTCTTAATGAGCTCCAACAGTTTCTTGCTTCCAGCTGAAGTTGACTACTTTCAAAGTTCATGGTCCCATTTTGCATTATCATTCTAATATCTCCCTTAGGGAGGACAGCAAAAATCAGATCTTTTTTCCCTTTTAAGAAGAAGCACCAATTTAAGCAGTTTCTAATCCAGTGTTTTCTATACTCTATCACTCTTATGGGGAACACCTTCAGGGAAACTGACCCCACTAGGAAAAAATATTCAGCAAAATGTAAACAGCAGATCAACACTGGGTGAACACCCTGAGCACAACGCTGGCCCTGGCCCATGGGTGAGTATTTACCTCTGAACTTGGGATGGGGTCTCTGTTCTGTATCTCTTCCCTCATGTCTTCCTGCTTGCAGTTTTATTTCATTTTCATTACTATCCTTGCTGTTCATACAGATTTTTTTTTTCACTTGTCCATTTTAGGGTCCTCAAGGCAAGACAGCCACAGTGGTGGGGTTTGATACTGGCTGCAAGCCCTACCCAACAAATTAAGTATTGGGAGAGGCCACCTTCACTAAGCTCCCTGGTGCTGCACAACCACTGTGTGAGTACAACACAGTATCCTCCTTAACCATTCAGTTTGACTAGTCATCTCTGAGGCCTGAGGTTGCATATGCATGTGTCCCAGGTAGGGCACCTTTGCAAATCTCACTTGTAGCCATCTTAAATGTACAAGATCCATGCGTAGTTGAAAGACCATCAAACCTCTTCCTCCAACAGAATCCAAAGGTAGATGCACAGGAAAAGAGTGTAACGAGCAAGAACTGCTGCTCTATCGCAGCTCTTTGAGGGTAAGGGACTTCCCAAGGTTATTCTTGCATATTTGTGTTTAACAGCCTTAGGCAATTCTCCATGAGCTTATAATTTTTTTATCTTATGCTTGCTCCCTTTCCCAAACCATATTTCAGATGTAGTTGTTGTCTTCGGACAAGATGTTAAAAACAAACTATTAACTTTGTGACTCTGCACCAGATTAACCAATGGTTGAAACCAAAAATCTGGTAATCACTTCCAAACCCTTCATAAACTGCTTCAAGCGCCTTTAAAAGAAAAAAAAAAAAGCAATAAAAATAGAGCTCAATTTCTCTGGAAGATCTCTTTTTGATGCAGGGACCCTCACCTCTGGCGCCTTTTTAATTACAATTTCCCCAGACACTGTGGTTTTATGTTTTGATCTTCTTCCTTCAGCTAAGAGCTCCAGTACTGGGGTTCAGCTGGTCGAATCCAGCTGGTCTGTGGCAGCATCTGCCTGGAAATTGCCTGCCTTAGCCTGAAGCCCCTTCATTTCCTTCCTTGTCCCCTGCTGCAGAGCCCTTGCCACACATGGCGGCTTTCTGCTCTAGGCAATTCCATGCTACGTCTCTGGGGTTTGTTGTCAGCTTCTTCCAGGGCTGTCTGTGAGTTTACGGCAAGGGCCAAATAACACAATTACACTAGATTTATTGTCCTCCTGAGCAAAAGGCCACTGGTTCATTCTTTTTTCTTTTTCCTTTCTGTATTTTTTTTTCCTGGCACTTTTGCAGATCTGCAGTTTACAGATCTGTGAACAGTGCATTGGACCCCCTTACAGCCTAGCTTGTTTGCTGGAGGAGAAAAAGTCCAAATCACACATATAGACACCAAAAAAAAAAAAAAAGCCAAGAAGCAATGTTAGGAGGAGAAGCCAAATAGTTAGGAGAAATACAGTTAGCCTCGATGATCTCAAAGGTCTTTTCCAAACATAATGATTTCATGATTCCATGAAATGAGACTGCAGATAGATGTGAAAAAGCAAATAGATATTCTGTGAGGAAAAAAAAAAAGAGTATTAAAAAAACCTCTCACTGATCATAACCTGAGCTGAGCGGGAGTGTCTGGGGACAGGAGGGAGTTGGATAGAAATTCAGGTGGAAAAACGAGAAATGGATTTTTCTAAAATGGACTTAAGATACCTGAGAGGAGTGCACAAAAGTCAAGTCCAGCCAGTCAGATGTCCAGGGAGTGTGTAGGAAGTCACTGAGTTATCTGTTTCCTACTCGGTTTTTGTTCTGTTTTATTGACAGAAACATCCCCCTTGTCTGCTGAGCAATGAACCTAACGCCAGGGAACTCCAGGACCTGGCTTTGCCTATTAGCCTCATGTCTTGGTCTAATTTAGAGAGACATTTAAGACATGAGTTATTAAGGGCCATCTCACCCTACCAGCTCATTACAGTTTACAATAAAACCATCAGAGGTTTATGGCTGTGAGCAGCATCAGCAACTGCAAGGCACAGCACAAAATATAGAGGAATGTCCACAAGAGGGAGAGTTGGTGCCAGTCTCAATAGCGATTTTGTGAAAATTGTACTTTCCTGCCTAGCAATTGTAGGAGATCCATTCCTCACGTTTGACTTACCCTGGCAGAAATATTTCCTTCTGCTGCTGATTCACCTTATTTCTGGCAGCTCACCTTTTCACATTAATTTCTCTCCTCCTCTTTCTCTAGCCAAATGGTGTTATGTTCTTCTTTGCTTGAGACATGCTGAAACACCACAGCATACAGGCACTGAACAAGGTGTCATTGAAAAGATGCTGTAATTACAGCAGCGCCTCTACTCTCCCTGCTGTTCTTTCCATCTTTTCTCCCACTTTCCTTATGCCATACTGCTACCTCCTGCCTGCCCCCAAGAGAGTGATTCTCTGCCTTCCCGCAATGTCCCACCAAACCAGTCACCTGGAAGTGACACTCTTACACCACATCCAGCTTGTTGGAGATCCCTGTTAGCTTTCCACATTGCTCCAGCAGAACACCTCTAAAATGCCAGCTATTCCTGCTAGGAGCTGGGCTCAGCCAGGACATCACAGGTGTAAAATAGTCTCTATCGTGACATGGCATTCTTAATCCATTTTCCCAAAAAAGCTGATGACTACCAGTGGGGAGTGCTCCTAAGCTTCTGCAGGACCATGCAGAGCAAATTCCAGAAAACTCCAGAAAACACGTGGCTCCGAGGCTGGTGTCATCACCAAAATTTGGGGTTCTTCACCAACAGGAAGCCTTACATGGCACCAGGCATGCTGATATCAGATGGGATTCATCTTTCCCAAAGGGTTAAGAGGGTCCTTGGTCACGAGCTATCAGGGCTCACTGATAAGGCTTCAAACTAGATTGAATGGGAGAGGGGGATATCATCAGGGATGCTGGTGATAAGGTGTGGGACAACCTACCATGCCATTTGTACCAGTTTAGTACCAGAACCAGCAAAGGATGCCCAGAGCCTGGAGAGGGAAAATAGCAAAACAGGAGAGCTATTGAAGGCCCATATAGAGCAGTAACAGGCATCCCAGCTAGAAAGACAGACACACTGGGAGCCCGACTCAAATGTCTGTATGTAAACACACACAGCGTGGGGAATAAACAAGGGGAACTGGAGATTCATGTGCAGTTGCAGGGCCACGATCTCACCACAATTAGTGAGACATGACGAGACAGCTCTCATGACTGGAACGTGGTCATGGACGGCTTTAGGCTTTTCAGGAAGGACAGGCCACGAAGGCAAGGTGATGGAGCTGCTCTTTACGTGAGAGAGCAACTGGACTGCGTGGAGCTCAGCAGAGGGGAGGACAAACCGTGGGTCAAGAGCCTGTGGGTGAGGATTAAAGGGCAGGGCAACAGGGGTGACACTGTGGTGTTTACTACAGGCCTCCTGACCAAGAAGAGGGAGTGGATGAGGCCTTCTACAGGCAGCTGCAAGAAGCCTTACGATCCCAGGTCCTGGTCCTTACAGTGAACTTCAACCACCCTGATGTCAGCTGGGGTAACCACACAGCTAGGAACCGACAGTCCAGGAGGTTCCTGCAGAACATTGCAGATAACTTCTTGATGCAGATGGTAGGCGAGCCAACGATGATCCCAACTCCTGAAGTCGGTCTGAGCATCTTACACAGCATAATCCAGTCATATAGGGTAAGCTGAGCAAATACAGTAAGCGTATGTAGCAGCTCAGCACCTATGGCTAACTATTGTAGGCAGCATATTTTAACTTGGCTTTAGATATGCTGTCAGAAAATAACATAACCAGAAGCCAGCAAGGGTGAAAAGATGAAGAAGAAAGAGGAGGGCCAAGGCGCTCCTTGGCAAGGGCGAAAAGGCAAACTTATTTACAAAACAGCCAGTGGATATGTTTGTTTCTTATTCAGGATAAGAAAAAATAAAGTATCTACTGTTAATACAAAGTTATCTTATGTTGATTGTGATATTTTAATAATATACAATTACTTCATATAGATTAAGACAGAAATAGTAAAAAGAAGGGTTGTGCTCTGGACAGACTTCCCTTGGCAGTGAATTCAGGTTCATGTGGAAGCTCTCATTTGAAAGTGCTTTCAAAAATCTCCTTTTGACATTTAATCCTCAAAGTTAAGACCCTTTTTTCTGGCAATTTAGCTGCCTATTGTGCCCTTTGAAATAATATTTTAGGTTTATATTTAGATATTTATTCTCCTGGCTTACCTTATTTCCTTGCATTTGTTATCCACATAACCACAATTCTCATACATTCCCTACCCTTGTGAGCACACAAGCATCCCCTGCTCTGTTTGCATGGACTGTTCTCCGTCGGACAGCGTATTTGAAACGTGGAGCACAACTCTTTGCATACATTGCTGAGAACCCCAGTTCCCTAGGGCAGGTTCCCACACTCCCTTATGGTCAAGGGAGGCTGCAGCTCAACCAACAAGAGACAACTTATTCACACAGCCTGCAGCGACGGCAGAGAGGAATCGGACTGGCAGAGATGCTGCTGCAATGTGGAGTTCTTCAGCAAGACATGTTGCCCCCAGCAGAGCACTGCCTTCATGTAAGACCTGGATCTCCATGTTTAGGAGGATGTTAAGGTTTAGATGAAGACTTATCTTAGAGTGAGCTGAGAGCAAGTTTTTTTTTAATATTTTCATCTAACAGCAAAATTAAACAGAACAGACCTCTGATGCCATAGATTCCTAGGAGAAATCTTGGCAGAAATCATCCTCTTCTGGCTGGTGCTAGACCTGGGAGGAAGGAGAGGGGGGAATCTGCTCAGGGCAAACCAAGAGGTTCACAGTCCCACAGCAGCAAGCTCTGCCCTGCAGTCAGTCCAGGGAGCTGCTTGGAGCTGCTCCATGAAATGAGTTGCCTTTGTCTAGCTATTCACAGCAAAAACTGGAAAAAAAAACTTTATTTGAGGGAGCAATCAAAGGGTCATGGGGTTCTGGCTTGCTGGAATCCTAAAATAAATATTTTCAGGCTGAGTGAGATTGACACCAACATTTTCTTCTTCTTCTTCTTCTTCTTTTTTTTTTCCTATGAAATCACCAGTGAACCAGAAGCCTTGTTTTTTAGCCATCTCTACTCAGGAGTGAAATTACAACAGCAGCAAATGCTTTTCAAGTGCCTCAGCAAAGTATTAGACTTGTTCCTTCCTTTCTATTTTTGTCCACGTGTGCATGCCTTGTCAGCCTCCCTTCTTCTCTGGCATTACAAGATTTTAAGTAATCCTGAAGCAGAAACACACAAAACATATTTGCTCCGGACCTCCATCATTTTTATATCGGAGTGGAAAACACAGGCCATGCCGTGGACCACGGCCCTGTGCTATAAAGATGCACCCAACCAGCAGGGCAAGGGGCTGTACAACAGCCCAGGCAGTGAGACACATTTCTTACCCCTTTGGATGTTGATGCAGACAGCATGCTCTGACCAAGAGTTGATGTTTCTGCAGGGCTGGATCCTGCCAATGGTCTGCAGGACAAGGGCCTAGCTGCAACCATGAGCTCTGCCAGGGGAGGGCTGAGGGCCTTCTCCTCACCTCCATGCACACAGCTGCAATACCCCTGCCATGTCCTGGCTTAGCAATGAACAGAACAGATTTCTACAACGATAGACCCAAAAGGGAAAAAGGAGGGCTCTTTTGTGAAGGCTGAGCACACACGCACCAGTTTTGTAGGATCATTTTGCTCTCTAGCTGTGCATTCCCATCACGCTCACGCAGCCTAATACTGACTTCTCATTTGTAAATAAAAGAAGGATTTGAAACAAAACAATCTAATTACAGAATAAATATTTAGCTTGAAATGAGCAGACAGACATTCAAAACCATTTTCTGACATGACAGATGATCTGAAAGGAGCTGTGCTGCGGGCATTGTATGCTGTTCAAACCCAATTTAAAAATACATGGCGTAGTAGCAAAAATAGACATGACCCTAAGCACAAACATCTCCTCTCAGACAAACATCTCCTGTAAAATGCCACTGGTGATTTACATGGCAGCTGAAGCCAGAGGCGCTGGCATCGAGTCGCCCACCTCCGCGCGCTGCCGTGATAAACCTAGGGGAGCTTTGCGACAGCAACGCGCTCGTGCACAAGCAGAGCGGGGTGCCTGCTGCTGCAATTCTGGGACGATAAACCAAGCCTGAGCCTTTCCTGAAAACGTAAAGAAAAATATTGTCCCCTTTTATGCATGACCTGACCTTCAACTCTTGGCGTGTAGAAGAAAGAGCTAAAAATGACTCTTCTTGCCTTTACTGCAGCTAAATTATTTTGATGTTCAAATGACAGGTGAGAACCAGGTGGTGAAGGAGGAATAACCTTTCCACCTTTAAAACGTTGCAGAGGGCACCTCTGAGTGTTCACATCCTGGAGATGCTGGGGAGGGGAGAGATGCAGAAGCAGCAGCCTTTCCTAGCAGCTCTGGCTCCAAGCCCAGCTGAGCACACGTGGAGATGGGCTTGCCCTAAAAAGCTTTGGCTTGGTCCTCCTGGGGCTCTTGAAGCCGTCTCGAGATTGCAGGGGAGAGGGATGGAGGTAGTG
Source organism: Tinamus guttatus (assembly GCF_000705375.1). The sequence goes on from NW_010580266.1 coordinate 15,218, forward strand.
AGCCCAATGTTGGCAAGAGGGGATGGGAAAAAGCCACACAGGGGGTGCATAGGGGAAACTGCCTCCAGTTCCCAAGAGCTTCTGAGCAGCCAGAGCCTGTGCTGAGTAGGAGACAAGGGGTAAGACAGCATGGCCATATGGCCCCATGTGGGAAATGAGGAGCAAACATAGCTATGGGGCATGATCTGGCACTGTATAGTGATAAATCTGTGAGAGACCACATCACTGTAGGGTGCCTTTGCAGATCCATCATGCTCCGTGCACAGAAAACCAGTGGGGCATTTACTGGGTTAGATACAGAAGCAAAATCTTAAAAGGCAGTAGCTCTGGGACATGAATACATGAATAAGCAAATCAAACAGCACTAGCAAGTTGCTGTGCCCGTGTCCTAGGAAAGGCATTAAGTGAGCAATGCATGCAATGTATCTCTGCAAGGTCATCCTGTCATCTAACAACCCACATGTTTTGATATCAGACATACATAAAATTTCAGAGATGTCAATGCAAGCTTGTACATTAATGGCCCCTTGCAGAAATGCTCTTTAGACTATAAATATTAATAAAGTCAACTTGAAACATGAGACACTAGCTGCACTTTTCAGGTGGAAATGGAGAGCAAGGCGCTCTGAGCTTCCTTCCTTTGGGAAGGAAGATGCTCCGTATCTTCAGGGGACACAACCCCAGCTCCAGGAGGATGGTGGGGAGGTACTGGTGACCCTCTCGGATTTCTCTTCAGTGCTTCAGCCCTGATCCACTGAGGCCTGGCAGCCACCTCCTCTCACCCATCACCAAGTCAAACAGCGGCCCCCCGGATCTCCCACCCCTCAGCTTTAGGATGAAGCCCCTGATATGACCACAGAATTCCTTCCTCCCACTTCCTCTCTGGGGCCTCGCCAAGCTGTTTTCACAGAAATACTAGGAAGCGAAAAGAGTTGTAAAATAAAGGGGAATAATACCTTCTCCAGGTGCATGAATCCCAGACACATGGAGGCCATGACTGTCCCTTTAGATAACACACATTTCCACAGTGCTCAGTGCTGAGTCCTATTGTCACAGCCAGGCACCCTGCAAGCAGCCAAATAAAAGGCAAGAAAGGAAGGTTTGTGTCCTGAGCGTCAGGCTAGGCCCAGCTTTGCTCGTCCTATTTTCTCATTTTAATTTTATCCACATGAACAGACTATTAAACTACCAAAAACATCTCCTGCTTTTCTGCTTTTTCTACCTTGGATCATCCTCTCTGCTCATGCCTCATCATTGCCTTTGATCATTCCTCTGGGCACACTCATGGAATGCAGTTTACCTGACTTCGACTCCGAAAAGCACACTTTAAAAGCACTCCTGTTTTCCCCAAAGCCAGCAGTGAAATCAGGGCCGTAATGAGGCTGATAGAGAGACTGCTGCAGGCTTAGGGCACGTTAGGACTTCGCCCCGAGGGGATTGCCTGGCTGCCAGAGCGTGGATGTGAAGTGTTTGAAAAGAATAACTCTCGCTCTGCAGCACTCCCCGAGCATCCACAAACCACAGAGCAAAATAGTTAGGGCAGCGTCACAGAGCTCAGAGCCAGGGATCTGATTATTCACTGTGCAGAAGGGAGGCAATTCACCCAGAGCCTGTTCTATCTCCTCTGGCGACTTTCATCGTGTTTTGGGCACAGATGCTTAGACTCAGCGCTGATAAGCGATCTAGAAATGCAGGGCCCCAGGAAATCTGCATAGACGCAGTTGCGGGGATGCACATGAACGTAAATCTGAGATTAGCAAAAACTCCAGGGTTCACGCTAGGGAGGCAGGTTACCAGCAACTGGCTATTTTTCAGGATGTGTTGGCTACAAGTCCACGCGCACTGTTGGCACCTGCTCCCTCAGCCAGGTAGCCCCAGCTCCCATGGTGCCTGTGGGGATGCTGTGTCCTGCTTGATCCACCACCTGGAGCCTGGACTAGAGGGGCAGAGGCACCATCAGCCATCCATCGCTCTCAGCCTTGACTGCGCCTGCAAAAAGCACAGGGGGCCACAAAGCAACACAAGGGCACCAACGGATCAAGAAACTTGTGTCCTGGAAGCCTGTTCTTCCCACAGAGATACACGTCTAACCCAGTGTGCATCTGCCTCGCCTGCAAGCACAGGTGGAGGGACTTCACATGGATGGATCCAGCAACACGGTGGCTCATGGAACGGCTGCTGCTCGGGGCTTGCCCAGGCCACCATCAGCTGCTGGCCCTCAGCAGAGCCAGCAGGGTGGAAAGGATTTGCTGAAACCTTCTCTTACAGCTCTTTTGCATGCTGAGAGATAACAAAGCATGCAGATGGATGCACAGCTAAGGGGTTTTTCACAGGGCCTCATCATTTTCGCCAACAAATCCTACTTCTGGTGGGAAAGCTCTATGAAAATGCCACCGTTGGCTGGCCTGAAAGAAGGACACGGACATTTGCATATCCTGCTCACCAGCAATGGGACAGGCTCGAGTTCTTTCTTTTTTTCTTTTTTTCCACCTCCTTTTTTTTTTTTTCTAAAATGATGGATTTTTCACTGCTTGATGGAAGAGTCTTGGCCTTATTGGTCTTTCTCCAATAAGAGAAATTGAAGGAGATTGCTGCTCACCCCCAGACACAATTAAAACACTTCTTATACTTCCTCCCCACCTCAGTGCGAAAGAAGCATTTAAACAGTGAGGGTGACAGAGCCCTGGAACAGGCTGCCCAGAGAGGTTGTGGAGTCTCCTTCTCTGGAGATCTTCAAAACCCGCTTGGATGCAGTCCTGTGCCACGTGCTTTAGGTGACCCTGCGTGTGCAGGGGGGTTGGACTAGATGATCTCTAGAGGTCCCTTCCAACCCTAAGCATTCTATGATTCTATGAAACATGTGAAAAAGAATGAATAATTATGAAAAAAATATACTTATGCAGTTTGAAATTCAGATGATCCATGCTTAGCTGCTTGCTGAAGGATCCAGCTGCAATCTATCTCCTTCATGAGCATCCTACAGGGGCTTCTCACCTGTGGCTTTCCTGGACTTTCAACTGTTTCTCCGTAGTCCGTAGTGAGGCTCCTACTCCAGTCTTGAAGGGTAGGTGCTGGTGCTTGATTTTTAGCACCCAGATTAGAAATCATTGGAGGATGCTGTCCTCCAAAAGCTCAAGCTTTTGTCAAAGGACAAAAGTCTATATTTAGCCTAGGTTGTAACGTGCAGCAAAGCCCACAGCAGATGTACACCCTTAGGCTATGCCCCAGAGATAAGGAGCAAAGCTAGGAACGAATGGTGCAAATTCATGGAGCAGGAGGATTCCTTATTTTTCCCCTTCTACCTGCAGTCGCTGTCTCCTCCTCTCTTGCTGCCTATCAAAACTGTTGCACTTCTGGTTATTTTAATTAAGCAAATAAACAAACAGATGAAAGTAATGATTTGCTGGTTTTACCCTGGTGTTTTAAGGACCACAACACATGCGGGAATTTCATGTGACAGCACTGATCACTGAACCACTCCTGGAGGCAGGTAAGTTCACACTGTTGGCAGGGCACAATGTGACCCAAAAGGCAGCATGATCTCCCTCCTCCAGACCACAGATATCGTGGAAAAGCAGACATTCTTCCTCCCTGGTTTCCTCCTTGAAAATTGGGTCCTCAAAGATGTAGTTTGAAGTGTCCTTCCTTTTATGTGCTGGTTCAAATCAGTCCCTTCTCATTGCCCAGTTTGTGCCTTCCTGTTGACGAACTTTCAGGAAAGGGGAGGAAAAATATAAACAGCAACTCTTTTTGGTTAAGTGATGAGTCACCTCTGATAAGAGAAAGTGTCCACTGCTTACTACAGTGGCAGAGTCTAATATGTTACTTACAAGTTATAGCAGGTTTTCTGCAGGTACTGGGACACTCAGGAGTTTACGTGATCCTGTCCAGTGCCAAAAACACTGGGCTGCAGCTGGGAACTCTCCAGATGGTCAGAGCTACCAGGATCTGAGCAGATCTGGCAAGGCACAAACAAGAATCATCCTGTCATACACGGCCTTCCCCTGGAGCAAAATTAGGCCCCACGCTCCTTTTTTCTGATGGCATCATTTCTCAGGGAAATAGCATGCAAAGAGGTCGAGGCCTGCCAACCTTCGAGCTCAACTCTGAAAGGCCATAAAAGCTCCAGGCTCAGATGGGAAAAGCAGAAGACCTGAAATCCTACTGTCAATGTAATTTTAAATCTTCACTGTTGCAAACATTTCCTTCCAACCATCCCCTCAAGCAGCTCCCTGACAGCACGTGTCTGCAGATTCCCTCTGCCTGAGACATCTCCTACCGCGCAGTCTGAGAGGTTCTGGTGAACCAGTCCTCAGTCAGGGAGGCAGGCAGGAATGGGCAAAACAGCCCAGAAATTGGAGCTTATGAGACCATGGGAGAAGACTTTCCTAGTTTAAACGCTCTTTTCCTGGCTGATGACTTGGTGCAAAGATGTTGCTTGAATGCCACAGCAACAAAGCATTTCACCTGGCCCCACAATTCTCAGAAAACATCAGGAAACAACTTCTTGCCCTCATCAATGCAGATTTACAGAAAAAGCCACTGCTGCTTACTCATGTAGGCATTGACAGGTCTCGACTCCTTATGCAAGAGCTGTTTAATGTCACTAACAAGCCTGGAGAAGTGGCATGCTTTACTCATAACCCTGAAGTTAGCCTGGGCATTTGCTCCTTTCAGATCAAACCTATTTAAAAGCTGCATAGATATTTTGCGCACTCATCAAGCGTCTCACTCCAGCCTCCACCTTCATAGCTAATAGTTCTCTCCACAGTAACAGGACCTGGATCTTAATCAGAAATGAGTCAGTGCCGCCGGGCTAACAAGGAGAACCTTTGTCCCCAGACTCAGCGGCTGTCATCACCACCGCTTCAGGGATGGCTTTCACCCAGTTTGACCCTGGTGAGTATTTTAGACTCTTCTCTACAGACCTCTGTGACTGCACCAGCTCTCAGCCGGTTTCAGCGCCAGACGAGCTGTGACGTTAAGGTGACTGAGGATGGATCAGATCCGCTCCCACGCCACTAACAGAACACCCAGGCACAGAAGTAAGAGTATTAACCCGGGCCACAGCCCTGGAGCCAGCTCAGCTCTCATCCCCTAGGGCAAGTTAGCAAGTCGGGCAGCTACCTGCTTTTCCCCTGGCTCCTTTTATTAATCTAAACTGAACTCTTCATTTAGCCCCACTGAGATAAAAGCATGGAGCTTCCTACCATCAGCAGAAAGTTTTGGGTAGGATTTTTTTGGGTGGGAGTTTTTCCTTTTTCCTTTCTCATAAACCCTGGAGCCGTGTGGAACCTGTCCATATTGCTCCAGGGTGAGCAGAAATCACTCCCCAGCCCCAAACGCTCAGGACACTTTGTCTCCAGCAGCTTTTCGCTATGGAAGGGCCTATCTCCGTGCTTTGAAAAAGTGGGACCCTAAGGACAGCCAGCAGTTGTCTCACCCATGTGAGCTGCACTTGGCCGTTTCCAACAGATATTAGTGGAGATCAAGTTCTGTTTGCACATAGGCAGCAGAATCAGAAGAAAATAAAAATAAAATTTTAAATTTAAAAATTAAAAAAGCATGTTTTAAAAACAAAGCCAGAGTTCCCAGACTCCTGGCCTGTGAGGACAGTCGACATTTTTGTAAAGCAGAGAAGGACTGCAGTGCCCTGCAACATGAGGGCTCCAGATGAGTACAAAGGCTATTTCAATAAAAATGTAAACACGCAAGATCTGTTGTTGTTGAAGAGCTCCAAGAAATCAGTGATTTCTGAGTGGAGTTTGGCTGAAGAGTGCTGGTGCTATAAAAAGCAAAGTGACTTTGTGCTTTGATGCTTCCTCCTGACACACAAAAAGGTGATTTGTGATTCAAAAGATGAGGAATTTATCATCAAAAGGAGCTGGGACAGAGCTCAGTGTTTACACATGGAAGAACAAGGCAGGCTCTGAGAGCTGATATATTTATACCCATCCATTAATAAAAGAAGCCAAGTCAACCATACCTTTGTGCTAAAGTTAGAGCACAGCACTCAGCATGTCCTTAAAAAGACAAGAAAGTTTCCGCAAACTGGGACAGCTGCTCTCTGTGCCGGCTCTGCACATCTCCTCTCCCACACGTGCACAGGCTCCTAGCACAAGTGTTTTGCACTAGAAAAGGAGCCAAACACAGCAGGATTTCTCCAAGCAAAAAGGCCCACTCCTGGCTTTTGGTCATAGGATAATGGCCATTGAGTTGGCATGTTCCTGGAAGCAGAACACTTGCAGAGCCCAGTGCTTCAAACTCACAGTACCTTGCTTGGCTCCCCAGACCTTGGGGCTCACATAGAAGCCTTCGCCTCAGTTAGAAGAGGTAAAGGCACACTATTCCTAGCATACTTGGGCTAGTTATACACATCAGGTTCATGGGTTTGTGGGACCTTATCTATCAAGCACCAGAAGGAACTACGAGCACTCAAATGCTGCATTGCTGCTGCAGGATTTCTACAGCTCCAGTGTGGATTGAGAACATCCAGTAGATGAGTAATTCCCATAAAACTATCAATAGGACTGCCCAGCATGAGTCACTGAAAGCTCCTGGATTAGGATTCAGTGTTTAGAAGCACTTCAGTAGTAATTTGCAGTAAGCTACACAACCCACAGGTTGAGCTGTCTGGCTTCAATTCCTAGATACCAGGGCATATTATAAAGCCTGCTGGAGAGTATGGCCTGACCTTTGCCTCTAGATAGACCTTTCTAGAAAGCAATTACTTGACTGTCTTTTAGATGAATCAAACAGAGGAGCTGCTGTAGCCGTTTGATCTTCCCCTCACTCCTGCCTCACCCCCACATGTGCATGGATCCAACACGCTCCAATCCTTGAGCTGTTCTTGAAGCCCTTGTCTGAACCCACTCCCAGTTCAGCTGCAGGAGCCAGTACTGCACCTGCTATGCCCAGATTGATCACACCAATGGACCTTCAGGCAAACTGATAACAACACTAAGAAGTTCATCTTGCCTGAATCCAAGTTAAGCATATCATGGGTTTCCTTCTCCACACCCTTGAGAAACCAAAACAGGTGGCAAGCAGCAGCCACTGAAGATAAGGAAACAGAGGGCTGCAGGAAAGCACAAGTTTCCAAGAAGTATCTGTCACCTTCCAGTGAGTGATTAAGCTCAAGAGCACAGCTCCCTTCCAATCTTTGCTGAAAATGCTGCTTTTCTAAGAACTTAGGTGACCTTTGAGCAGGACATGGGAGTCAATTAACTCCTTCAGGTACCTTCCAAATTATCTTAGACATAAAGGCAGAAAGCAAGCACGCACCCAGGGACCCACCTTCCCTAACCAGTTGCTAAGCACTCTCATCAGGACAGGATCTCAGTCCTTAAATCAGCGCAGCCAAAAGAGGCCAGCAGCAATAATCTAACAAACCGGTCTCCTAATGAAGAGAAGCTCCCAGAAGGACCAGGGCTCCCTCCTCAGCATTCAGGGGACCAGGCTCTCATCCTCTCATTTCGCTTATCACCGCCAGACTGAGACACAGCATTAGCAGTCACATTAGCCTTACCCTTAAGCTCTTCTGCAGATTCAACTTCAATTCATGAATAATTTCAATATGACTCAAATGACGTTTTCCAGCAAATGCATGACTTATTGATAAAACCCCATCGCGCCGCTTGCCCAACATAGTTACACAGCACAGGGATTTTTGCTCAACCACCGTGCTGGTATACCTAGTGCTTGCATCAAACCCCATTCCCTAAAATTCATGTCCGATTGGTTGCCAAATCCTTTTGAGAGCCAGTTCCTGGCATTAACATAGCTGTGTGGTTCATTGGGAATAGCCCTTAGTCTTTGTGAATGTTGCTACGCATGCTGAAATCTGAACTGTGGCTTGCAATCAGCTATAACTGGCTCAAACTACTTATCTTTATTATCTATCAGTTTATTTACTTTATTATTATTCACAGATTAAAGACGGGGGATGCATTTGACAAGGTCTGCTTTTGATAAACCCATGTTGAGCAATGTGACCATTTTGCATAGTTTTTAAGAACTTACCAGACATGTCCAGGAACAGCCACTTTATGGCTTTGCCTTGAAATGAAGGTAGACAGAGACCTCCAATCCCTTGGCCTTATTTCCTAGTAAGCCACCACGTTACTTTTCCCCCCGGTGTAGAGGAACTTCCCTTCAAGACCTCTCACTGCTTTATCCATCCAGAGATTAACCAGCTCTCCTACAGCAATTATTCAGCCCCAATTTGCAGACATCTAATGTTAGCAGTTACTGTTGAACACTGAGTTATTGTTAGAATGAAATGAGGATATCATCTGACAGGAACGCACTGCAGCTCTTCTGCAAACACAGGGAAGAAATGCCCATGGAGCGTGCGCCTCGCTGCATCCTTACAGAGCAGGCAAGCAACCAACCACTGTGGCTTACCACATTATCGCACCCCTTTCATTGCCAGGGCCTTGCATTTTCAAAAACACCACTAAAAAAACCTGTGCTGGCCTTAACAATATTAGGGACATTCTACTGTCTGATCTTGCTGGTATCGGTTTCCATGATTACTTGCAAATCAACCTCAGGGACTTATTTCTGTTATTTTTAGGATCATTTCCATAGAAAAGGCATCTGATTATATATATACATAGATATATTTGCATGACATTTTTCACTGAGGATATCAAAGCACATCGTAGAATATGAATGAGCTTTTGCTCGTCTTCAGAGACATTCCTCTTTTAAACAAGACAACAGGAACAGTGATTAAAAGACGTGTCCAAACTCCCAGAGGAAAAATAGTCAGGACATGGAAACATGGGCTTCCAGTTGTACGTGTTAACTATTAAACCTGTGCTAACAGAGACGGCAGGAGGTTAGCTACAGGGGCATTTCTGAAAACACTGATGATAACGTGGCTTGCAATGGTTGTCTCTCTACGGGAACAGGTTCAGATAGAGATTAGGCTTGGAGAAATCCAGACTTCATATTAAACACAACAAACAGCTCTTTTCTGCTTGTAAACAGCAGTGGGAAAGGACAGCAAAGGAGTAAAAGGTCTGGAGAGTTCAGTGTATGAGGAGGCAGGGCCGAGACTGAGCCGGCGTGACTCACCAGGGCTTCACCTTTCATTCCTTCTTGGAAAATCCTATCTCTGGGCTCCATCTTCCACGCAGCTTCCCTTCTTTGCATTTTAACTGGCAGGGAGATGCACCAGTGCAATTCAGGCAGAATATGGAAAAACAGACGACACAGAGGAGCCAGCAGACTGGTGTTTCTCTCTTTTATTTAAAAACAGTGCTTCATTACCATTTGCAAAGGGTTAGGAAGGGTTTTCCCCCCTTGCTTAGAGTTTATAAAAGCCAGCAACATGATCAATAATTTATACACATGGATAGTAATACAAAAAAAAAAGAAAAAAAAAGAAAAAAAAAAGGAATAAAAGCTAAAGATCTAACTACTCCGACCTTCACAATTCCAGCTACTTGATAATAATAGGAATAACCCAATGAATACTGTATGGTCTGAAAGCTACTATACAATATGATACTTAACAAGGGAGGGCAGGAAGTTAGAGGCTGTCACAAAGCCCTGGGATGCAGATGCTGCTTCTCCAGAGTCTGCAAGGAAGCGGGACACTGGGCAAGCAGCTCGGGCGTCCTAGGAAATGATCCAGGGGGAAGGGAAGGCATCCCGGGCGGGCGGCATCCCGTTCCCCGGCGGTACCTGGCCACGGGAGGTGCTGGGGAGAGCGCGTGAAGGGGCAAGTCCGACGCGGCGCCGCCTTGGGAGGGTCCGTGGCGTTTTCGCCTTGCACTGAAAAAATCTCAAGAGTCTCAAGTAGATCAGCCTGTGAGGTCAGTAAATACTCCACCAGCTCCGTATCGCTCTATAGCCCTGGTTCTCATTCGCTATCAGCCCCAGGTTTTAGCTCCAGCTATTTACAAGCAGGATTTATCGTATTTTAAAAAAAAAATTAAAGGAAAAAAAGAAAAAAAAAATCAGAACAACCAAAACCAAATCATATCCCCTGGGATAAAAGAGGACTATTTCGTCACTTGGTAATGCAGCCAAACCAAGCTGCCAAAACTACAACACGCTTGCACACACAAAATACTGTGAACAAAAAAGAAGAAAGAAAAAACATGACCAAAACTGAGACTACTTATGTGGGAGGCCTGATTTCTCTGAGGAATTCATTCCTCAGGAAAGCAACAAATCCCTCCACCAACGGGGAACTGGGAATCTGGCAAGAGATTTATCAAGCGCGCCAGGGGTGTGAGGGGGAACCGATCCGAAGGGCAAGGGCCATTCCGCCGGCCGGCGCGGGAGCCAGCGGCTGCGTGGACGGCTTCGCACGCCAGGATCTCCTGGCAAAAGCAGGCAGGGCTGCCGGCTCCTACGGGAGCGCGAGCGCCACGAGGGACTTCCAGCGCTCGCGGAAAAGCGGCCTTCCGGGGTGGCAACGGGGACGGAATCGGACATGTTAAGCCCAGTTCAGCCTGTGCATGCACTGCACAGGGACGGGGGCTGCGCTGTGAGCTCCTGGTGAGAGGAGAGCGCCCCACGGAGCCGCCCCAGGGCCTGCTGAAGAGTGTCCCCCCTTCGCGCTCCGGCCGTCAGGTTCCTGCTTGCCTTGTTGACTGGAGTTTTCATTGCAGAAGAGAAGTTTACAGGGGGCTGCAGGGAGGGAAGGGCAATCAGGAAGGTGGGGATGGCGGGAAGGGGCTTTTCTGACATTAACATCACCAAAAAATAGTGTTTTATGCAACAAAGAATCAAGTCTCACTGGTGTATACTACAAAATGTTTGACATTTTCCAAGAGCATGACAAAATAAAAACACAAAGAAGTTTACATGGGATGTTCACTTGTTCGCTAGGTTAGGTTTTTTCCCCTCCTATTTTAAAACAGTGCAAACAGGTAACACACTTTAAAAATCACCCCTCTGCACCAAGGACAGCATTCCCCTGACCCTGCCAGGCTAGAGGGTCTCCCACAGCAGCCATTTGCCCAGCTGCCTGCACAGCTTCCCTTCGGAGCTAGACTCAGCAAAAGCGCTCCCCAGAGCTGTTGTGTTTCGTTTTATTTTTTCCCTTTATTGAATTCCTAAGTGCTCCCCAAACCTTCCTCCATTTGTGTCCTTCTTAGGGGGCGAGATGGGAACATATGGATAGGGAGGGGATGGGGAAAATGCGGATAGGAACCGTGAGGCTCTGTATTCCCCGCTTTTGAAGCTGGAATTCAAACCGTGGCAGCCAGCATCTCTTTTCAGAATGAAAGAGATGGGCCATGAAACAGCGTTATTAACCATCTCACTGCTAGCACTTGAGACACTATTCATACAATCATCCTTAACTCTTGTGGGGCACTTCACATTAAAAGACCTCAGAAGTGGGTGACAAAGGGGGATAAATTATCTTCACTTTCTGGACAGGGAAGGGAGGTCTAGAGAAGCAAAATGATTGCTTCAAGCTCATCCTTGAGGATCACTGACAGAGTCCAGAACAAAACACACGTATCCGGCTCCTCTTCACGGGGCAATTCTGCCGCCTCTCAGGCTTTAACACAGCTAAGCCACAGATGGTTTAAAGCGTGGCTTTGTCTACCTAAACTCATTGCACAGGCTCCTCACAACTGCTTGCCCTGGAAACAGCTGGCTACAGGAGGCTGATGCGAAGCTCCCTGCTGCCTCCAGGCCCACTCAAAGCTTTTCCCAGAAAAGCTATTCCCACCACAGCAGTGCAGCCTCCCTACCCTGGGGACGGTTACAGGACACTCGTGTGCTGGGAACCGACAGAACTGGTTCCTAGTGGAGGGTGTCATAGCAATAGGAATCATCCTTATACCAGCACAACTGTACCCACAAGGAAAGATGGATCAGCATAGCATATTTAAAAAAAAAATTAGGTATTTGATCCAAAATTGTATTAGCAAAATATTGCGTGCTGGCCAGGCCTATTATAAGACAGTGCAAACAGCAACACTTAAAGAAATATCTTTTCCTCTATATAAAGAGGAGCTCCTGGATACTATCAGACTAGAAGGTCACAAACAGTAAACTATTTGCCAAACTGCCTGCACAGTTTCCCTTTGAAAACCGAGCCCTGGTTTGTGCAGGACTCTTGGCTATTGACCCATCTCAGGGAGAAGCACTAGCTGCTGTCAGTCAAATAGACCAGGGCCCAGTTTAATTCACTAAGTGTAATTCATTTTGCATAGGGAGATATAGGCTTTGTCCTCACTTCTTCAAAAGACATATTTACCCAAGGCTTGGCTATTCTGAATGGATCTCAAGCCAGTTCATTAAAGGTCTGAGTGGGATCAGAGCCACGTGGGAAGAGAAGCTGCAGAGCTCCCCCAACATGGCACAAAATTCCCTTAAGGAACCTTGCTGCAAAATTCCAGCTGGTGTAAAAGCTTTTGGGAGGCCGTGCATTCCGGAAACCTGGAATTTGCTCTCCCGGCACCCAGCGGTGCAAACCGCCCGGCTTCCCTTACGTGCATCGCTGCCGGGAGCAGGAAGGAGGGGTATCGGCTCAGCGGGGCCTCGCAGCGTGAGCCGCGATGCCGGCTGCTCCGTGCCCTGGAGCAGCCTGGCAGGGAGCGGGAGCCATCGGGGCAGGCCCGGCTCTGCAGCAGGAGGAATCAAGCTGGATGGTGCGGAGCTGCTACTACTAAAAGATCCTACAGCGGGGGACGAGGACCCCATGGAGACCCAGTGCTTCTCAGACTCCCCACACTCGGGTGGGCTGAACCTGCCATGCATAGACACTGCTCCGGAGCGGGAACGGCGCTGGCCTCCCTGCTCCCGGAGGCTGATGTGGGGGAACAGCAGGCTGCCCTGCCGGGGCACACGAGGGCGTTCAGGGGCAGAGAGCCCAGCTGCCGGGGAGCTGCAGTCAGGACCAGCTGAACTGAAATGTAGGAAAGCGGCAGAGGGGCAACTGGCTGCCACCGCCGGGCTCTGCAAACCACTCTCGGCCCGCGGATGCCCTGCAGGAACCCCGCTCCTCCCTGAGGACTAGGGAAGGGATGGCTTTGCTTTCAGCCCCTCCACCCCAGGAGTGGGTAGCACAAGTCCAGTAGAGGCTTTTGCTGCTTCTCAGCTCCAGAAGTCTCCTGGCTGCCCTGCAGTGGAAATGGCTCTCCTTGAATATGACTATTTCTACCACAAATCCTCCCTCCCCTCCCCCTACTTCAAAAGTAAAAGCCCCCAGTTCCCCTCATTTCCTAGATTTTGTGAAAGCCCCAACACCCTGCTCCCCCTCCCAGTTTTCAATCTAACTAAAATATTTATATACAAACAACAAAAAAATTGTCATAAAAGCAACAAACCAAACTTTGGCTTGGAAAAGAAAAATAAAACCAACAATAAAACCAGAAAAACAAAACAGTGGCCAACAGGCTGGCAGTTTGGTGTCCCCTTGTTCTAGCTATTCCTCTGGAGGATCACTAGCTTCAGGGTCTCTAGCTTAACTAATGGCTTCCCCATCCTTCCCATCTGAGGTGCCTCCTCTCGGCTGGGCGCAGAGAGGCTACAAGCTACAACGCTGGGGAAGAGCCAAAAAAAAAACACCTGGTTGTGTGTGGCTGGGCCAGGGCTCCTTCCCAAGAGCTCTCCCCACCGACAGGGATTAGTGTTAAATGCGGGAAGTTTCCTATTCTGGTATCAGCCTTTGATGGCAAAGCGAGCATAAAGCAGGAGTTGGAAAGGCTCCAGTGACACACTCCAAGCAGCGCTTCTGGGGTGAAAAGCTCACCCCAGTACCAACCAAGAGAGTGAAAACAGCTCAACAGCGGTGTGCTTCTCTGCATCGCTAACACGGGGTTAGGAGGCAGCTCAGGAGCACCTGCCCCTGATCTGCAGGCTTGCTAGAAGCACTGCAGCAGCCACCAGCTGAAAGGGAGGGCTGGAGAGCTGCAACTCTACCGCAGGGCTACTCGCACAGTAATCTAAGAAGGCGAACTTTGCAAAACAGCCAAGTCGCTCTTCATGAGAGCAGAAGGGAGATGGTCTTGGGAGGTGTGGAGCCCTCTTTGTCTCTCTGCTTCAAAATCTTGCAACATGTAGTGTCAAGTACGGACCCAGCGGTCCAGGCGCATATCTATTCTGGATACTGAAAGGCTAGGACCCGGGGGCTCCAAGGTGACTAGGTAAAGTCTTAAATAGCTTGAGGTGGGAAATTCCTATGAATTCATAGCTTGTACAAACTGCTGAGTACAAACTCCTGAGCTCAACAAAACTACTTCAGGATCACATTGGATACACAGGATCCTCTTCCCCCACACAAACCGATGCGTTTGCCCCTCAGCAGCTTATACGTGACTTTTCTCTCACTCACACAATGTGAAAAAGAATTTTTGAAGGAGTGCCAAAGCAGCTCAGGATGAACAGGAGGAGAGACCCTGCATGCTGGACCTCGGAGTGCCTGAGCACGGCACGAATGTGTGGCTCCTCAGCCAGCTTTCCTCCTCCTCAAGGCTGCACACGCTTCACCTCTGCAGTTGTAGCCACTTGCTGTCCGTCATGCAAGCACTTTGTGGTGTGATGACACGTCACTTATCATTATGCCAGTCACTCCTCAAGGAAAGAAGGAAAGGGACAGCAAGGGAGAAAGATCTTGAGAAGGAGGAAGTAAAACTAAGGTAATTACAACCACCAGCAATGGACAGTAATCAGCCAGAATAAGTTGTGAGTGGGTGGGGAGAAATCATCAAAAATTAATTTCAAAATTCATTGTCCCTCACAGAGCAGCTAAGAGCCAGTCTTTGGGCAGGTTGAGGGAATCTTCTCTTGCCAAGCTTAAAATCTTGACACTGTCCCAAATCTGTGCACATCAGATGTTGATAAAAACAAGGAAAGTCTCTGTATTCCCCCTTTTCCAAATGCAAATGACTATTCTGAACTATTTCCCACCAGCATTTAGGTCCCAGGCAAAGCCAAAAAGTGCTTCGTTCTGCAGACTAGAAACACGGCGGGTGGACACTTCTCACTCACATCCTTCTGTCCCACAGGCACCAAGCACCAGACCCAGGGAAGTAACTCTGTCCGAGTGTTCCTGATTAATTGCATGATACTGGTTTCTAACAGCATTCCTTATCACTAATCGCCTTTTCCGTGATTGGTAGGATAAGCTATGCACCAACATACAGACACGGAAATGCATTATTTTTACCACAGTTAAAAAAAAAACAAAAACAAAAACAAAAAAAACCAAAACAAAACAAAAAAAAATGCACAATCTTTGGAACAAAAGAATTAAAGGCAGAAATTTAAAGGAAAAAATACATATTCAAAGAACATAGTGAGGTATAAAAAAGTATTTTCTCTTTTGCTTTTTGTTTTTCCTCCTCGTCTTGCTATAGAGTTCCTCTACTAGTAAATATTGCAATAGCCAGGCCTCATGAACTGGGGGGGCTGTCCCACTTGCAGGGGGCTCACGTCACTTCAGTAGGGGGCAAATCGGCTGTAGCCACCTCGGTATAAACTCGCCTGTAGAAATTAAACAAAAAAAGAAGTAGTTGTTAGGAGGTGAACCAGGAAGAAACGTTCAGGACAGTGCCTGAATGCTTGCACAAGGACTGGGAGATGTGCCCTGGCGCTGACCCGCTGCATCAGCATCTCTAAGAAGCAATAGAGAGATCTTTTCCTGCAAAAGCAAGGACATGCCTCAGGCCATGCTCACAGCCCACCAACTAGGAGTGAATCCCAGTCAAAAGATACCAAAGATGGAATTCATCAATCTAAACAGCAAACACCTGAGTCACTTGTGTAGTCTGCATTTATTAGACAGCAGAGACTAGCATGTCTAGGATGGTCTTCACCTCACCCTTAGGTAGAGAGGAGTCTAAAATTGGCATAATGATCTGATGTCCTAGAAATACTTGGATCTCCTCCATTGACTTGAAAGGGAATCCACATGATGAGCTGAGACTCAGATTCTGCATTGCAGACATCTGTACTTAGATGTCTCTTTCACCGAACACCTCTGCACTCCAGTCTTTGTACTGGACAGAGGTGCTGCATCAGCTAGAAGCAGATGGGCAATATACTCCACTCCCCCTGATGCCAACATACTTCAGTCCTGTTCTGTGTAACTTCTACTGGCAGGCAGTACACCACATCCTTCCACTATCAGAAGAAGGAACCAAGTAGAGTAGTTTTGCTGCAACATGTCATGAGAACATCTTATTCCTTTACTTCCAAAAACTGCCTTCTCAAACATCCAACGGAGTCTTGAAAATTAATGAAACCATTGCTGCTTCTTGCTATAACCATCTTCTTGATACAGCTAAACTGATGCATTACAACACTCCGGCTCCTGACGCTTCCTGTCAGCCCTCTCCCATCTCCTTTGTACCAGGATGCACCAAGGCCAAGTGATAACTGGTCTCCTACAGCTGGCTCCTTTCTAGTGGGTACAGACACAGATGCACAAATGCAGAGCAAGTGGGAACCCAGTATTAGAGCTAAGGACCTCCTCCCCAAAGGAAAAAAAAAGTATTTGTGGATGAAGTTTAAGCACCTGATACACAGTAAGCAGCTGTTCCCCGTGCTGAGAATGAGAAACAGGAACGAAAAAAAAAAATCCCACTTACCACAGCGCCAACTCCGTAGCTAGCGGCAGGGGCAAGGGCATGGTAAGGATCTGCTGTGTACACCCTGCCATAACTGAAGAGAGGGAGAAAAAATAAAGGAAAAAAAAAAAAGGAAAGTCACTTCAGAGGGGCAGAGAAGCAGCTGTTTGACCACAGGAAATGGGAGAAGCAGCATGCCCTTCTACACACATGTATGCATACATACACACACATGCATGCGGAGAGCCCTCTAAGAAGATCATCTATGGACACACTGCCATGCATCGTGTGAGACAGGCAGAAAGTGGTCTGCAAGGAGCAACGTGGCAGAGGCCATGATCTCAACCTGTAGGAAAGAGGCTGGCACTTTTGACGTGGTACTTAGCACATCCCTTACCTCGCGTAATACAATTTGGGAGTGACTGCTGGAGCCATCACTACTGGCATGGTAACAGCTGCTAAATGGGAAGAGCTGAGGGCTTCTCAGAATGAGAAGGTCATATAAACTGTAAGGCTCTCACATGCACTAGGATTAAAACGCAGGCTCACTGCATAGGAGATGGAAAATCTTGAGGCAAGCACTCTGATGATGATAATCCTTTGCATTCATACAGAGCTAAAGCACCCTGAAGTACTACACAAGCCAAGGAATTTTCCCTTCATGGATGGGAAGAAAAATGCATCTGATCATTAAATGACCTGTCCAGAGTTGCAGAGCAAGAAGCTGGCAATGCAAATCACATCTCTTGGCTCTGGGGCCATAACCACACTGCCTCCTTTGGGTAAAGAATCACAAGGTTAAGGAAGAGACTGAGATTTGTGCCAGCTCACACATAACCACGGCTACTACTGCCCAAGAGCAAAGAGACAAATCGTGCATTCAAGTCTTTCCACATTGGGTTGTGCATGCATGTGTGCACATGCGAGTGCAAGTAAGACAAAGAAACGGGGAAGGAAGCAGAAGTGTCGTCATGGATCAGTGCTCCCTGACTCCCTGAGCACAGCGAGGTAGTCCCCACGGGCAGCCTCCCCCTTACATACCCATCGCTGTAAGCTGCTGCAGCGGCGGCAGCGGCCGTGGCTGCTGTTGCAGTAGCAGGCTGTGCATATCTGTAGGCTGCGTATCCACCCTGCAGGAGAGAAGAGAACTGACTTTACAGATACCTGCCCATCCACACGGAGAAAAAGAACAGAACAAATAAAATCACACACATCACAAGGAGAGGAAATGTTTCAAACTGCATCAGCTCCCACGTCACATTCGTCACAAGCGCTGCCCATTAACCCATGCATCTTCCATTCCTTGGAAAGTCGAGGGAACCCTCTCTCATTATCTCATTTAGCAGAAGTAATGAACTGAAGCAGGCCTCAGCGTGATTATACCCCTGTAGGAAATCAAATTTGGTGTGGAGGTAGGCAAAATGGCAAGAAAGCTGAAATCTTGAATCTCTGTCCTCTTCCTCTTATGCTGCAGAAATGAGAAGCGGGCATTTTTCTGTCAAGTGCGTATTTTAGAAAGGGGATCATTTGGAGAGATCCTGCTATTCTTTATCTCTCTCTCTCTTTTTTTAAGCCTGGAAGATCTAAAAGGCTGGAATTTCATTTGGCCCAGATACACAAAAGGATCAACAGCCAGGGAAGTCCAAAAGCAACAAGCAAAAGGTGGTTGGAGAAGCTGGTGGTCCCAAAGGTGCCAACAAGCAAAGTAACAGCAGTACCAACCAGAACGTTCTCCCCTTCTTCCAGGTAAGAAGGAAACAGGTTGGGGCAAATTAGCTCACAGCAGTCTGTATCACTGCTGCATATTTACCCATGCTACACCAGCATGAATAAAGGAAACACCTTTCAAGTATGTTCATGCTGATAGGAGGCAGGTACTGAAAACGCAGTGGGCAAAACGTGACTCCCGACCCAAAGGATCAGGACCGGGCTGACAGGATGCCTATCGGGATGACGGGACAGATGACCAGCTGTTCCCAACGCCCAGCCTGGCACCCCTGGCACTACTGGAAGGCAGAGGCCTGGCCCCTCTCAGGAGAGGGGCTAAGGCTGCGTGGCAGTCAGGACAGACAGCTCTGAAGAAGAGGTTAGATCTTTCTTTGGCTCAATGACTCTAAACCTTTTCTGCTAACTCTGCAGAGGGTGGGGAAATGGTAAATGAGCCACAGCTTTAATTTGCCAGAATCACACATGGCTATAAAGAACACCAGAAAACTCCACATTGCTTCTGGCTTTGCTTTATTTTTTTTTTTAATTGACATTATAGAGAGGGCAGACTCAGGCTCTTCACCTCAACCTGCTCAGAATAACTCTACAGCTTTTTGTCTGTAAGTACATAGAGCCCAAATATCTAAAAACACAGAGCCTGCTACAGGACCCCATGTCTATTTAGCAGTGCTTAGCAGTGCTCAGTTTTGGGCTAGCGAGGTTTTAAAATGGAAGGAAAGGCTTTAACTTCACTTCGATGGTCTCCGTGGATCCCACCCCCATGAAGGAGGGGTAGCGCGCTACAGAAGATCAGCCCAATGATGATGTCCTGCTCTGGGATAGAGGAACTTACTGAACTTTTGATCTTCTAGTTATGGAAAGAGAGAGTAACACAAATCCAATCAACATCACCACCCTGCCTGAAAGAGGTGTTGCATCATGATTTTGTACCTCCTTTCCTAGCTGTTTCAATCCTTGTATTTCTGATCAACGGTTGGAGGCAGTTTGGTTTATTTTTTAGCATGGCATCATTCTGCCACAGTTACCATTACCTCCTAAGAGAATGTGAACAAGATGCAACCTTAATTCCAATCCAACTCTTTGGCAACAAATTCAAAGAAAACTTCATTCTAATGTTGCTGTGGCTCTTCCTTATGTTTTTAAGCTTCCTGACATCTTGATATGGTCTATCACTGGGCATGGAATGGAATACATTGTTTACCTGGCACTATGCAGGGGAGACTGCTCTATAATGTGCCCAGATTCCCACTCTGTCTCACACTTACCCAGCCACATTTGAGATCAAAGCCATATTAAATGTGACTGGCACATACTCTAAACATGACAGCGAGATGCAGTTTGAAACCAGAAAGGGTTATCATGTAATTTTCTTTTAACTTATACTTCTTGTAAAGGAAAATTAAAAAAAAAGAAAAAAAAAGGAAAAAAACAAAAGAAAAGAAGGGTTGGAATCAGGTGTGGGAAGGGGAATGGCGTAACATTTATTAATCAAAATTAAAAAAAAACTAAGCATGCTGACATCTGGAGCTAGAACAACCAGCAAAGTCACCACGTTCAGACTCATATTGGCTAGTTCTATCCATCCCAGCATTCTCTTGGGACAGCAGTTCGCCCTAGGCTCTACCACAAGCTCAGTGAAGTACACAGCCTCAAGAACTAGAGCGTGCAGCCACAACAACCTGCTATTACGGAAACAGTCAGTCACCACTGGAGTTAACATTCCAACCTCGATGATCCCCACGGCCTCCCTCCCTCACCCCCCAAATGGCTCCCACCCTAGCCCTGTCCCACACCACAATGTTAATAATTATAACAAGCAATAACCCATCTGTTATATCAGAGAAGGGAACAGAGACTCCACTGAGAGATTTAGAGCGGGATGTTAACATTTCTTCAGTCAACTGCACAACAAACAAAAAACAGGAGAAATAATTCATTGGAGAAATGATGTTAAGAAATAGCTGACATGTGTATTGCTTTTTACCATGCACTGATGTAAAATTGAAACTACTGTTGGTTTAAAAAAAAGAATGTTACAGGATATAGGTACACACACAGAGGCAGACTTGTTCAGTTGAAAGCCGTCTGCAAATTCTACCTGTGTGTACTTTAAATAAATTCAAAAATGGGGATTATAATGGCCATGGTACATTCCTGTCATAGGAGCAATGAGCGTGGACAGCTTGGGAAACTCTGACAGAGGGATGTATTTAGCATGACCAACAGGTCCAAATATACTAAAACAGGGTGAAGGAGAGAGGAGGAAAGTTGCAACTGTTATTCATTTTTTCCCATTTCATTTATTGTTTTAAAATGCTTTCCTCAAGCTCTGGGAACCATACAGAGCAAAGGAGATGCTGTGCAGATTGCCTTACCCAGCAGACGCTCCTGTTCTCCATAACCCAGGACCCACATATAATTCCATCGCTGCACCTAAAGCCCTGCTCAGCTTGTCCAATGCACTGGTATTTTCTCCTGCTGTTCTTGTTCGCACACAACTTTATCTGGAATGCAAAGCTCACCCACTGCCTTGGCTACAAGACCCTACCACCCTTAGTGATTTCTGATGCCACTCACTTGAGGCACTGTGGGAAATGTAACCGTATCGGAGTAGAGCACCTTCAAACATGAGTATTCATCATGTTTCCCCGTAAAACAAAACCAAAAAAAAAAAAAAGAGAGAGAGAAAAGAAAAGAAAGAAAAGAAGCCTTTTCTAGCTGTACCACACTCTTCCAGTGCTACAGGCAGACTGCAACAGAAGACACCATCGAGTGGCATAGACCCTGACACCCAGGACAGCCGTGCAAACTCCCACTCCATTTATTTAAGCGAAGGGATTCCACAGCGATAAGTTAACCCATCCATGTCCAGTTTTTTAAGCCTTTTGCCTTGCCTCAGAAGAAATGAGTGTGTCTGAGCTTCCTGAGAAGATGTTATGTCAGAGACACCTCTATCGAACGAGACAGTTCAAACACTGCCTTGAGGAGGAAATAGGCAAACTAAGGAAAAGCTAATGCATTTTTACCAGCCAGTAATAGGCAACCAAAATGACTGCCTAAATCAAGATCTCTTCTCTCCAGTACAGTCTTTTGGATTGTTTGGGGAGCAAATGAGATCAATACAGCACAGTCCAAAGGCTGCTTATTTTAATTCTACTTCTCTTGATAAATGTCAGTGTTGTTTCTTTCCCATGTTAATGTCTAGAGAGGCTGAACCTACAGGTCTTGTTTGCCAAACAACAGGATTTGCTCAGGTGTTCACAAAACCCCAGATTTCAAATTACTCTTCTGTTGCTCTTGGCTCAACAAGAGGAGACAGCAAATTATATTTTTAATTCCTTATGTAACATTAAACTTTAGGTTTTTCAATATTGTATTATTTCAACTATTATAGGACAAACATGGCAAAACAACATATATGGGAAGCTGCAATCCCAACTAAAGCAGTGTTTCAATTACAGTAGATACTAATATAGGAAAAAAAGAGCCTTTTAAGACTACGCAGTTCAGCTCAAAGTAAATCCATATTCTCTTCCACTGTTCAGGTCCATATTAGGTGATAAATCCAGTGAGAACATGAAGAAATGCAAAACTATGTTTTACTATTTCAGTGCATCCTATGGTCATAAGCCTCCTTTTTCTAATTTCCTTGCTGCCTTAAGCACATGAAGTGCATTGCTGTTTTTTTTTTTTTTTTTTAACCTTGGAACAGCCTCTATGGCACTAGGGCAGGGGCATTTCCATGTCCTTGGAGAAATCTATTAACTGTTACTATGAATGACACATTTGGTCATCTGTGAGATATAGGCAGGGATCCCAATTTTGGAATCATTAATTTGTCAGACCTAAAATGGGTCTTTTCCACCCCCAAACTGCCCTGTAGCATAAGTTCAGAAGCAGGAAAGGCTAGAACTGTTTCCAGTATTTCTGTATTAGAAGGGTGGCATATGTGCACCAGGAATGAGCATGAATGAATTAAGAGAGGTGACAGGACAACAGTGTCCATTGCAGCAGGTGCTTCTACATGGTAATGGGACAAGCATGACCTTGTTAACCCTTCCACTGCATTTTCTTGTTTTGGTTTTTCATTTATTTATTTATTAACGAAATGCCACTCGGTGTGAAATCTGGACACACGCCACCCTGCCGGAGCGGGGGCTTTGATCACACGTGAGTCTGCGCTACCCTACCAAAAACAAATAAATAAATAAAGCCTCTGTTCCCATCTCTAACGTGGTGCTGGAATGGTTAGTATAATTCAGTTTTTTCCACTGCAATCCACAATCTGATTGGTTGGCAGGTCACACTGGCACTCCTACCTGAGGTATTTTAGCGCTAATGATTGGTTCCTGTAAGACTATTCTATAACAGAACACAGGAAGAGCAGTTCAAAAAAACACAGCTGTGGAAAGAAACAATCATACAAACAGCCCACGGTGGGGCCCACCAGCCTTTTCTTTCCAGTGGATGCAAGCACGCTTTTCACAGGCAGGAGTGGTCTTCGCACACGTGGCTTTTACCCCAAACTGACCCCCGAAAGGCAACCCTCTCAGGATGCAAAATGGAGCTGGCAGCTCTCAAAGCCCTCTGCGTCCTGGGGCAGGTCATTTTTAGGAATTCGGGTATCTTGCCAGAGTGGAATGCATCCAACAGGAGATGGAATGCCTTTTTTTTTTTTCGTAGAAGAAATAGCTAGCAGGATGGTTGCCCCAGGAAAGAAAAAAGAGGGAAAAAAAAAATAAAAGGAGCAAGGAAGAGGAGGAGGAAGAGGAAAATGAGAAATCAGTGCATAATACTTGTGTGGAAAAGGCAGCCCAAACTTGGGATAATTCCCTTTCAACTCGCCTACCACTAACTACAACCTGCCAGTTCAGGGTCCTTTTTCAACCTTTCCTCATCACAAGCCCCCTGACTCTGAAGAAGGGGAATCTCAGTTTAACTCTTCCCCCTACCATACCACAGGCAGGAATATCATAACTGAAGAACCCTTTGCCATCAGCTCTACACTCCGAGCAACCCTTTCTCAGCAATCAGCTGAACATAAGCACTACAGTGAACACCACACATCAGTGGGGAACAGGGCAGATGCAGTCGTTCCAACTGTCTGCAAGGCTAACTTCATGTCAGCATTGAAACTACTCTTCTTTCTGAGCTATATTTGAGATCTCTGGGCAATAATAAAATAGCAAAAAGCACACCTAGCTCTGCCTTGACGAGTGTCTTATTCTGTAGTCCTGCTCTCTCACAGCAAGACCCAAACCACGGAAAGGAAAGTGTTCAGAAGTTCCCCTAATGGTTCTAGCCTGATCTCAGTTTCATGATAAATGAATGCAGTGCAGGTTAGGGAGATTTCTTCATTACTGGGGTTTCTGACCTTAAAGCACGTTAAGTAAGCCTCTCTTCTCCATGAGCAGTGGAAGCTCTGAAGAAGTTTTCTGAAAATAAAGAGGGAATAATCCAGGCCAGTCTTCCCTTTCAACAAGAAAGCCTCTTACATGGCATATTCGCAGGGAAGAGACACTCCTAGGGCATTGCCCATTTCCTTGTTCGCCTGCTGTAGCAAACTTAGTGGTCTGTAAAGACCAGCACTTTATGAGTAAGGTGGGAAAACCCAGGACTCTTTAGCAGTCTTTGACAAGATTTTATAAAGGAATACTTGACCAGGCATATCAATTTTTATTAGTATGAGCACACAATGGTATACGTAAGAATGAACATATGTACCCGGTACCTCTACGTTTAGAGCGCTTTCCAACCACTGTAACGTTGGGAAAAATGCCTTTACAAGACCTGATTCTCCACAGGTCACAGAAAAACTAACTCTGTCTATTATCTGGAATCCAACCCCAGCGGTCATTTTACTAAATGCCAGGAATACCACCTTCAAACAAACACGGACATGAAATCCAGGCTTTTGACTGTGGCACTAGCCAATAAAATTTTCTCAGATTACCCTGTGAAAGGGAACTTTGCTAGAGCAGTCCTCAAGTTGCCACATCAGCAGTGTGGCAACACTTTGGCTGTGAATATCATGTTGTTATCACAGTTGTTCTGCCAGAACTCTCCATTGGAAAGAAAAATGCCCCTTTTTGCTAGCCAGTCAGAAGCCCTCGGTCCAGGACAGCTACGTACACACACGCTCTGAAGATCCCCAATACAGACTGGCTACACAGCCATAGGACAGAGAGTCTCCTGTGGTATCCAAGATAATTCCCAAAGAGGAGGAGCCTGCTAACTTTCCTAACAGAATATCCCCATATACTTCTATTTGAAATTCCCTAAGGTACAAGAATCTGGTCTACTTAGGTAACATTTTTCCTAGCAAAATGAAACATCCGTTTTCTCTCCGACAACTCAGTCTCTATTTTTAGTCAGTCCCAATGTCTTCCCCAAGGGATAATATCTGTATCCCAGTGGCACATGAACATATGTAAACACCAAACTCGCTCAGCTTAGTGTGGGCTGCACAAATCAAACCTGGAAGGGCCCCAAGAGGGGAGAAAAAGGGGAGGGTGGAGGGGGAGAAGGAAAGGGAAGGTCTGAGGCTAAACCAGTCCTGTTATTTTTGTATCCAAATTATGTAAATGAGAGAAGTGTTGAGAGAAATTTTAATTTGCTAATCATCTCTCAGGCTGATTAGTAGCAGTGTGCATGTGGGGGAAAGGACACCCAGTAAACTGACCCTGGCAATGATCAGGAAACCCAAAGGCTCAGGTCTTGCACCCAGGGGCAAGCGCAGTGACAGAGAAGCATGCTTGCATTCCTAAATATATAAATATATATATCCACAAGGAAGAAGAAAATTAAAAGTAAATGATATTTAAAAAAAAACAAACCAAACCAAACAAACAAACCAAAAAAAAAAAAAAGAAAAAAAAAAGGCTGGCTTGTCAGGGGTTGGGGATGAGAAGGCTCCGGTGTGTGTACTTACATAGAGGTCAGCACCGTAAAATCCGTCCTGGTAAACCACACTGCAGAAAATCCACACAAAAACAAAAAAACAAAAAACAAAAACAAAAAAACAAAAGAACAGAAAACACATTCCGGTTATTGAGGACGGCAGCATGCACATGCGTTTTACACAGGCAGGTGATGTATGAATCCATAACCTGGGCTTTTGGCAGGAGCGAATCAGCGAGAGAGCGTGTGTGCGCACGCACGCCAGCCGGCCCCACGGCACCTTCCAGGGCATGCACAGGGCGAGGGGTGGGCAGAGGGGAGACAGGATGCGAAGGAGAGAGGGAGGGAACCACCGTGTTGTACAGGAGAAATAGACTCAAAAAAGATCTGATGTCCTGAAGAAGAGAAACAGGGTTTAGAGACCTCCACTCTGGTTATCCTCCTGGAATCATTTTAGCTACCCCCTGAACACATGGAAACATTGGCTTTGTGAAGTGGGCTTCTGGAGTGTAAGAGCCCCTCAGAAGGAATCCCACAGGGCCTGGTGATTCCTATGTCGGCAGCGCATTTCGGAATGCTCGAGCACAATTCCGGATTTGGAGTTTTCACAGGGCTGGTGACTTTGTTTCTGACATCCATACATCACCTGCGTTTACCCTGCACATTAGACATGCGATAAGATTTGGCTGATCACACAAGCATGCAAAGTATTATTATTCAGCATCTTAAAGAACCGATGCAACACCTCAGGAAAAACAAGTCAATCAATTCTGATCAAAGTAAACACAGAGAAATGTAATTAAAAAGAAAAAACCAAAAATACCCACAATGCATTGCTTTCACAAGCAGAGATAATGAGCTAAAAAGGTTAGGTGACTGGTCCAAGGTCCGAGAATTGAGAGGTGCAGTGGGAGTCCCTGGTAGTAACGACATATTCCGTAGCACAGAGGAGCAACTGGAAGGGTTTCCGTGCGATGGTGCTTTTTTTTTTTTTTGCTTTTTTTTTTTTTGCCTTTTTTTTTTCTGTTTTAAGTCATTGTTTTCTTTCTCTCAGAACTTCAAGCAAACTGTTAACCCAGAGTGAGTCTGGGGTTCCCAAAGAGCCACTCTCACGGGAGCATTTGCTAGTGTAAAGACTAAGCAGCTTGCTTTGGGGACAAGGGTTGGGGAGGGATGAGGAAGGAAGACAGGGTTTGCCCCCCACCCGTGTGCGTTCAGTGTGTGCCTTCCTACTGAGGAAGTTCCTCCTGGTTTTCTGAATAGCTCTGCACAAACTCACCAGTGCTGTGGAAATCATTAGCCCCACCATCTGAGAGGTTCATGGGTCTAGTGTGTATGACTTACCAGTAGCATTAAGACAAAAAGAAGGTATGCGACACCCGCTTTTTAATATTATTGGTTTTTTTAAACTCATCAGATGGAATGCGAAATGCTGCAGAGAGCCTGCCACCCGCAGACACCCACGTATTGTAAGGCACGCACACACATGAAAAAGCCCAGCATATCTTGCCAAAATTCTGCATGCTATTACTTAAAAAAAAAAATCTGTTGCAGTGTTAGCTACTGCTTGAATAATTTAGTCTTGCTGTCTTCCCCAAGAAAAGTACACTCCACTCCCAACAGACAGAGTTACTATGGTCTCCGAGAGCATTTGGAGCTGATATGAAGATAGAGATCCTTGTTAGAGGAAGAGGGGAGCCACTTCAGCAGGGAGAAAGCAGGCCGTAAGATCATGTTTGTTGAAGCTAAATTTGTACAATCGCAAAACAAAGAATTTGGCTCCTGGGGCAGCGACTTACATTGCTGGGTTCTCTATCTAGGATCAGGAGTGTTTTAGCAGTGATACTCCACCTGCCCCTGCAGGAAAGGCAAACGCATGACAGAGGAAGCGGCTGTTGGTTTATGAACAGGTTAGCATTTTAACAGTCACTCTGGACACAAGCATTACCACATTGGATCAGGCCACTATTCCCTGCAGCTTAGGATCCTGTCACCAAGAGATGCCAGCACCAGCTCTCCAGAGAAAATTGCAAGGAAAACCTCTAAATGGCGGTAACTTCCTAAGCCCAAGCAACCAAGCACACGGGCAGCCTCTCTCTCCCATTCAGCCAGGACCTAGCTAAGCTTGACTGCCGTGTCAAAACATGGCAAGGTTCATTTGCAGGCTGAAATATCCAGAACTGTAACTGTGATTCTTAATGCTAACAGAAACTGAAAGAATTCATGCACTTTAAAACAACAGGGACAACGCAGGATTATGCAGTCTGGTCACCTCCTGCATAGAGCTCACTAGCTGGGCTAAAACATGTTTACCAAAGATATAAATATCTTGACACTGTAAAGCAGCCATCATATTAATTGAGCTGTCCCAACAGTTGAGTATGGTGTTAAAGAAAAAAAAAAAAAAAAAAAAGCCAACAACAAAACCAAAGATCTATTTTTTTTATGCCTTAGCTGTCTTGAATCTACTTTCAACACTGAATTAGTGAATCTTTTATATATTTGCATTCCTAGACTGAATTATTCTTTATTATGACAAGCCTGCTCTTTACATAGGCACACAAACAAGTAGTTGTTTCTGCTACAGTTTGAGAAATAAATTGAGTTTTACAGAAGACAAGATTTTCAGGCATAGATTTAAGTCTTAGAGCTTTTGGGCTGTAATCGAATTTATCAGTATTCTTTTTAAAAAGCATGGCTGCTGCAAACAGGGCAGTACCAGTTTGACCACGTTATATATCAGAGGTCCTCTTTTATTAAAAAAAAAAAATGCTTCTTTTCCTACATTAGATCTGTTCTCTGACTTCAGCTCAGGTGAGTATCCAGCATCCTCTCCAATTCTCTGGGCAATCGCTTTCAAAAGGTACAAATAACCTTCCTTGGATAAATGTCTACACCTGCAATTATTTACATTTCACATATTCATTAATAAATCTGAGCCTTAGACCTTGAAATAAATGTTTAAGGTATTAAGAACTATTTGATTTCTTGCACCTTCCTCTGGAGTATCTAGCATTGGACGCTGTCAGAAAATAAGTAGAACTGAATGGTCCTCAGGTCTGATCCAGCATGGCAATTCCAATAAGCTTTCATTATTCTACATTCCTTATTTTTTGAATTCTGCCAAGATCTTAAATTCAGTGACAATACAAAAACATTCAGCTTTTGAAAAAACTACTCTTTCTACCAGTTTTGAGTTAACCTGCGGCATCCTTTACTGTCTTCTTCCTCATTACTCACTATATCTTGACCATTCATAGGCTCATGCCTGACCTTATGGAGAGTCATCCTTCCACTGGCCAGGGAAAAAGCAACTGTTGCAGGATAAGGTGTCAGGAATATGTGCCTGTGCCTGACTCCATGGAGGGCAACAGTACCCTCACATAGTAGTTGTGGCTGTCCTACAGGCTACTGCAACACAGAAATGAATAGCACATTTTACATCATTCCACGAGGAACCAAACTCACTCTGCAAAACAGCATGTAGCAATTTAAACTATGATGACGACAAACACCAAAATTAGTTTACTACATGCCAGTGCTTGGGATTAGGACAGTCCTGGAGCTTTTTTGAATGTGACTGCTGTCCTCCAAATATCTACCGGGTAATACACTGCCAATAAAGATGTATGAAATCGGTCAGCAGGGTCAGACAAACCCAATATAATGCAGGCAAATACAGTCACGAGACGGTATTTGGAAGGGATAAACATTGGAGCCTGGCCCATACTCCAAATGGAAGTAAAACCTTTACACAGGACTCAGGCTGGATTTGTATGAAACGCAGACCCGGGATTTCTCCCAGGGCGCCGCTCGTGACAGCCTCGTGCTGGGAACGCTCCGGCCGTCACTCCCAGGAAGGAAGAACACGAGCCCTCTCCCTCCCCAGTGCAAGGACTGCAAATGCTCCTAGACAGCAGCACTTAGCTCAGCTTTGCTTCTCTGTTTCATTACGGAGCATTTCCTAATAAAGCAGAACTGGGTCATCTTTAGAGCAACAAAGACGGACAGACAAGTTGCAGGTCAAAGGATATAGATTCTGACCTAAGAGCAGTGCTGAAGAGAGGTGGGTCTAAAACCACAGAAACACTCCATTTGGAAGGCCTACATGTTCAGACATAAGGTTTCATTTCAAGTCTTCAAGTGAATTAAATACACACATTGCCTGAATTGCCTGAGCCCAAAGCTAGACAGATATATGGCCACTGCAGCTGGCTTCTTTGAGCCCTGCTCTCAATACCAGACTGCACTCTAGAACAAAAAGGCCAAGGAATCTCTCCCCGCTTAATCTACTACAGAAGGTGCTGCAAGCTTATCTAGCAAAGATCAGGCCAGCTCCTTACATTGTATGGCTTCGGCCTCCATTTCATAAAAAGGGATGTAGATAATTTCTTCTTCCCTTTGGAGGCTAGTCTAAAGGAAAAGTCAATTTCTCTCTCTTGGGGAATTCTTTCCTACTTCCATTCTTTCTGAGAAAGTTGCCTGCAGAATATGATAAATAAAATTACTTAGTCAGGCAATACGAACATGGCATCCTCAGAATTAAAAGACACAGTTCGGAAGGGATTTGCTGAATTATTTGTTGCTCCATCACACACACACAAACAAACAAACAGAAAAAAAATATGAACAAGCCTCATCCCCTGTACTTTTAAACAGCAGAATACTCTTTTGTATCTGAATCTATTCCACTGCATTACTAGTGAACAGTCAGAGGGCACGGAACGCTAAGGCCACACTTTCAGCATTGACTTATACAAAAATTAGGAGAAGAATGTTTCAGTTTCGTTCTCCTTATATCCCAAACACTCCCAATATTAAATTAATGGACTTGATTAATCTTTGTTTTAAACCTTTTTAAACCGTCTCCAACAAAGAAAGCAAATCCATTGTGGGTAGCTGGCTCTCCTGTGTCCTACTGCCAGATGGTGAGGCATGAAGGTAATGGATAATATTCCTCATTCTTGGTAACAAAACACAAAGGGAGTGCAGAGAGCAGAATCTTCTCAGAAACTTTAGACTTCCTCTCTTTGTCTCCTTCTCAGAGTGCTATAACACATTGAGTCAATGGATGATGAACACCACGCAGACACATCCAGAAATTAGGAGAAAGAATCCACCAGCACCTTAAGCTGTTGTTTTTAACTATCAGAATTTTGGAAAACTGAAAATTGTTTCAATCAAGAACGTAACGTGGAAAAATTTAGACTTGCCCTCTTTCATCATGTGCAGAACACTCTGGCACTATCAATGCCCTGACTCTCACCATCCAGACAAATTTTAGTTGTTATAATTGTTAGCCAATCTGCCGCTTAACGCAGCTGTGCAGAGCACTCTGTCCTTGTGGCCATGCTTACCCTGGGTAGGCAGGGATGGCTGTTGGAGGGACCGCCCGGACTGCTCCATAGACCGTCCTTCCTCGGCCCCGCAGGTGGGCTCCCCGGAACGCGGCCGCGGTGGTCGCTGCAGTTGGGTAGGGGAAGCCTGGAACTGCAAAGACAAACAGGGTGGAGGGTGAAGAGGATCCGCTCTGCTGCCCCACAGCCAGGCAGCTGCTTCAAGCAAGGTGACACGGGCAGCTCAGCGCTCTGCGCCCGTGCAGCAACGGGGCACGCGGAGAGCCCAGCACAGACACTTCCCGCGACGCTGCGGCCTTCAGAGGAGGGAGGGTTGCAGAGAGGTTTGGCATGCAAGGGGTTAATGCTTTGGCATGCCTCTCCCGTTACAGACCTGTTCTATATACTCCCTCCTCCCCCCTTTCCACACCATCATGCAGTCTAGTGAGAGCCCAAGACATACAGAGTTATCGAACACAGCAGGTGGCTCTTCCAATACTGCAGAGGGTCTTTAAAACTATTTGTCAAGAGGTCTTTAAAGTCAATCAACTTACATCAGAGTCTCTTCCCTCCTTTCCCCTCCCACTCTTTGCCACCCAATCCTCTGAACGTTCATTTTAAAGCCTGCAAGACAAGATAGCCCAGGTAACAGCAGCAGAAATTCCCCATAAAGTGCCACTTCACTGAGAGCCCCTATTTGTTGTAACAAATGTGATGAAAAACTGGCCCCACGCATGCTGGGCCCTGGTTTATTACACTTTATGCTGCAGTCAACTGGCTCAAGGTGAAATGCCATAAAACCTTAGAGGCATCTGCACACATGTAATCAACAGATACCAGTCACAAGGCACCAAGTCAAACCAACGTGCATCCAGGTGCATGCCACCAGGGGCCCTTCAGCAGGCTTGTGGTTTAACAGCTTGTATAATATGTACTTTAGGGATTTGCCCGTTCTGTGATTTCAAAGGGTGAAAAAAAATAGGACCAGCCCATTCCTCACACACACCCTCCCCTTGCTCTGCAGTCTCCTCATCTCTTAAGACGACCCATGCACCAGCATGGAAACACACTGCAGACAAAAAAAGTTGCAGCCACTGCACAGAATGTTTGGGCTAGAGATAAACATGTTCCTAACGGGACTCATCCTTTCAAGTATATATTATACAGACTGGAGAGAAGAAGGGTAACAGCTCATAGTTCACTCAAGCACAGTAACAACAGAGGGGCCAATGGGGCTACTTACTGATTAAAGGAATGTAAGTGTTAATACCCCCTCTTCCTGACAGGGGCACTGCGGCGTCATTGCCCAGCGAGACATCTGCTTGAAAGCTGGATGCTGATTTTATTTTAAAAAGAATAAAAAAGAAAAAAAGTAAAAATGTTATGAAGAAACAGCAAACAGAGAACACAAACAAACACCACTGCAGTTCAATGGCAGAAGTGGAAGTGTCTACTTAGGCTCTACCTGCATACAACTCAGGGCCGTACACCGCTCCAACCACAGGGCTCAACTTCCAACCTGAAACAACAAAGACTGCAGTGAATGCCAAAATCTACACCAAGAGAAGGAGCGAGCAGCGGGGTGTGGGGAACAGTCTCCTGGGCGCACCCCGGCTTCCCACGCACAGCCCTGCAACGGCCGCTTCCGCCTCGGTCCCCCTTGGTGTAGAT
The DNA here is from genome assembly GCF_000705375.1 of Tinamus guttatus. The sequence goes on from NW_010580266.1 coordinate 47,403, forward strand.
GGAGGCCGACTGCCTTTTCTACGGTCAGGTTCTAGGCGTCGGATGCTGCATTGGAGGCAACAGCAGAAAACACCCAGCTGATCCACAGCAGACCTGTGTCTGAGGGGAACGCCAACTACCGTCTGTGCACCTTCCCCACAGGCGCAGGGCGACCCTGCATTCTCTACACGAAGCTTTCTGCGACTTCCCGCGGCTCCTCCGTGCGTTCACAGGGAAGGCTGTGGATCCGGACCCTGCCTAAACCCACCAATCCAGCCTGTGCTCCCAAGTAAGTCAATTTGCATTTTTTTTCAAAAGAAATCTCAGAACACATTGGCTGTCCTATTTGCTAGTGATCTGCTACAAGGCAACACAGTGATGGAGTTGAGATTTCCTCCCTTCCTGCATTACATAGACTATACTGTAAGAAAGCAGCCTATTCCTCTCATATTTCTCCCCTACATTTTATTTTTCTCTTTCCTGCCTTCTTTATGTTGTTTTTCAAATGCAAACATTCCTGCAGATCTGGCTTTTAAATCGTCTGGATAACTGGCATGAACCAAAAATCATCAACATAAAATGTTTGAGAGCAAAATGCTTGAGGAAGTTACTGGCCTGCCAGTGTAGAACGGGTATGAAGAAACTCCCACTCTCCATCGGGCAGATCCAAAAATGTCTCTCTCTTTCTCTTCCCTTTCTATCCACCAACAGAAGAAAGGCGAGTAAAGCTAATAACACGATCTGGGCTGACTTCCAAAAAGAACTCTTTTCAGGAAAGACTTGATCTGTTCAACTGGCAATCACAGGAATTATTATTTAAATAAACCCATGTCCTTCCTCTGTCTTACTTTTCATGCCTTGAAGCCCTTTATGCACTTTTAACTCCTCTAACCACCTCAGAAGTGTCACGAGCAGCTTACTGACCTGCAGCTCATCAATATCACATCTTCATCTGCTGGCAGAGAAAGGAGGAGACGTGCAGTACTCCTCCTGCACCCTCTGCAAGACTCACATGCCCATCTTGAAAGCAAATACCAGCTTGGGAGGTGTCAATAAGATGACCAGGGTCCCTCAAATTTAGTAATGGCTGTGTGACCACTAGTCACTATACCTTAAGCCTGGCCCAATACCGAATATCTTTGCACAGTGTTAAAGCAGACATTGCTGGCTGCAAAAGCACATGAAGTATTCCTGACAGTTACGATAAATGATAACTATGGAAGCCAATTTCTGTTACCAAATAGTCCTATACAATTTCTGTCCACGTATTCAGGACAACACAACATGGCCCTACTGCCTTTCACTGCAAGAGTTCCTAGTTGCTCTCAGACATTTAAGCAGAATTCCAGTCTCTACCTCTCCCTATTTCTGCCCCTATTTGCACAGCTCTACAAACAAACAAAATTAAGTGATTTGACAAGAGCCACAGAACAAGACAGTAGCAGAGCCACAAATAAAATTCAGACTTTCTGACTCCCAAGTCTTATATTGTAACCAGTCAGATTCTCACACCAGACACTAGCTACACTTAGCTTCCCATCTGGTTGAGACTGTTTAGGAATGTTTCCAGAACAAAGGATTTTACTGCCTGTTTCAGAACAAAGATTCAGATTCAAAATCTATAGCAAAGCAGAATTCAGTTCTGTCAGAAAAAATATTTTTATGCTGTGTATATCTATGCAATAAAAACACTGAATAGACAGAAGATACCCAAAATGAAACACAATTATTTATTACACACACGACCTGTTTTTTATTTATTCAGATTCATTGAAAAGCTACTGAGGACCCAACTTGTAACAAAAAGTTAACAAATAGTCCCAATGCCTGTGTTTCCCTGGCTACCTGGGATGGAGACATTTTACACTTAGAATGGAAGTTGAGGTATTTCCAGTTGTACCCCAGATTATGCTCCTACATTCGTATCGATTTCAGCGAAGGTAACAAGACTCAAAGGTGCTGCATATGCCACTGCACAGTAGTGCAGCATCAGCCTGCAACAGCGTCAGCCAACACATCAACCCTTGGGTGCTACTAACTGCCACACTGGACCTGCTCAGCTTCTCCATCTGTAAAACAGGATGTCTCTATGAGCACTTCGCATTATATCTAAGAACAATGCTATGGAACACACTGTTTTTTGTTTTTTTTTTTTTTTTTTTTTTGAGAAGAGGCCCTGACTTTTCCCACTTCTCCCGTGCCAGGAAACCTTCGTCTTCCTCCAACTCTTTCAGCTCATCGTTAGCACAAACAGCCTCTCTTACCGTTTGCATACGGTGTGACCATCTTCTTATTGGTCATCACTCGTGCTGTGGCATTGTTAACCTAGAAGTAAGAAAGGGGAGGGGAAGGAGAGGGAAGGAAGCACAGGACGTTAGGGAAAATGATGGAAAACCCTCAGATATCACACACACTATACTTGTCTGAGCAAAAAAATTAAACGAGAATGCAATGTTTAAATTACTTTTAACAGTTGCCATTTAATTATAAACATTACAGCTAAATGTGGCGTTTTAAATTATGCATTAAACAAAAGGCCAACGAGAGTAAAGTACAGATTCACAGACATCCAGCCACCCTTGGCATGTGGTTCTTTCCAGCTCATCACTCTTGCAGGGAAAGTCTCCCACTGTTTTGTCCAGATTCTGGCAGAATGGCAGTGATAACCTCTGCACTCCAGGACATGGAAACTGAAACAGGTGATGCAGAGACCGACTCATTTCTCACGCTCACCATCAAACCGGGCCCAGAGACCTCAGGGAAACACACCCTTCACACGGAAAGGAAACCTGGAGATTAGCTTTAGATTTGAATACTCAAGGCCTAAGGAGATTCTGGGAACATACCAAGCATTTACATGCTCTATATTCCCCAGCTTCTTCCTCATCTTCAAGCCTTTTTCTGCTTATCCCTCCCACTACCCCAAAAAAAAAAAAATCTCTGGAAGCAAAAAGGGGAAAAATTCTATAGCAGTAGAAGCTGTGTCTTTTTTTTTTTTTGGTGCCCTCCACCCTCTTTCCAGAGCTTTGTACAGTTCCAAGCATTTTGATTGCTCAAGCAGGTGGGGTGTTATTACCACAGAGATGGTGCTGATAAAGAAAAGATGGACCAGTTTGGAAGGCAGGTTACTGCAGCCCCATGTCAGACAGCCTCAAAGTTCTTGCAAAGAGGGTGAAGACTTAAGTCTTTATAAAGAATCAAGAATTTATCAAAACACATGCCAAATGGGACACTCAAGGCCAGGCTTAAGAAGAAAGAAATTTATAATAAAAATTGCTCTTGGCCCTTTGAGACTTACGGCATGATGAGCTTATATAAGGTGAGGAGTCTGGAACTATATTTACTCTAGTTTTGGCCCTAAAACAATTGAAACATTACACATTTAAAAAAGAAAGAATGGGAAACAACAATGATGAGACTGAGAGCATGCAGTTAAACACACACAGATAAAAGAAAGAAAGAAAAAAAAAAACACAACTGATTTGGGGGGTGGGAAGGGAGGAGGGAGGAGATAGGGTCTCACAGTCATTAAGATGGAGCGAGTGCCTGAAATCAGCTGCTATAGCAAAGTGCAACACAAGCACTTAAAGGAAAAAAATTGCCAGAACCAATCAGAAACCACCAGTCAGCAAAGAGACCAACAGCTGCGTTTAACCGAGTAAAGAAATAAACTGGGGAGGGGAGAAAGAGAGAAA
>NW_010580266.1:59501-105349 GCF_000705375.1 Tinamus guttatus
GCTGAAAAGCACGGAAATAGAGGGGGATGAGGGATGGAGCTCCATGTCTTTGTCAGGACAGTTATTTTTGTCGTTCTTTATGCAATTAGTTTCAAAACGCAGAGATTTGCTGGAGACCAGAGGCTATTCCCAACGCCAAATAGAAATGACTAAAATCAGGAAATTCACAGATAGTTCTGGCCTATAAATTTGTCAGCAAGGAGAAGAATAAATGTCACAGAATCACAGAATGGTTGAGGTTGGAAGGGACCTCTAGGGATCGTCCAGTCCAACGCCCCTGCTCGAGCAGGGAGAAATTTCTATAAACTCATCTGATTGCTTTGGTAAAGCATATAGATTCTTGTCCAAAAGGAAGTAAAACCCTCAAACTAAGACATAGAGACATCTATTTCTTCAGATTATTTTTTTTTAAAAAAAAGTATTAGACACAACTGAAGGAAAGGGAAAAGTACTAAATCTCACTTCTTATGTTTATACACCAACTGCTTTCTGGTTTCCAGATAATACAGAGACTGAAGAACCTCAGAGTCCACCTTGGGGAACAGCGCTGAGGATTTGCAGAGGGCTCTGAACATGAACATACTCCATAAGACATGTTGAAGCAAAGAGGCCACCTTAAGACAGTGAACCTCAAATCCAAGGGAAAGGCATAGACTCTACAATGAAGCTGCTTAGCTGAATAGCAACATCAAAATCTCATGTGTGCATGCACACATGTGTGCACACGTGTGTGGGGGTAGTAGGGAAATTTTGTTTTAATTGAAAATGGGAATCTTAGCATTGATTAAGTCAAGCAGAGTATAGACATGCACTGTGCAAGCTTCCCCCATAGAGCTTTGGCAATGCACCTCGCTCCTGACCTGCAAAACTCCCTGCTATTCCAGTGCTGAACCTCCTGGGCAGAGAGAGAATCACATCAATTTGTCATTGTGGTGATATTGGTTATGTGATGAGAACCAATTGCCAATTAGGATAAAGATCACTGAATCTCTCTGCCTTTGACCTAAGCAACATTTGAAATCTCATCTCTACAGTAATAAATTACCATTAACACTCAGCAAAACCTCCCTCTTAGCATATCTTTAGAACAAAAATAGGTGTGCAAATGTAAATTAAGTGGGGAGAGGTCCATGTGGGGCAGGGCAGGACAAATGAAGATTCTTTAATTAATTATCAAATATCTCAGACATGAAAGGTCAGTATCTCAGAAATACTCAAGAATTTTGAAAATGAGAGTTTAAAAAATATCCTTCCATATTGAGATATTTCATAATGAAATATTACAGTCTCTACGGAATTAAAAATGTGGTTTGGGGGTTGGATGTTTTTAAGCTCCTATCACACAAAGCTGCTTTAGCTTATTTTGCTTCCCCATAGGACACCCCATTGCCAGTGCAATAAGAACTAATTGGTATGAAGGCTCAGGTAGCTCCCTATTTGTAAAAAGGGCTGGGGAACCTGATCCCATTTTAGACAGGACTGTCCAGGAGCATTTGGACATAGGGTCCAGAAATGACCCTGCTCATCTGAGTCTTGAATCAGAGGGAGCAGGAGACAGTCCCAAAATAGCTTTTCCCTTCCCGCCCCTCCCCCCACACTAAATCTTGTCGATCTCTACAGAGTATATTTCTCCAGGCAATGAACTGCCTTTTACTTTATGCAATCAAAACAAGAGAAGTGGGTAAAGAAACAGGACTTACCTTGGAGCCACGCTCATTAAAGATGATCTCTACATCAAGGATTTTGCCAAATTGCTGCAAAGACACAAGTTTTTAAAAAAATCATTTTTGGTGATCCATTTTTCACAACTTTTGGGGACTGGCTTAGTGCAAGAAGAGAGGTGAGAATATTTCCATTTCTAGCCTACAGTCAGAGGTATAAAATGCCAGTAACATGACCCAGCTCTCTCAGGTTAGAGCATGCAGATTCTCCTGGTCACAGAACCCAGGTTTTCTCACAAGAGTTGAAGAAATAAAACAATATCCAGAACAGTTTTAGAAACAAACTGGCTTTTTTTTTGGTCCCTTGATTTAAGTAAAATCTCCTTTCTTCCTTTGTGAACTACACATACAGAGCAGTCTTCATTCTAGCGAGACGTACTTTTCCCAAACAAGTTGCATGTCTGAAGTTTTCCCATCTCCTTTGCAAAACAGCTTCCATCAACCTCATTTTAATCTCATTCCTTCCTTGAAGAAGTTTTAAGGTAAGTAGCAAATGGAAGATAGTAAAAATGGAAAAGGGATGCTTTCACAGTTAGAAAGATGATGAGCACAACTCCTGGACACTGTGATTCTATGACATTGCCATAGCCACAGCATTCTTAATATTATGCTTGGCCAATTGTTTCAATTAACATTTGCACATGCAGCCAAATAGGTATATTGCTCATTTTCCAAGTGCCTTGCTTGCAAGTCTTGTGTCCAGGTTTGCATATGTGTGAGTAAACTTACTGAAAATGCCTTTAAATATGTAAGGCAATAAAAAGCTATTAAGCCTCTACTTGATAAGTATTCCATAGCTGTCTGCATACAAAATGCTTGCAACAATTCTAGCCATAGTTCGTCTGCCTCCATTCTTCAGTCTTAAAAAGGAGATAGTCATGTTTAATGAACACTGCTTCACAGATGTTGTTTTTATTGTTCTATTGTTCAAGGACAATACTCTATCTTCTATTTATCTCAAGAACAACTGAGTGCACAATATCTGACGTTACACAAAGTTTGAACACCACCAACGTAAACATGAACAGTGACTACGTCTTGAACACTCTGCAGCTCGACAGCTTGAGCATGCTGGACCCTTTTGGATTCCTGCTTTGCCAAGCACAGCTAAAATACATTCCCTGTCTGGCACGGACATCGTGCACTTGGTACCGACTTGCCTATTACAGAGCTCGGCCATCGGGTGCTTTTTGCTGTCTTTGTGGCATATGGTTTGGGCACTGCCATGAAAGATCTCCGCCACGATCTCCTTGTTGGCAGATTGTTTCACAGTGTAGTTACATAACTCACTGCTGGTTAAGAGCTGTCCCCACTTTCTCTTCCCTCCCACCTGAGCTCACCACCCTGGTCCCTTTTTATTCTGACCTGTAGGTAAACTGATATAGCTCAATCTTGTAGAAAATTACACACACACACGCACCCCCCCCAAAAAAAAAAAAGAAAAAGAAGAAGATTTTGATGGTTTTATGACCTGAATGAGCTCAAAAGGTCAGGTGAGTGCCAGGGCAGCTGGAAGCAGGGGTGAGAGGAAAGGAACACTCTCCCTTAGAGCAGGATCTGACCCAATCCAATTAGTTCAGCTCTCTAGCTTTGCCACACACTTGCTCTTGATAAAAGCAAATCTCCAAATTATTTTAGAAATCTTCAGAACCATCAAAAATCACCATTTTCCTCTCTATAACGATTTTAAAAGAGAACAAACTGTGCAGCTGCTGGTGTGCAGTTATGCCTTGCCATCTCCCCTCTCTCCACACCCAGCTGGGCCTGGGCACTCAGCACTGCTGCCAGACTTGCTCGCCAGCCCCATTCAGCTGAGCTCCGTGCTCAAGGCTTCAACATGAACAGTAAGTCCTGCCCTGTGGTGGAAGGAAGACAGCACTAATGCTGAATGCAAGTGGTTTGACTCAGCTCTGTGAGAAAGGGTAGGACGTGCTCCTAGCCCTGTGGATGGATTTATGCAATTTCCTAAATGACAGAATTCAGGTCAAATCCTGCTGCTGCAGCAAGCACCCCCTTGAAGTCTTCTCCAGTAGACTAGAGATACTCATGCAGTTTGCCCCATCTCTTTCCTACTTAACAGCTGCGGATTTTCAAAGAGGCAGGAAACAGCTTGGGAGAGAAGGAACAGGGACAGCAGAGAGGCCAACTGGCAAAGTCAGGTTTGCTGGGAAGTAGCTGGGGACAGGAGAGACTGCTCTCCCAGGCAACTTCCTGGAGGAAAAAAAAGACAAAGCAAAACAAAATAAAAGCACACGGAGCGGCGTGACAGGAGGAAGCACTCGGGGCTCTTCAAGCCTCTGCTAGAGTCATCACTACAGCAGCTCTCCGACAGCTCCTAACACCACCGTTCTTGTCCTCACTGCCACAGCGGTTACAGCAGGTCCAGCACTGGCAGCACATTTTTTTGGTAGTGTGCCAGAATTTCCCTGAAGAATGAAGGCAGGGGGAAAAAAAAAAAGAACTAGTTCATTTTAACAGTTTATATCTCCTTCAAAGCTGAATCTAATTTAGTAGAACATAAAAAGGCGCTTTGTTTTCTGATGGTGCTTCCCCTATCAGATGTCAACAGCCTACTGAAAACAATGGAGGTTTTAAGAGTTCCTTGGCAAAAGGTCACAGATTTTATATTATAAAATGCCAGGCCATCTAAATATGTGTCAACGTCAAGCGCCCCCCATAGATTTTTCTAAATCACATATACATGCATGTTTGTGTTTTCCAGCAGACAGAGGGTACAGCTGAATAAAACAAGATCCGTGGTCAGATCATCCTCGAGGACTAAGTCGCTGATCTCTGACCTTGAGGATACGGATCCTATGCTCACGGGCTTGATTCTTTCACTCAATGATTGCCATAAACATCATTTTACCAAAACCCCAGGAGAGCAGCAGTGAAAAAAAAAAAAGCCCTGGGCAGAGTTCACAACCTCTGAAGAAAGCCCTGCAGGACCACTCATCTCAAATGCTCCCCACCATGACTTAAAAAGCCTATTATGTGACCAGGAAGCCAGAAGGCCCTATCACATGGCAGGGCATGCAAACAGCTCCTTCCATCAACTGCTTCTTGTGCACCCATCAATCATATGGAGTGTGGGGGCTGCACAGGCATGGATACTTCCAGCAATGCCATGACATAGGAGCTGCAGAACCTAGCTTAATCTCAGTCCTCCATTTCTTGAAGTGACTTTGTGCCAGCTTTCAGTTATTTTTCTGTAATACATAAAAATTATGTCCATTACAATGGCACTCTTAGAACAGTGACTGTTAGAAATAATGGTTCTAAGGGACATAAAGATATTAACGAACAACAGCTATGACCAAAACCCAGCTTTCCTGCCTGAACATGATGTACCTTACCTTACATACAAGGACACTGTTCAAGCAGGCACATGCGTGATGTGTTTCTTTCCACTCAGATGATATGAAGACAACAGATTTTTCCAGCAGAGGCCATAACTACATTACATGTAATAAATTTGAAAGATCTGGCACCATGGTGATTTTGCCTTCCAAGGCACTGACAGTTTGGTAGGGCCCTTCCTGTATGTTCTGTTCCAGCTGGCCCTGCCTCATCTCCCTGTCTAGAGCTTTCAAAATCAGTTCCAAAACATGTTAGACAAGTAACTTAACCCTAAAAATGCCAACAACAGGGAGTACAATGCAAATTCTCTAGAAATCATGGAACAAAAAAGGTAACTTGAGCTACCACTCCACAATCTCGCATGCTTATAACAGCACTTGGAACCACCACGCAGCTTCCTGCCGTTCCTACAAAATTTGCTGTGATACACGTACACCTGAAAGACACCAAACAGTTCTCAAAGATAGTCTCAATTCCACCAGAAGTTTAAAATAGCCAAGAGAGCGACTTCTTAGGCAAGGAAAGGATTATAGGTCCTCAAACTTGAAGTGTATGGGCAAGAGTATTTCATACGCAAGACAGATCCACGCTGCAGAGCGCCAAGCTCCCCGCTCCACGGGGTTGTACCTGCTCCCCAGGATGGCTGGCACCCCACTAGCATGCGTCTGTACTCGGTTCTGGCAGTGTGGGGTCTACCAGAGCTGAACTCAATACTACAGCAGTTCAGCAGTACCAAAGCAGTCTCACCTAAAGCTGGACCACCCTTTCACAAAGGGTGATTCTAGGAATCACATGGGTGAAACACATTAAGATAATAGCAGTGCCTCTGCTGGCTGAAATCAACAGCAGTATCAATAGAAACAAAGTCCTCCCATGCAATGGGCATGAAGGTGTCTTTTATGAGCTCTCTCTTACCACACGAAAAAGAAGGAAATAAAAGATTTGTCACAAAGAAGCCATGTTTTGTCCAAGTTTTTTCTTTGTCCTATTTGGCATTGAAGAGTTGTTATGTGTAATCTGTGGCAGGTAGTACTAGCCTGCGAAGAAACAGAGATAAAATATGTCTGTATATCCAGAAGACAGGAGTTCTTCCTTCGGATTTCCTGGCCAGTCAAAACAGCAACCTAAAGCCCCTTTGGGCAACTTTCCTCTTTCTCTCCCTTAGGCTTCTTACATTCTAAGGCATTTCTGCTGTATAATTTACTTACCTATCCTAATGATTAGTTCCCTGACAATACTTGTGTACCACAAAAAAAAAAGAGAAGAAAAACACATTACCAAGAGAGCTGCTGATATCCCCCACCACAAGCAAGTGGCAGCCTACAGGTCATAGTTCTGAAGTGAGCATGTCACAAAAAGGCAATGCCCCCATTTGGACCCAGATCTCAAGAGAATTCACGCCCTTTACTCTGCTATCCCACCCTTCAGTCAGCATTCCTCATTTATATCTTACATAACCTCCTTTGGAAAGGACAGCTGATGATTCTTGAGAAAAAGTGTTTCGCCAGGGTAAATTTAACAAAAATCTATTCTGACTCTGTGTATGGTGGCTCTCACAACAAATAAGAAGGGCTTAATGCACTACAAACCACCAAAACAATCCGCTTTGCCTGTTTGTGCAGAGACAATTAGGCATCCTGTTTGAAAACAGAGGGATATGCCCCTTCCAGGCAGCCCAACCCTACCACCATATTCCTCAGGAGACTCTGAAATCCATCAGAACTGACCAGAGCATCTCAGCCAGTGCTATACTGGAAAAAAAACTGTTTCTTGAGGCCTAAGAACCAAAGCTGTGAATCATGACATGCAACCACAGGCACCATCAAAACACAAAACTGCAAGGGCTGGGAGCATTTTGATGGATGAATTTTTCTTCTGCATTTTTTCTCTGCCAAATAGAGATGGGAACAAACTATTATTAGTGGCTATGGAAAGGACTACAAACATAATGTCAAGAGTTCTTACAAGAACAAGTCATACCACATCCCTCCCAAAATGGATAAACAGACATTTTTGAAATTTGTGCTAACTTTGTTTTTGACACTAAATGACAGCAACGCTTTCACTTGCCAGTATATTTCTCCATTATATAGGTGAGCCTAAATTACTAAGAACTTTTCTTTCAGGGTTGAACAGATTAAACATCAGCTCCCCACTAGTGAATCTTACCATAGTAAACAACACTTAACCCCCTCAACTACTTGGTATCATGGACACATAAGCACTTGTATAGCACAAGTCATGTCCTGAACTCTCTGATACGCTAAATGAATCACACACCCAGTTATCTCACACGTAAAAACACTTACCTTTCAAACCCTGAGCTGCACGCAGAACCAAAGTAACGCAGTCATAACCTTCCCAGCTCTGCAGAGGAGCAAGATCACGTGGCTACTTCAGCCTGATACTCCCCCTTGCACCACTGAAGCAACTGTCGTCAGTGGCACCCAGCGCTCCCAAATCGGTCCTTTCCAAAGAAAACCTTCCATCCTACGAGGACAGCCTGTTCCTAAATACACAGTACCTTGCACTGAGCTGTACCAAACACATTTTTTGTCAGATTTCTCCTCAATTAACCAGTCATTTCAACTCATTCTTTGACTGAATTTAATCTTCCTCCTTCTCAAATAGCAAACCTTTCTGGCAAGGTTTTAATATTACTATCTCCATGGCTGATAGAGATATTGAGTAGGAATGAGACTGAAAAAGATCCCTGGGGGAAATTTTCACTAGAAATGGTCTTAATCACTACTGTCTCCCCATTAATTACTACTTTTTAAGATCTATCATTAAAGAGGTTTTTAATCTGTGTTCTGTTTATTTGAGATAAGACAAGCATTTTTTTAATCAAAATTGTTCATGTGGACTAAATCAAACACTTGAGCAATATTTAACTGTATCACTATTGCTTAGTACAGTGTTGTCAAAACAGACAAAATGTTTGTTTAAAAAGACATTCTCCTGCATTAAGTTTTGCTGAATAATACTAAACTGTATCTTCAGATGTTTTAACGTGTCAAAACTATTTTCATCTTGGATCAGCAAATGCCTAATTAGCACATAACTCTTTGGGTCATCCCTTTTAATTATTTTTATATTGAATTTATATTTATATTGAATTTTTATATTAAATTTAATTATTTTTATATTGGGCAATCTACCATCCTTTACAATTCCCCTTGTTTACCAGAAGCTGCTAAAAATTGATATTCATGGAGAAGAAACTTTCCTGGTTTGACCATTATCCTTGGGCATACCTTATATAGATCTACTTTAAAAAAATACTAGCAAGTTTTTTTTTTTTTTTTACACAGCTATTTACAAATTTGCATTGGACCTATACCTAGATTTTTTTTCTCTTAACATGTAAAAAAAATGCTGTCTTTTCCCTTGAACTCACATGGGTATCTCAATGACATTCTCATCTACTGTTTTTTTGTTTAAAGTTTAATAAAATTCATTGCCATTTACTTTCTCCTTTACCTCATCTTCTCTCCCTTATGAAGGGATAGCTTTTTGTCTCACGTACTCACTTTCTGTGACTGTGGAATCCTATCTTTTTGGCTACCAGTACAATTTTGCTGAACATTTTGTAGCTGTCATTAACACTTCCCTTTCTGAAGGTCCCTTCGCAGCCAGCTATCCTGCCAACTGCTTAAACCCAAGGAAACCGACCCTTCTCAAGCTCCTTACATTACTGACTGGTGCCATATTCTGTTTGCACACAGTAAATGCAGGCAAATAGCAATCGCTGGTACCTAGGCAACTGCAGGATTTCGGGTCAGCTATTAACTCTTCGTTATCTGCCAGAACAAGGTCAACTATTGATTTATTCCACTGTTGGTGCAGAACTGTGTGCATGAAAAAAATGACCTATTCCTTCTAGGAGCTTTCTAGAAGACTTTGCTGGCAACATGAAACGTTGAGTAAATATTACCTGCTTCAAGCAGCCTATTTATTTTGTATCCCCATAGCAATAGGTCTAGCATATAGATATAGGAAGCATATAGATAAGGAAATGTTTGTTCCCTGTCTTAGCATATTTCAGAGATCTGTTACAGACACGAAGTAGATGGGAAATTATTTTAAACCTGAATAAGTTGGTTTCATCAGAAAAGCTTGCATTTGAAGCTCTCACGAATGGCAACGATACGGAAAGCATTATGTAATTTCCCTCAATCACACACAAAACAACATGTCTAAAGTCCACCTCTATTCAAGGCTACATTAAAACATCAGCTAATTCTCTGTGCCTCGGGCCTGGGCTGACCTCTAGCATTCTGTTCAATCCTAAAGGGATTTCTTTACTCCTTCCCCACCATCACATTTATTTCTTCCTCTGCTGCTTTGCTGTCTACCCAATTTCTCTCTTTGTACAGTAGTTTTGGAAAATCACTCCAGGCAAGGATTTTGAGTCTCCCAGATATGACGTTGAGGAGATGTGACCTGACACACAGAAAGGAGAGGGAGAAGGTGGGGGGTTACTAGCCAGGCACAGCTGAAGAGCCAGACAACCACAGCACCCTGTAGAAAGAGCTGATTTCAGTGAGTCCTCCAAGGGAAAGCATCTCGATCCCAAAAAAGGAGTCGGAGTGAGGGGGATTCGGAGAAAACCACATTCATGCTCGAGGCTCTGAGCATGCTGAGAGAAGCGGCACAGGCAGAAGGAAAGGGAGATCTACAGGAGACATCGATTATTTCCTTGGCAAAACACCAGGGCTTTCTATTACAGGAAAATTGTACAAGGCTTTTTTATGCCCCACAAGATAAGCTGTCTTCTGGTAGGCCTGCCTCTTAGCAAACACCAAGCACTGCCGCCTGATCTAGCCAAAGGTTTTATGGGGAAATACACCATTTACCCCAATTAAATGCTGTCACCATGCTGGAACTCCAGATGATGTCTTGACAATAATCCAACAACAAATAACTAGAGAACAATGGAAACCAATGGAAATATATAGGGAGTTTTTCCTTTCTCTGTGTTAAAACTAGTGACACCATTTGGGCCCCAGATAAGGATGGAAATCCTCACTGAAAGCAGCTAGACCTTGCTCAGAACAGCAGTTCATTCAAATCCCCTGGTTCTCCTCATCAACAAAACAGAGACGAGAGTCACTGCATCAGTGTCACCAGGGCAGGAATATCCTTGTCATTTCCATTTCATCCATGCCTCCCCCCACAGAGGGGGTGTATCTGGTCCAAAATGATGGCGTATGAAAGGGGACAGCCGCCCAGCCAAGCACGGGTCCCGAGGGAAGGGGCAGCAGCCGCGCAGAGCAGCTTACGCAAGTGATAAAGCTCCCGGGAGAGGGGAGCAGCCGCAGCGCAGAGCAGGGCGTGCGAAACACAGATTGTGGCAGGTGGGCCAAGAACTGGCTGTGATTTCAGCAGGCAGTTTATACAGACCGGACAGAACTGCCTACCACAAAAAAAAAATAAATAAATCAAGCTAAAAAACATAAGCAGACGCAACTGAGAGTACTGAGAAACCACAGATTGCCAGGAGATGAGCTTCCCCCTTAAAACACAGTCTCATTCTTAACACCCATGGACCTTTATATCCATTATCAAGGTGGAATCCTAGAATCAAAATCTCAGTTCTGCCATCTCCAAAGGTCATCTTTTCCAATACTCTGCTCAAACCAGGTCTGATTAGATCAGACCGCTCAGCACTGTGTCCAGCGGAGCCTTAAGCACCTCTGATGACGGAGGTTCCACAACCTCTCTGGGCACCTAGTTTCACTACTTAACAGCCCCCACAGTAAAAGTATTTTCCTAACATTTAATTGCAATTTTCCATGTTTCAACTTGTGTTCGTTGTCCCTCATCCTATAACCTGTGGTCTCCAAAGAGGATGTAGCTCCGCCACCAATGTTCTCCAATCAGACAGCTGTAGACAACAAAAATATTTTCCCTTAGGTGTCTCTTCCCATGTTGAACAGGCCCAGGTGTCTCAACCTCTCCTTGCACACTCTGTTCTCGAGGGCCCTGGCAATGTTGTTGGCCTCTGGGAGCCCAAACATTCCAGATACAGCTCAAGTGCCAAACAGAGGGGAAGGATCACTTCCCTGGGCCTGCTGGCTACATTTACTAATAGAGCCCAGGATGTGGTTGGCCTTCTTCCCTGCAAGGCCATGCTGCTGACTCAGGTCCAGTGTCCTGCCCATCAGGATCCCCAGATCCTTCTGCTTCCTAGAGCACCGGCCACCAGTGCTGCAGGTTTTTCTCTCCCAGCTGCAAGACCTTGTGCTTGCTCTGGCTGAACTTCACTGGGGCTCCTACCAGCCCCATTCTCCAACCAGGCAGGGCAGTCCTGCCCTCTTGCATTTTGACCACTCCCCTCAATTTTGTCTCTTCCACAGAATAGCTTCTTGTGGCCAGAAGAAACCCTCCAGGAACAGGCAGCAAAGAGATCCCACAATAGCTAGTAATTTGGACTCCTGCAGGCAAGCACAGCTCAAGACCATTGCTGAATGTTTGAATATTTCTGCACACTTTGTTCACTTCCTACTGCATAAACTACAAACAGACAACCCCTCTTCTCTCATTTATGAATGTCCATGAATTTCACAAGCATACAGAACTGTAACTATTGCCTGTGAGTGTATATATGCATGCACACAGAGCAATGGCTCAAGAGATGCAACAACTGAAAAAAGAACCCTGAAGAACTTGGAGGAGCAGCCAGCTTTTCTGTTAGGACCAAGATGTACACTCAAAGCAGCACTGTCAAGGTGGCAAGAGTAACCCTCCCTTTGGTGTTCCCCAACTTGAGGTCCCTACACTGCATCCCAAACAGGCAACAACATTTAAGTGTGTTGACTTAACATGGACCTATCATCTTGTCAACAAGTCAAAGATTCTTGATGACAACATACAGATAACTCCACCTGAAGATTGGGTGGGTTATGAAGCATCTAGTTCATTTATCTCTGTGTCTACACTGAAGCAGTCATCACTTATATGCATGAGAACAAAATCTTCCCCAGAGAATTTATATACTGAGATGAATAGCATACAAAGTTTACAGAGAAACTATTCAGTCAGAACAAAATGGAATGTACGTCATACACCATGTCAACCACATGCAGTTACTGGTTGGCAAATTTCTTCCAGAACCTTTTAAAAAGCAAAAGTGGATCATGAGGAAAGACAAATATTTCAATAAGTTTCTAAGCAACCAAAAAAACAATGCTTTGCCATGGCTATAGTAAGTCAACTCAGTGCTTAATCCTGTCTTAACTGGGAAATTAGGTAAAGATTTGTTTTGGGTTTTTCTTCCAAACCAATTGTTAACTTACATGAAACATCTTGATACGAACACGGTTATTACCCTGCTTCAGCAAAAAAAATTTACAGTGTGCTGGCTGAACTGGCATTATCCTCACATGAATACATCGGCACCACGTGCTCCACCTCCAGCAAAGGAGAAATTGCTGCCTTAAAAGGCTTCAGTAACTTACCCCAAACATCTGTCGAAGGTCAGGATCCCGAAAGCGGAAGGGAATGTTAGACACATGAAGCCGTTTTGGAGTGGATTTGCTCTCGGTGTTCTCACTGCTCTGTGTCTGAGACTGCTGTCCATCTGTCTGTGCCCCTCCTTCTGTCTGCTGAAATCAGAAAGACAAAAGTGTGTGCATGACTGGAAACCATACAGATTCCTTTCACGTGCGTCGTCTATCTCTTTTTAGGTATTAGTACCACACTTGTGACTGCGGTATCTGAGAGCTTGACAATTATTTTGATAAAGCCAGTAATGCTTAACAACAGATCTGTTCTTCCTCTTTCTTTCCATGAGCAAGCAGTAATGACATCTCAGTCTCTTTCCCCCCACATCACCTTTTAGCTTAGTAGATTAGTCTTTGGTTTTCTTAAATTGCTTCTCTCTCTCCCCGTTTTTCCTCACTTCAGCTGTTACCATATGAAAGCTCTAATGAAGAGGCGGATCTTTCATATCCTGAAACTGGAAGGTAGAATTGCTGCTCTGATCTCACGTGGCAGGATGTTCACACAATCATCTAAATCCCACAGCTGAAGCGGCAGCTTTTCATCAGACCAATACCAGAAGTGCATCTGCTCTGTTGTGCTCCCTTCAGAGAAATACCGTGCCAAAAGAAAATTTGTAATCAAGTAGTGAAAATCCATATTTAAACAGCTTGCAGATATTCTTGATCAACTTTTTTAGTTAGTTATTTTCACTCAGAGGTTTACAAGAACTCCAGGTGCTACTTCCTGCAACCAATTCCACAGTGAGAATAAGGGAATTTGTACCAGTGTTGCCAAGAGCTGACTGACACAGCAAGACCAGGCCGAGGGGCGGGCAAGGGTTACTTGTGCAAAGAAAAAGTAGACGGAAAAGACAGGAGAAGAAAGGAGACCAGTGTGCCAGAAGAGAGATCTAATACCCACACAGGTAAGGCACACGGGGAAGAAAAAGGAACTTCAGCCACTTGCAATGGGCCCAGAGTCAAAAAAAAAAAAAAAAAGTAAAATTTAGACAAGGCACTAAATGTAAGGGCCCCTTGTCCTGTTCTTTTGCAAAATGCCTTAACGAGAAATCTCGATTTCTTACGCTTTGGTCTGAAAAAATGCCCTCAAAACCTCATAACTGTAAAACAAAGCAGACTGTTATCTGATCAGTTTTATTGACCTATCCCTCTCCAACAGTGAAAACCAACAAACAGGTCAGGGTATTAGAGAGTTTAGAGAGTCCCCACTCTCTCCCTCCCTTGCTGCTTGCCTCAGATGTGTTCCAGTGATGCACTGACCACTTGCATGATGTACTTTTAAGCATCATGTAATTTCTTTACATGCTAACCTGACTTCTTCATTAACCACTAAATGAAGAAATATTTTACGGGAATGCAAAGAGCACCTAGTTGCTTACATTAGACTGTTTCAGGCACATACAATTACACAGAAAGTCCTTAAAACTTAATATTGAGTAGGTTTCAGGATTGTTTTAAATACAGTTTGTCTATTTCAAAGAAAGAGAAATACCAGGGCAGTTAGCCACACACTGAACAGTGACTGGACAGAGTAGATTGCCCTGCACACACCACTGAGTAAACAAACACTTCATGGATATTTGGAAAGAAATCTCTCTCCAAAGATGAACTGGCAACGTTAAGACAAAGCTTCTTCTGGCCAGAAATGTCTCTGACAGATACGACCTTGAACTTGCATATTGGTTTTAAAGGACTGACAAGAGCAAACTAACAGTAAGCACTGAGCTCTTGTCATGCTGGGTGAAACGGTGGCAGCTTTCCCTTTTATCTTAGCAGGGCTGTGCAAGCAACATAAAATATGTTTGATCTGCTTAGAATAAAATCAGCCTTGATGGGAAGAACAGAGCAATTGCTCTTGAGAGCAATGCAAGTCTCAGGAGAAGGCTGGAAGCAGCAGCCATTTCTCTTCGGCTAACTCATCCACCCCTAAATATCAAATTTTTAGGAACAACTTTTCAGATGTGATCGAGTGGAGCTCTGTAAAGCTGCCTTCCCCTCACTACCCCCTGCCACATCCCTATGACAAAAAGCATCTCCAAACACACAGACAGAGCACCCCAGGGGAAGAATCAATGCAGCCGGCTTGTGATTAAATCACACCATGCTATTTGGCGGTTTTATTTTTATGACTCCATCAGAGTCCCTGTTCCTCAGGGCAAATCTATCCAAGAGGGACAAAGCACACGGGTAGTTCATCCATCATCAGTCCACAAAATGCCAAGGAGGGAGCGTTCCAAAACAACTCCCCCCAAACCAGCATCACTCTTGCTCAAAGGGACTGCCCTGCTGTCCATTATCGGGCACATTTTGGAGCCTCGCTAATGTGAATTCCCAAATCTTTGGTTTCCCATGACTGTGTGTGCAATCGGCAAGCAGGCAAACACACATACACGCAGGCAAATCCTTCAGCAGACAAACACGCTCAGTCCATCCTCAGTTATTAAAAGGCACGGATTTTCAACAGTGATAACAAAAAAAAAAGAAAAAAAAGAAAGAAAGTCCTTAAATTCATAAGCTCTTTTGGAGGGGAGCTGCTCCTTTCACAGGCAAGGAAACTAGTCCACACTCCCCTCCCACCCATTTGTTCGCAGAGGGTACAACTCCTTTCCTGTCAAGGGTGCAACATATCACGTACAGTGGCCCACTCACAACACGCTCCCAGCTGCTCTTGCACGTGGCCGCGCGCTGCTGTCACGCAAGCGGCGCGGGCGACGCGAGCACTAAGACAAAGGCTTCAATCCGGAGAAGAAACAGGAGGAACAGAGGCCCCAAGTCCAGTCCAATCTTTTTGACTGGAGCAGGATCCCCCAAATGCTTTCTCAGGCTTTTACATTTTGTGGCTTTGGAGCAGTCGCTCAACATTAAATAGCTTCTCTCTCTCTGGATGCTGCAGCTCCCTCCTTTCCATCCTCCACAGCCCTAAGGAAAGGCTTGAACTTCGAGCCGCTATAGCATTAGCTCAATACATTTGTCTAGCGCCACACATTCAGCTACAACGTAAACGAAAGAAAGAGTCTCCTCAGATCTTACTCCCCTCCCTCGCCCTGCTTTTATGGTTATTCCTTGTCTTAACTCATTAGGAGGGAGATGAAAGGAAGGGCCTGAAGCCTCTTCTCAGGCGGCACATAATGGAGACTGGCAACAGCGCTGCCCCGGCCCAGCCACGTGGTAACAGCCCGCGCTTCTCCACGCTCCTTCGCCCGGCCCTGGGCTCCTTCCCAGCAGCTCCTTCCTCCCGGCCTCGTGTCAACACGGCGCGGGGCTGCCTCAGCCTCCGGAGCACAGCCGGGGAGGCCACGGCGTCTCTCCTGCCCACGCACAAGCCCTGCGCTCTGCGCGAGGGCGCCGAGGAACGCTCCGGGCGCAGGGGTTTGCTCTAACGCCCGTTTCCTGCGTCCCCACGCCACCTCTCACGTACCCACCAACAGGCCAGAAACCTTACACAAAACAAGGCGGCTTCCAAGAAGAGTGTGCGCGCAGGCACGGCCAAAGGGCAGAAGGAACCTGAACAACGCCCGGGTGTCTTGCGACCTGCTGGGGACAGCGACCTCCCCACCTCTCAGCTCGCCTCTTCCATCCCAAAACAGCACTTGCCGAGCGTCTGTCCTTGTCAGGAAGGACACGAGGGCCCCAGCGCCACCTGAGCTCGGAGCAGACACGGCGCGAGCAGCACGGGGCTGCCTCGCAGGGACCAGCACAGAGCCTGTCAACACCCAGCACATCCTGCTCCCATCTCCTGCCCGCTGCTTCAGGACCGGAATTGCTTCAGATGCAAGTTACGGGAAAAGAATCCCCCATGCTCTCTCCCAGGAAATAGGAAGTCCAAAATGCTGTGAATCATAATGAAGATGAAATACATGAATTACTGCAAAGAAATCTCAGAAGGGCCTTGGGTGGTTTCACAATTTGGGAGACAGATTGTGCCGCCTCCACAACTTCTCGAGTAGTTTTGGATCCTCACAAAAAAAAAATAAAAAGGGGGAGGGAAAACGTTGCCCAAGAGCTTGAGCTACAATGTGGAGACAACGACCAAAATTAATGACTGGCAGATGGCAATCTCCCTGCGGAGAAGGGCAGTGCAGGCAACACAGGCAAATACTCAGCAACTTCCAACCAAGTGTTTGTATCGAAACAACCATTTATCAGGAAACAGATGTCTACTAAGCAGGTCTGATAGAAAAAAAATGAGTGATGAATTTGATAGTGGTCACTAAAACCCTCCCATGCCTCATCCTACTCTATCGGAGCATGACTGAGGTTCCCGTCCAAGAACAAAGGGGAACTTCTGCTGTCTATATTTAATTCATCACACAGAAACAATTAGCATCTTTCAACAACAGTAAATTTCATTTAAACATTACATCCATGTAGCTGATTCTTCAGAGATGCCCTCACAGTTACATAGAAAAGACCCAGGTTATACTTCATCCACAGTTACGATGTATCAAAATACTCGATACACCAAAAACTTCCCCAAAAATGGCTGACCATGTACCAAGCAACTTCTACAAGGCTTTTAATTGTTTTCAATCAAGTGATATTAATTTAAATCTTTTTTTTCTGATTACCCATTGTCTATTTTCAGACATTCTACAACTTAATTTGTTCATTTTCCTCATTTTAAAAAGATACCACCCCACCTAAGAGTTGAACGTAAAAGACCATAGTTTGCTAATCACCTTGCACGATGACTACTTGCCCTACATGTCACATGTAAGAAAGAAAATAATAATTAAAAAAAAACCTTTTTTTTTTTTGCTTTTTTTTCTGAGATTTACTTTTTTTTCAAGGCTTCTCTCCTTCTCCTACAGTGCAGTGGTGAAACGGTGAAATAAACACCCACCCTGCTGGTCATGATACCAAAGTCTTTGTGAACAAAATTCTACTCCGTTTCTTGTGAAACAGGAATGCTCTGACAAGCTGGATAAGGTAGCAAGACTTCCCGGGCTGAAGTTCATCTCAGTACCATTGCAGTCCTAATCCAACCAGAATAGCTAACACAACGACAGACTGAAAATCTGTCCAGCCCACTACCTTCTTTGTGACAGTGGTCAAATGGAGCATCTGTGGAAGAACATAAGAGGGCACATGCGTAGCAATGCTCCTCTAGCACAGTGTCCCAGCCTCCAGCAAACTGAGCCAGTTCCTGCCTTTGTACTTGGTCACTGGCAATTAATCCATCATCCACAAACTGGTTTAATGAGTTTTTTTGAATTCGATTATACCCTCGGCTTCCAAAGTTCCTCTGTTGCCAAAAGTTCCATGGTTATTTTTTTATATGAAAAAATAAACACAAAACCAATCCTTTCTTTTGTTTTATAAATGCCACAAACATTTTCTGCATGCATTTTAGTAAATGCAAATGGGAAAGTTTCCCATTTTGCTTCCCACACTATTCAAGATTCTATAAATCTGTTGTGTCCTTTCATCTCTCTATGATCTTGTATTTTTAAGTGAATATTTAGTTTCTTCCCATAAAAACATCTTTTCCATCAGCATTATTCTCCTTCTCTATATTCTCATTTTTGCTACAAGCTTTTTGAGATATGCAGAAACACTATTTCTGCACACTCTAACATAATGGTATTTTCTGATTTAATTCCTATTTCTCTCAAGACTATTTCTAAATCTGTCCTATTGGACAAAAGTCTACAAGTGCTGACAAATAAAATAGCCTGCCCCATACTCAAGGCAAATTCCTGATCTTAAATGCCAGAGTTTGCTCCCGTAAGGCAGCAATTTTCAAGCTGAAGTGTTGAAACAGTGAGCAGCTAGTCATATGAAGCCAGCTCGTCGTATCTACCTATTAAAACAGTACCAGAAAAAGAAGTGAGGATATTAATTAAATATATTCTTCACCTCAAATGAACAATTGCTTTAATTACTAAAATGATGGTAAATAATTACAGAGGAAAATCTTTCAATCTTAGACTAGGCAAGAAATACCCAAAGGAAAGTCATCTTTGTAACATCATCCATGCGTTACAGAAGAAAGCTGAGAACCCTCTGGTGATATCTGGGGCACAGTTAGATGGCTGCTCAGCCTCCCTCCTTGCCTCTCAATAGGGTATGCAGGGGACTCCCACCACAGGCGTGTCTTCTTTAAGAAGGCAGCAATTCTATTTCTGGTAATGGTGTGCCACAGGAGTTGCATGTGTTTCAGCACATCAAGGACTTGAGACACATGATGCTCTGTAATTAAATAAGGCCTTCGATTAGTTCATGACAAGGTAACACAAGTCAAGAGCACCTGCTACTTTCATGCAAAGGCATTTACATAAACTTGTCCCCGTACATCTATACCTCCAGCTGCATTCTGTAATTTGTATAGACACAAATTCTTCCCTCTGACATTAACAAGAGAAATGAGTTGAATAATCAGCTCACAGCATTAAGTGCATTTACTATCGAGCAAGCTTTTTGAGTTCAGTGGATGATTAATCTTCCCTCTGAGGGTAGAAGACCAGGAAACGCAGCGAGCTGACAACCGCTCTCGGCTTCGGGCCATGCGCTCCGTACGCTTACCTTGCGACGAGAGCAGCGCGTGCTGGATTCCTCCGAGAGCTGCTTTAATTCATTAACCCCGCAAAAGAATTGGACAGCCTTCTGCCAGGTCAGCAACTTAAAGGAGCTCGCGTGTGGAATGGCAGAGTCAGGAAACGGGAGCGGGAGCTTGCCTTTGGAGCCAGTGGAATCAGACCTCTCCTTTCTGACAGCAGTGAGGCCTCAGATCAGATTAGCTGCCGGAGGAACTGCAGCCTAATTAACATCTCCACTTTGAGCTATCTGTGACGAGTGTCTCCATTATGGATAAGCACACTAATGTAAACCACAAAAAAAAGGGGGGAAGAAACCAGGCGACCCAGCACTATAAAAAAGTGAAATGCAAAGTGTCAACAGTTTAAAAGACAGGTCACTTATAAGCAGACCGAGTAGGCCAAATATGGTCTGCTACCTCGGTCTATTTTTAATCCAGGTCTTTCAGCTGTGCTTTGGGATAGTATCAAGAGAAAGGACAGATGCTTGGAGAGAAAGACCAGGAGGATTCACATGCCAGATAATAAACAAAGCCCCACAGATGAGGCTTCAACCTAAAATAAAAAGATGCCCCAAATACTAAGCTCTTTGTATTACACCACCTTTTATACCCATTTCTCTTCCACTGCCCCTGCTCTGAGAGCTTGAATCCTTCTTACCACTCTGAGGAGTCCAGCACCAAGCTTACCCTTAGCTAAAGCCATTCCCATTTGCACTGTGGTTTTATGGAGCATAGGAAAGCATTTTGGAAGGCACAGACTTTGACTCTAAAGGCTTATTTTCCTTATGTTCACTGCTGGTATTCAATTTCAGGCTTCCAGACCACAGTGTATTAACTCAATAGACACCACCACTGATCCCAAGTCATCCAACGTCACTTGCCTGTCAGAATCTGCCAAGCTTCTCCAGAGACGTGCTCCCACCCAGCGTGTAAGGGGCAGACCCCATTACACTGCTATGTAACCTGTTCCAAACCAAGTAAGAAAAAATCTTTCCATGAAGGGCCTTAAACTCACCCCATCTCCTCTGTTATTTTTTGAAATTATCTTAAACACTTACAGACTTAAAAGCAGAAATCTTTAAGATGGGGAGAAGCAGCTATCCCAGTACACCTTCTGCTATCTCTAGACAGCAGACAACAGCACAAATCCTCCCCTTAAAAGCAAGGAGGGACCTAATCTGTCTGGTTGAAGGAATTTCTGAATTACCTCCGAGGAGCACAGGCTTCATGTCAGCAGCTTAGAAATTTGCTGGGTATTCAGCCTAGGATATCGTCTTCACTCACACAACAGCAGCTGCGCTTGTCAGTCCTAAGAATGGGAGGGCTGGATCATGTATCACCCACCATGACTTTTTGCTGTGTTAAAGTTAGTAGAGGCAGACAAAATGATAAAAGTTAAAAACCTGGAGACCACAGCAATCTAGTCCACATGGGTTTAGCATACGTGTCCAATAATAACCAGCATATGTGATGGACTAGGTGCTTGAGGAGAGCTGTGAGTTTTCAGTGTGAAATAACCTATCTGACATGCTGTATTTTAATAGCACCTTTTAACTTGAGTAACTACCAAACTTTCTTTCCTTCCTAAACCTTCCCGTCTTTCTTAATGATGTATTTCCTACATCATTAGTCAATGTATGGAGAAGTAGAAAGGTTACAAAGCAGGGAATCCCAACAAGAACAAAAGTAATTTCATATACTAGGAATCCAATACAGAAAAATAAAGGGATTCAAAACCCCCAAGAGCCAGTGCATGTAAGAAAGTCTAAGAGAGCCCTTGGCAGGGGTATTCTTCCCTCCCAGCACCAGATTTCTGCATTCACGACCATCTGAGATCCCCTGTTTGAGCAATTCTAGCCATAACAGCAACAGGCTCATCTGTGCCCTTACCCTTTTCTGGCTAGCTATGGTCTGCCCACCTGACTGCATGCTTGGCTTGCACACCTTTAACTACGTTAAATGGCCAGAGCAGCCAAGTCCACCTGTTTCCAACAGCTGGTACAAGTGCCACGTGCTCTTCAGCCCATTTCTCAGCTAACCTCTCCCAGCCACGGTCCCTCCACAGCCTCCTGGCAACACCCCCTCCTCGCTGCAGTTTCCCAGCAACACTCCCTCCCGCACATACGGGCTCCTATTCCTGCTCCTGAGGCTAGCAAGCACCACCACGTCACCGTGCCGGCGCGCATCGGCTGTGGGTTGCTCAGGGCTTGCATTAGCTGATGAAACGCAGAGCTCGATGCTGCAGTGGCATTGAGATGGCTCCTAATATGGAAGAGGAGCAGAAGGTTTGGCAGAAGTTTACATCCAAGGTCAAGGCTCACATCATTTCCATTAAAAAAGAAACACTCAAGCTCTGGACAAAGATGGGAACAGGCAAAATACATCGGGAAAGCTGCTGCCTTCTTTTATTCACCATTTCTATCTTTCATATCAAATTAGCAGTCCTTGGAGTAGCTGCCTGCTCTCAGGCTACAGACTAGCAGTCCAGATGCTGCGGGTTGGCAGGGCATGGGACAACCTGGTACTAAAACGATGGCTTCTATTACTGCACGCTATACCTTGCATCAGCTGTAAGCTTTCTTTCTAGCCTGATCTCCTCTTGTCTGTATTTGTAATGAACAGCCCTTAGGCTGAGGAAGGCCTTTCCAGTTCTTTCTAAACATTACCAATGTGCCTGACTGGGTCTGTACTCTTTTCTTCTGTGAGACACTGAAGTTCAGACATTCCCCGGATGAACTCAAAGATATCTTATCAAAGTCATAACTAATGTCGTCAACTGTGCAGCCACTGTCCATTGCAGAAAAGCAGAGCTACATGCTGGGAACCATGCACACTTGAGCTGGCACTATCAGGTCCCCCAATCGCTGGCACTAAATTCACTCAGTACTTACAGGGGGAAAAATAATCTCTATGAGCCAAACACCCAACTACAAGCAAAACTGAAAGCATTAACAGATTAAATCCATCCCTGAGCACTGAAGGCTCTCACCATAAGGCTCTTTATTAGGAAGTTAAATCTTAACAAGTGGCTTACAGGGTGGATAAAGCTTTTCCTGGGATAATCTGCCAGCATGTTGCCCAGTGCCAGTTCCAGGCCATGGGAAGAAAAAAGTAAAAAGATGTATGAAGGTGAAATCTTTGTGTGGTAAACGGACACATAGTAGCTGAGAGGTCTTTGCCTATCTTTGCCCCCTCAAGCTCCCTGCCATCTTCAGAAAGTCAAAGAAAGTATTTCTAAATTCTGTTAGCTTCCTGAAAACAGAAACATATTGGGATTACACCTACAATATGTGTGCTGACTCTAATCCTTTGTATTGCCAACCTTCCAGAATTTACCTTTATCACATTTACTTGAACTGTTCATCAGTTAGCAGAAGGTAACTAAAACTTTTGTAAAAGACTGTCTCTAGACAATGCCACCAAAGTATTCTTCCAAGCTAGAGGCAAAGACACCATCACCTCAAGCATCATTTTGCTTCACAGACAACAGGGACATGCCTGAGGGAAAGACAGGAACGTAGTAATGGAACACAAGAACCCATGTTCTGGTATCTCTCTCCTGTCCGGCTGAAGCAGTCAGCAATTTAACCAAGAGCTGCTTTGTGGAAAAGCGGCAGCGCGTTGTCTGGAAAGCGCTGCCTCATCCTCCTGCTCCCCACTTACTGCAAGGGATCCGTTCTGCGTGCTGGCCGTGTTCGTGCTCTGCTCTCCGTGCGGCTGCGTGCTCCCGTAGAGCGTCAGATTGTGCTCGCTGGTCTGGCCTGCATAGTCCTGAGTGTGGGGCACCCCGTACTCCGTGGGGATCCCATTCTGTGGGGGTGGCGGGAACGGGATTGTGGTGAATGGCTGCACCATTGCATCAGGAGTGGCTGCTGGCTCCTGGTTACCCTGAAGGAAGAGGAAACAAGGAAATGGCTTTAATAACCTACAGAAGATGGAACAAAACATCATCCCGAGGAATCATTTACAAATATGCACACGGGCCATAAAGTTTGTGTAAATATGCCACCCACTGCCATCATGTCATTGCACGCTCTTCGGTTATCTTCTCTATTGGAAAGAGCACGTCTTGCTCCCATGAGCCACAAGACTGTTCTCTTAATCTCTTTAGGACTCCTTTCTCCCTGCTGGGTGGCATAAGGAGACCAAATTGTGAGATTGGTAACTGCCACGGTGTTGTAATTTCGCAAAATACTTTAAGCATAATGTGGCAGTGTTTAGGAAGGGAGAGGGTGCACCAAGTACCTTGAAATGGAGAAGGAACCCCAGATAAAAGAGCAGGGTTTTAACTTCTAAATTTCCTTAAAAATACAATATCTGGGTCACTCTCCTCCTGCTTGACATTCACAACTCTGCAGACCATGTGTGGATCAGGCCACCTTTTTCTCTACCATGTTTCTGTAAGTGGAAACCTCCCTCTGCCATGTTTTAGGATTGACCTGTGCAACAGCCCCTTTCTTTGCCCTGGCAGCACTGAGTTCGGAACACTGATGTCCAGGTACCCGACAGCTGGGAAAATGTATTTGCTTTTGGTTTGCCATGAAGAAGAGGAGGGAAGAGCCGCAGCGAAACGAGCTGAGAACATGAGCCTGGAGCACACTCACCCTGTCCCCATCAAGAGCACCACTACCTTCCTGCAAGGTGTTGATTACACACTCCTCCCTCAGCTCAAGGCATCCCACAGAGACCTCTGCGCTGGAAAAGGGGACTTTTTAGCAGCTTTTAGTGTGTGGCCTCTGATGCAGCTGACACCAACTGGATGACTCTGAAACAGCTGACGGCACACAAAAGATATCCCCAAGGACTGTAAAAATCCTTCCCCCACCATGCCTCAAGAGTGCCTTAAAACAAAATAAGTAAAAAAAAGCAAAATGCAAAATAAGCATACAGCATTGCAGCATCTGCTGGACTGCGACAGAGGGGAGAGCAGGGAGCTGGATCCAGTCACCTGGGGTAAAGGAGAAGAGCTTTGACATTGAAACTCACCCTGGAAGCCCAGACTGCTGCACCGCTTTCATCATCACAGCAGAAAAATTCAAGGAAAAGATTTATGATAGGAGGGCCGTTTGATTTATGTGTGTGTCAACAGACTAATCCCGATTTTAAATGTTGGCTGCTGTTCCAGCCCTGGGCCCTCCCACACAAAGCCCGGAGGTACTTGAGCCGATCCCGACATGGGTCCGCTTAAGTCAATGGAGGAAAAGGAAAACGCTCCTCAGCATCCTGTAGATAGGAAAAGCAGAGCAGGCAGCTACAAAGCAGCCTTTCAGCAGGGCGCACAGGGGGCCCAAAGAGACCTCCAGCGAAGCCGGACAAACCTCGCAGGCCTTTACCGGGCTGCCGGCAGCTTCCCGTTCCAGGCGAATGAAACGGTGACAAATCCAGCACACCTGCAGCCAGCGCCGGGTCACTCGGGCCCTGGCTCAGTCCCAAACATGCTCCGACACCAGCCTATCTGCTGTGCATCCCCCCGGGGGCCACGTGGCCACGCGCTCCGGCAATGAGGGAGAAGGAGAAGGAAGGACATTCGATACCGCTTAGCGGAGCAGAGCTGCAGCCTTCGCCGCCGCGGAACAACAGGCATTTTCATTAAGTGAACTCCAATCAGTGCAAGGCCTCGCTGTTTGCAGCAGCACAACTCTGTAGCCTTATCTGAGAGAGAAAAATTAACAGTGGCGCGCCGGGAGCACTGCAGTAGAGCCTGGCTCTCGCAGAGCACTCGCAGCCGGCAGCTACGTGGCCACTTCTGACAGACAGCATGTTTTCTGGAAACAGGAGGCTTTTTCCTTCCCCCCTCAGAGGGGCAGCCCCACATCCGTGAACTTCCCCACTCGCTTCTTTACCATTCTCATTTTCAAAAGCAGGGAACTCTTCCCTTAATCTGCACTATCGCCAAGATCCGCAAGGCAGCGTTTTACACAGGGGAGGGAAGAGAGGATGAATGATGGATAGGCAATCACAAGCTGGGGAGATCATCATCCAAAATCACTCGTCTATCCCCAGATTTTAGCCTGCCACGACAGCTCTACTCTGAGTACATATTGCTGCCTTTCTAAGTTTTCTACTTGACCATATTTCCAATTACAGGATTTCGCTATATCCAGTTTCCTGTTTGTTCCAGTACAGGCCATATTGTCTGACATCGCTTCCCACCCCCCACACCCTTTTTTTTTTTCTGATAGCTAAATGTGAAAGAGATTTTAGAATAATTAAAATTGGTAGGAACTCCAGGAAAGGCAGAGTACCAGAAGCTACTCTCAATTCTCTCAGACCAAGCCAAATGCAGGAGCTGGGAGTATCCCCGGTATCAGGGCGAGACTGCTAATTAGAGGCAAGCAAAACCCACGACTGCCATCTCCACACAGGGCAGGATTGCTCCCTAAAGGGCAGACTCCAACGTTTGCCTTAATCTCAGCTCTTAAGACTAGTTAAAATGCCAGCCCACAAGCCTATATAATCTTATTTTCAACAACAGTTTTTTTTTCCCCTCTCAGTCAAAAATGCTTTCTAGTTTAAATGCATTTCAACCTTTCAAATATTTCCCTCCTTCCTCAGTTATCTATAAATATTTGAACGGTGGAAAATGTTATTTCTCTCCTCTATTTTTTGTGGTGTGTTGATAATACATATTCATCTTGAGCTTAATCATGCCTCACAAGCCAAAATATCCTGGTAATTATACCTTGTCTGACCTTCCTAATATTTCTAACTAAAGAAATTCAGGTGCAGAATACAATGCTTTAAATACCATTATCACTTGTTTTTTTCTAATCTAACACAGAGTTTTTTTTTTTTAAAAAAAGAAATGTATCTTTAGTTCAATGTCTCAGGTTATCTGCAGATCTTTCACTCTTATGCTTGTCCAGGTTTCGTCATTCCAGTGAGTAGCTGTATTTCAACTTACTTTTCTCTCAATACAATTACGTACACTTTTACAGTTTATTTTTCTTGCAAATTTAATTTCCTTTGATGCTTTAGAATTACATTTCTTCCATCTCCACTAGAGTCCATAAAAAAGAACTTAGTAAAAAAAGAAAAAAGACATATTTCCATTTTTAAAATGCATTGGAAATTCTACTCCATTCTGTGATTCGACCAAATTTCAACATTCACAAAACATTTCACATATTCAAAGACTAAAAATAAAATACAAATCCCTTTCTATCTTCAAGCATAGAACGTGGATACCTTCCTCTATTAGGATTTTCCCACTTCTGTACACAAAAGATGACTGAAGAAACCCAAAAGCTTCCTGGCCGAGCCAGAGGGGAGGCAACTGCAAGGACTGAAAGCATTTTGCCTGCCTGATCCCTACGGCATCCCTCACTCCGGCCTTGCCGGTCTCGCCTGTTCCCCCTCAAGGAATTCTCTTGAGCCTTGACTCAACCATGGCGATAGACTGAACTGGGTACGTCTGAGGTGTGCAGCAGGGAAGGGCTGCTTGGCCCAACCGTAACCCCAAATAATTTAAACAAACGTGTGTCCTTGAAGGAAAAAAAAACATATATATATACATATATATATACATATATATGCATACAGCAGCACAATATCCCAGACCACACCCCAAGCATGTTTCCTCTTCCTTGCACACCCGTGTGCCCACAAAAGCAGGCGGCTACAGCCAGGTGGGCACTCAAGGCAGCTCCCCTCATGGGAGGCGCCTCGCGGGCGCCCGGCGGCGCCTCAGGAGATGGCGGCGGGTCAGGCACGACGGCCCTCGGAGGCGCCGCTCTGGGCCCCGCCAAGGCAAGGCCGCGCTCGCCGGCACCGCTTCCCCCTCCAAGGTAGGGTTTTCCCTACTGTTTAGTTAAAAACCCATCTCGCCTTCGGTTTCAACACAATTTAGTTAAGCGAGGGAAAAATCCCTAATGGGGACACATTTCTAACAGTTTATGCGGCTTTGGCTTAATTAATGAACTTTGTCGCTGCAAGCTAAGCGCGCAGCTGTAAGTAAGGGAGCTTGGCAGCGCCTCGCGGAAGGGTGGGAGGCAGGGACGCTGCGCCGAGACCTCGCGTGCTTCGGCAGATGTGATTTCGGATGAATTCTTTCAGCAGACAGCAGGTGGTGATCCAAGATCGCGGCACTGGGATACGGGGAGAGCAAACACCAGAAACACACTGCCAGTCCACACAAAGACCTCCCCATCTTGTATGAAACCGTCGGTTCACAAAGATTTGGTTATTTTGTGGAAGGATGGCTTGGATTTGCTTGCTAGACATGCATGCAATTACTGAGATAAGGAAGGAACCTTATAGCAATGCAACCCTGGATGGCTTCTGTATCAGCATGCTGATATATGCAAAGCATTTAATCAGTTTAAATAAATAATTTGAATTACAGTAAAATTAAAATGTTACGGCTTGCGCACAGAAAGCTGCATGTACACTGCCATGAGGTGGATGATCTGCCTAGTCCCTTATCTTATCAGAGAAATAAGCTTCAGCGAAAAGTGCAAAGAAATGCTGTAATATGTAGTCATCAAACAACCTCCTCTTAAAAAAGAGATGCCTTGCAGCTCCAGTCAACCCCGGTAACGCTGGGATGCATGTGAGTATACGGCTGCCTGGGACAGGGGTAGCCAGGCTGTTTTTAACGGGTATGTGTTCATGAACTTATGTTATTAAACCTTGAAGTAACTGACTTCCAGCTAACACAAGGCAATTAGCATGTTTATGAAGACTAGTGCGTTCCAGGCTACAAATGTTTGCTCTTTGCGCGAGCCTAATCCCTTCCATAAACAACAAAAAATATTTGTAGCTTGGATCTAAAGAGTCTAATATGACAATTCAACCTCAAGTCATTGCCTGCTCTGGGCCCCTTGCATGAAAGGCATCGTTGTGAGCGACGGGGATGCAGGAACTGTGTGGTCTGTCTTCCAACCCCAGGTCACAGCCTCGGTGGTGGGGAGGTAAAACCAACATTAAGGAGCCCACAGAAGAGGCCAAACACTGCACTTTGGTTATACAGGCAGTCCGTCACAGAGCAAGGGAGAGACATTTTTCCTTTTCCTCTGACCAAGAGAATTAAGGGAAATTTCTAAAGGAAGGTCAAGCGCTCACCAGTGCCCAACACCTCCCTGTAGCTCTATCCCAAACATCAGGGTCCTCCCGAAGATTCAGTCCTTTTGCTAAAAAAGCACAGGCCCAGCACACAGCTGTGCCAGCAGAGACCCCGGGTACAACAATAAAGAACAAAGGCTGTTT
Organism: Tinamus guttatus; assembly: GCF_000705375.1. Next base: position 87,836 of record NW_010580266.1, read on the forward strand.
CCCTCTCTCCCAGCTGGCCAAAAGTGAAGTTTGCTGCAGGAGGCTCCCCCATCCCAACCCTTCCAGGGCACCTTCCCCTCCTGGGGCACCTCCTGCACAAGCCCTGGCGGGAACAACGCTCCGGATACTGCTCTGGAGCAGCTGCCATCCCAGCTCCAGCTGTGTGTTCCTGCCCTCTCCCCATGCCAGCTCTGGCACTTTGTGGACCCTCTGCTGAGTCGTTTCAGCACGTAGCCCAGAAAAGCTACTTGCTTTTTTTATTGTCATGAGGATATTTGAAAAATAAGGCAAAATGAGGCTTGTGGTGATGAGGTAGTATCTCCCCAACTCCACAGTCATGCTGAAATAGTGACTCAGATACACGAGCCCTTCAGCTCTCTATTAACATCATACAAGCTCTTTACCCTGAAACTCAGAAATAACTTTCCATGTCATGACTGTTTCATTACTGAGCAGTTTATTGATAGAAATGGAAGTGCAGCATGAGAGATGCATAAAGATGAAAAGGAGGAAAAAAAAATACAAGGAAAATATGATAAAAAAAAAGGTCTCTCTAGAAAGCAAACATGTAAGGTGGTGGGTAAGGATGCTAGACTTTGACTCTACCACCATAAGCACAACAGGAATTCTTCCCCAGTCCTCCCATGAAGGCAGCACCCTACCTGTAGGTGTTCTAATATAGATTTGGTGGGGTTTGTAATTCACTTCTGTTAAAACAGAGGAAACGTACACATACATTCTTTGTTTCAATTTAAATCACAGGTAATCTGTCAGGATAGTTTTTTTTTAATTGGATTAACTTAAATCTAAACTATTCCCCGCCGCCCCCCAACCCCTCAAAAAAGAACCCTGCATTTAAAACAAACAAGCAAAAACCAATCACACCTACCCAGCCATTTAGAAGCATGTTTTCTTTAACTTTCTGGTGCAGGCTTGCACTACATTATCTAATCCTGCCCTTCCTCCTTGTAGATATGCAAAGCAAGGAAAGAACAAGTTATCTTCCAGTGCTTTCTATATCGTTCCAGACCACCAAAAACTGTTCTGTAAAACAGAACAGCTGGTCTTCCTACCCGTCCCCCCCGCCCCCTTCTTTTAATGGACTTGTGATTTTCTTTACAGAGAAGTTGTTTGGCCCCCAAAGGAAAGGGGGAAGGAAACTTGCAGTGTTATCTTACTCTTATACACAGAAAGCTCTCGGTCGTCCCCACACTGTCCTTATTTCCAGGAATGGCCAACTTGAACTCCATCCCTGTGCACCAGTGTGGGCTCTCGGGGTTGAGCACAGATACTCCTGATTACGGGGCCCCTGGGCGACCTGCAAAGCCTTCCCTCGAGTTACACAACATGAATAAGGCCCAGAGCCCACGTACGTACCGGCCTCAAGCATACCTGGTAGGACTTTCAGATCTATAAGACCCTGATTTGTTCCCCCTTAAAAAAAAAAAACACTTGTGTTCTTAGCATTAAGACTCCCCAAATGCTTTCAATCCATTCACACTTTCTGAGATTGATTAGAAAAAGCATGCTGCTTCACAAGACCACATCAAGCTCTCCACATCTGTTTCCCTTCCATATCAGGAATGAAACTCCTACCCCTGAAAATTATCGAGGAGGGAAGGGATTGGGTTGCAAGAAAGGAGAAGGAAAAAAAAAGAAGAAAAAAACATTAAACAGATATTTTTTAAGCAGAAAGCTAGAAACTCTTGCATCGATATTCTGGTCTAAATCAGTCCATTAGCACCTTCTCTGGCAGCATTATTCCCAGCTCTGCATCAATCCAAATTAATATTTTCCACTAATATTAACTTCGATATGCTTTTAAATGGCTACTCAGGTGTGGTTTTGAGGGTTTTTTTGTTTTATTTTTTGTTTCTTTTTTAAATATGTAAAAGGAAAGCTTATTAAGACTTAGGTTAATTAATAGTCAAATATTTGGGGAAAGCTTTGCTTTTCTCCAAGATGACTATCTTTTAATAAATCAATATGAAATTCAAAAGTGCATTCCTGTGCATGGAGGCAACAGGAATGAGAGGCTGAAGACAGGGAAGAGCTCAGAAACTGCCTTTTCAAAAGGAGTCTATGGTTGTACCACATTGAATGCAAGACAAAACTGCACACCTACTACTTGGGTGCTCACATACACAACTTTGAAGTGGCAGAGAGGACCTGCCAGTGTTGGTTTTCCAGTCGATTCCTGCCTGCTCACCTGTGGTTTTCTGGTAAAATAAAAACAGCAGAACGTGGAAACAGAACAGGGAATAAAATACCCTCTAGATCAACGGTAATTTTCTACCAGCATGTCCGGACAGCCAAAGTTACTACGACAGCAGTTAATTCCGTGACCAGCTCCTCACTTTGTAAGACTCTGTTTCAAGGATGATGGAAGATGACACTGTCTGGATGACCCTCTACTCCTAAAAACAGCATCAGCCTCTCTGATCCAGCCACACACCTGAGCTGGACCAATCAGCAAACTTTCATCTCACTCCTGCATTGGAATTGGGCTGTCTTCCTACATCTGCAAGGGCATCATCAAATCAGTGAGCGTGGCGGTTTATTCTTGCCATCTCCCAAAACAAACAAACAAACAAACAAACAAAAAAACCCAAACTTATCTACTTTAGCCTTAGGAATTTTTCAAAGTTGTGTTATCTATCCACAGCAGACTCTTCTGGATGTCTCCAAAAACGTACAGGGCTCTGCTAAGAAAGATTTGGAAGATCGTTTTTGGCAAAAGACTTGCTCGTCTCTCTCTCTCCTTCTGTAAACAGAATGAGCTGAAGATGTTACCGAGTCATGCAGAGGTGCTGCTCAGAGCTGACGTGGCTACCGGATGTTGGCAACCACCCAGAGCCACCTCCGAGCCCTGTCAGCTTTACTTAGGCAATACTTGCACAGGGCCCCTCCATCCCTATTCCACAAGGGAGCAGAGAGTCCTCCTGACCGCCTGTATCAACTCCAGCCACTCGCAAGGAAAACCAATCCTGCCTCTGCTGCCAACTAAGGAGGAGGAGAAAGGGAGAAAACACTGGGAAGGAGAGCGCACATCTGGAATCAATTGGAAAGGCTCTGAATGCTTTGGAAAGAACTGCAGAGCTGGCAGAAATCGTAGCGCAGAGCCGAGCGCTCCTACGTGATTGTGGAGCAAAGGTGGGGGGAGACGCGCGCCGCATGCTGAAATGCAGAAAGTCAGAGCTCCTCCTGAGGCTCCTGCCTGTGCAAGCAGCAAAATCGCCCAGCCTCGTTACGCTTTCGCCGCCACGGGTCTTTGTGAGCAAGGCAAAATCTGATACTGAGCAGACTGGATCAGACGCACATGGTCCCAGCCAAGGCAAACGAGAGTCATCTGTGACTCAAATGCCAGGCCTTGATAACAAAGCTGCAATATTGTATCAATCTGCTCTTGGGGTACGGGTAGAGGAAATTTGTGACTGACTTGGCATGTGCTCGAGAACAGAATTTTGACGGTTTAGAAATGCACACTTCATTCTCCCATCTTCTGTTACTCATTTGTTCCGAGGCAAGTTTTCTGCTTTAAAGGAAGCCTTCATTATGTATCCTGGAAAGCAGAGCCTCTGCAAAGGAGCTAAAGGCTACGGAGACACAACTCACCAATGCAATAGCCTGGTAAAAAAGTGAATATATAAGGGTTGGTATGAATTCCCAGCAAGCAGGAGTAAGGAAGCAATATTATTTTGGCCTGCAGCCTTGGCCAGATCAAAAATAAGATACATGCTCCACATAAGCATTTTTAAAGGGAATTAAAAAATAGAACAGGGAACTGAAAACTTGAAATGCCCAATCTGTTTTGTTTATCATTAAAAAAGTGACACCTGATTATTCTGTGGAAGTATATCAACAGTGAGAAAGAAAAAGGAAAAAAAAAAGATGGACACCAACATTTAATCTAATGAACAACAGCATCGAGAAAACCAACAGGCAGAAGCCGAGTCTGATAAATTCAGCTCTGATAAGACACCATTTTATTTTGTTTGCTGATTTTTAAGTGACAGTCATTAATCCAGCTATTCAGAAGGATCCCTCCCTTTCCATCTCTTCAGGTCTTTAAATCACAACTCAGCCTTTTGTGCAGAAAACATTCTGTGATTCCAAACAGAGGTACCCAAGTGAAACAGAATGGTCTGCGATGCCCTAAAGGCCATAAGGCATCATCTAAAGGCAGGTCTATGGGATAATATTTTATAAAGCTAAGAAAAACTGTTGGAAGTCAACGTACATGAATTAAATCATATTAAAGTGAGTACTAGACACATTTGAAAGTGAAAGAGCTTAGTCTTATTGAGAGGAACAAGCTCTTGAGACGTAATGGTGCAGCTCCGTGTTTCATATAGTTTCATATAGTGTATATACTGGCATCCAAACAGGTGGTTCTCTTTCTTTCCCCATCCATTGTATGAGATGGAGCAATTCCATGGCCACAGGCAGAAAATTAATCCAGAGAACAGTCTTGTTTGATCACAGACTGAACAGCCTCACTCAGCCCTAGACTCCAAGGGGTGAGGAGGCAGGAGCAGCACAGGGACACGAGGGACGCTTCCCTTTTTGCAGGGCCCATGGTTACGTTAGATTAAGCATAACTTGAAAATGCACCTGGCAATTGCTTGATCCCAGAACCAGCGGCTACGCTTACATTTAGCGCGTTATTGCCACAACCTGTTTTACTTAAGTCTTAACTTTTGGAGTGTCTCCATTGAAGCCAGCATAATAGTAGTTTATACACAAGGAATTTGTCAGGCAGCCCAGAAGAGACTTCCCCTTTTATTTTTAAAACCTGCTGAAGTCTCCCTTCCCCTAGGCCTTGTAGCTAACATATATTTAACAAATCTCTGCCTGTAACAACGAACCAGCATGAGGATCTCCCCCACGCACCAGCACTGCTTGGAGATGGGGCCCCAGCTCACAGCACCTCTGGGCACCTTTTGGACAGGCTCCTTTCCCCGGATGGGTGGCATTATTTCATGTCCATGTTAAGCAGTTCCCTCCGAGTCTTGGAAAACAAGCTGCTCACCCTGTCAAGACGGCATCAAATGCCTTGTCCACACTAAAGCGTGAATTAGCTTGACAACAGCAATATAACATTCTTATTAACTTCTGCATATTACTGGCAGTCACACTTTTAAATAGTTATATTTTACAGAACCTAAATCGATAAACCTTAAAGCCTAAATTGAGGTAAGAGCATCTAATTTCAGCGACATGCCTGGCAGTATCTGCAGCTCCACTAATACATTACCATATGAGCCCCAGTGAAATTAAGCCTCCTGTAATCTGCAGCTTTTCTTCCTTGCTATGTTTGCCTGCTCTCACCTCCAGAAAGACAAGAGAAGATGCGGCACAAACCCTTTGAGCCAGTCGGTCTCCCCTTCTGTGCATCCCCTTTCACACTCGGAGCGCCAGGCTAAACAAAGCAGCTCCCTCCAGGATGCGGGCCTGGAAAAAAAGCATTAGCATCTGGCGACCAAGAGAGGCTCCCCGGCACGGGAGCCTGGGAGCAAACACGAGTCTTTGGCACGTGGAGGAAACACCGAGAGCTACGCCCGACTGCTTGTGTCAATCCTGTAGTGGGGGAATGCCCAACATTTTCTATGTTTTTTAATCATATTCCTGAATGGAAATGCCAAGGACTGCCGCAGCCCCCCCGTCCCTTGAGGCGCTACGGCTGCCATAAGGCTGCGCTGCCTTTGCGGCCATGAATATTTAAAGAGGGCAATAAATATTTCAGAACACATTCATCCTGATGAGGAGTCCATTAGAAGAGGAGAGAAGACAAACGGGCTGCAGCGCAGCCGCTTCCTGCTCGGCCTCCTCGGGCCCCGGGCATCTCCCCTCCCTCAGCCCTGCTTCACTGCAGCCTTCAACGGGCACCTCCATCTCAAATATTCATGAGGACAGCTCCCGTTACTGCCCAAATGCACAAAACCACAGCAAAAGCTGCTCCAACTTCCAGGGAGATACCGACAGCGGTTCCTACAGGCTTTGCCTTTAACACTTGTGGGGCCTCCGTCTTTGAGGTGCAGTGATCAAACTCTGGGAGAAAAGACTCCACGGATGGGACACCTGCTAACAGATCACCACGAAAGACCAAAAAAAGACCCAAAGAAACACAGTAACACCAAACCTCCAGCCTTCAGTATCTGGTCAGGGAAATAAATGTGAAAATTTGTCCCTTTCCGTAACAATTCCCTTTCCTTAGTTTAAATGATGAATTCATTCTAGCCTTTCTCTGTTGCTAGCAACTCTGCTTGGCACCCTGTGGGATGCTAACAGATGTACAGAACTTTGCCATCACTGGCGTGAATGAAATTGGCTAGAAAGCAGGTTTAGGACTCAACAGAACACACACTCATTTAATCAGCTGTCATCTGCCCATCACTCACATACTGGGGGCTATTTGGACTTCCAGTGCTAAAAGTCTGCTGTTTTTCCAAGGGCTTAGGCTATGCTCTCCTATAACAAAACTTTTAAACACAACAATTTTGTGGTGGGGGAGTGTGAAGGGAATAAAAATCTGCAGTAAATTTTGAAGCAAGCCAGAGCTGGGAAGGAAGTCGCACATGCGACACTTGTTCAGGACAGTTGCTCATATTCATAGAACCACAAATCCAACCGTTGTGCTCAAAATGGACTCCCATACTAGCCTCTACCAATTCTCTCACTAGATTCAAGTAAGATCCAACATAAAATACTCTGTTGTCACAAAACATACAGGGAAGCCTTCCGAAAACCAAGGTAAGCCTCCTCTAAGTGAAGGGAAGCCAAAAGACACCTCAAGGTGCCAGAGGATTAGCCTATGAGACCCATGCAAGTTGGGCTCTGCCTTGGCTGACAAGTGAACTGAACGAGGTCCTCTCCTTTGCAGGTAAAGGCTTTAATGAGCAGCATGGAAGTAGAGGGGCATTTCTGCTACTCCTGCTGCCCATGTTGTAAGGGCTTACGGTAACTCAACTGCAATCCCTGTGCACCACGTTCTTACAAATGCCTATTGGATTATGTGTGCCCAGGCTCAAGGAGAAGAAACTCCTCCTATCTGGATCCAGACCCAGTTTTTGGGCAAGCTGGACTCCAAAAGATTCAGCACCACGCTGGCTCGGGCATGGCTGGCTCGGTGCAAGGTATGGAACAACTCAACAAGGTCTGCAGAGCTGCAGTCTTGCGGAGAATGACTGAATTCCACTGCGACCTCACTTCAACTGCCTTTGAGCCTGTGAAGGGGAACAGTGGGGTCTTTCCTTAAATTTCCGCAAAGGAAAGGCCTTCCAACACATCAACAGCAACTGCAAGACCAAGTTCGTAGTATTTCTGTAAGCATGCATGCATGATTTTTTCTTTTGCCAAGACAGCATCCAAACTCTGTATAACCTGCTCTGGACAACCAGCTTCATATTAACAAAATTTGCACTCAATCCCCATGCTCCACAGCAGGAAGTACTGAGCTGTCAAGTAAAAAACCTTTCTCTATCAAGTAGTATTCCAAGGAGGAAGACCTAGCTATTGAATAGTTAGATCAACCACTTGCTGGATTCCTGTGCCCCCTTTCAATGAAGGCTCCAGGAAGATTACCACCAGTCTCCATTCAAGCCTCTGGTCATCAGCAATGCCTGCAAAAAGATGCATACTTTGAAAAGCGATGACAATTCTGCTGCTTTGCCAGAGTTCGGAGTTTTTTGCATTCTCGCTCCTATCTGCCACCATAACTGTTCTTTGTATCAGGAGAACTAAAGAAGGTCTCTTTCGAAAGTCTGGCTCAACTTGGCCACTTCTACTTTATCCTTCTACATTTCTACCCTATTAACAGATCTTGTATACGGAGCAAGCAAAATATGTTGGAAGATGAGCAATTACCTCACCAAGTAATTTAGAGCAGGAACCACCGTGTTGCAGTAGACATGAAAACAATGAGAGCTCCTCTGCTGAATGTAGAGCAGCATATTATTCCCAAGATGAGTATGTACCCACCAGTAGAGTAACAAGGGGGGAAATAAAGGCATCTTGGCAAAAGAAGAGTATTAGGAAAACAATATTTAGTTCTGTGGTTTCCGAGGGTTTCTCATGATTCAGAAAATAAGTATTAACAGATGAGAAGTTAATTTGGATGGCATAAGCCCCCAAAGGATCCAAATGGCAGAACAGGCAATCCTGCCGAGAGAGAAGGAAAGATGTGCCACATCACGTTACTGTCAAATGATCTAAAATATCACAAGATTTCACCAGAATCTGCATTTTTTCCCTAATTTGTAAAAATGGAACAATTCCTGTAAGAGATAAGGTGCATAAAAGATACATAATATCGTAACTGAGGGCAGGAAGAAAGGAGATCCTACTGCACAAGTGTATAAAGGATCATGATTATAATTCTTACTGCCTTAGAAGGAGCACAATTGACTGAAAACAAGAAAAAGGAGTGAATTGTTTCTCTGAAGATTTAAGTCTTATTAAGACAAAATAACAGAGACCCAGGGAAACTGAATCCATTCTCATCTGTTTGGAAGTGCTGCATGGAACAGAGAGTCATTCCACCCTACAAGCTTGTTCCTTGGAAACAGATGTCACTTTGCAACCACACGCCCGGCTTTGGAAGCGGGAGACCGGGATTGCTGGATAGCTTCCACGCAATCTTCCCCCAGATGGGCCAGCAGGGCCCACAGACAGGCTTCATCACTGCCAAACTTGGGGAACAGCCACCAGCACAGAGCACTCGGCTCCTAGTTTTTGGTTTGTCTTTACCTCCTTTAAAGGGATCCGAACTGCCTTGCTCTGCTGGAAGTAACAGGGTAGGCAATGCTGAGTCCTACAGAAAGAGACTGGCGTTGAGTACAAGAACAAATGAGTCTTCCATAATCTGTTCTTGTGGTCTGGATGGTCCTTCCCAACTCCAGGCATCTAGGCTGGTAAAGCTCTTCACGAAGTGAGCACTTTTTATGCACTATTGAATTTTTAAAAGGAATTTAAGATAATTAAGTAGCCAATGACAGCGGCAGCACAACCAGCAGTCCGTACCTGGGAGATAACTCTTCTATGACCTGAAATCTCTTTGCTTTTCTTATCCTTCAGAAATGAGTCATTTAGAATAGAATATCTACAGGAAGACAAAAACATGTGAAAACAACACCCTTTCCATTCAGAAACTAAAACACCAACTTCCATTTAAATGAGTGATACTCCAAAAAAGATGACTTGTGATTAATTGGTATATCATTTTTATAGTACCCTGTAGCAGGTTAGTAATTTACAGCCATTCCAAAATCCTGGAATTCCATATTATAGGGTGTGACTGCCATCACATCCACATTTGGCGACTACAGAGAGAAGGGTCTCAACAGCTGTCCCTCGCTTTGCCTTCTGCTGGATGCTACTGTCATCACACCAGAGGAAGGGATGGACTATGGACATGCCCTTCAGCCACACGAGGAATAAAACCTCCCCCTCTGAACTGGTGCGGGTGAGAAGCTCACACAGGGTCTGTTTCTGTCAACTCTGATGTAGGAGACAATAAATCCCAGCAAGAAGGTGGAACAGACACAGCTGTGGACAACTCCTAACCACTTCAGCTAGATTTGCTACAGGAGGCCTGGGCACAGTCTCATACTCTTCTGCAATGATTACCACAATATTAGCCAGGAGGCTCATCACAGCTACGCGTTTAAATCACGCCAATCAAACGTGCTTCTCTCCTGCCACCAGCCTTTCTCCCAGATCTATGCTAGATAGTATCAGAATAATTGTACAGCAACACAAAGAGCTTCATAGCTAACCTAAAGGCCTATTACACCTTTGAAAACACTGCAGTCCTCTATAAGCCACCTGGAAGAATGAAATTTATCTTCCTTTACAGTCCTCCAAAATACTAAGGAATTCCAATTATTCAGCCCTAGTTAGATTTCTTCTATGTGTTTTATATATACAGTAACTCCGAGTTCCATACCCACTTGGCTTCTGGGGTATTTCTGCTTTAATCACACCATTGGCTACGAGGTTTATTATGGGTCACGTGGCTGAACTGCCAGGCAGGACTCCGGCCGCACATCAAACGAGGAGGCTTTGAGCTGACGGATAGGAAACAAGCAGGAGAGGGATCTGAACAGACAGTGTGACATGTCCAGCCTCTGGTGAAGCTTCCACCTTGCTTCTTCACCATCCTTGCAATACTCCTGCAGCTCGTTGGCAGGGCTAATTAAGAGTATCCCTAACCAAAAATAAATCCTGAGGTCTCATATTTGAGCTGAAAGCTGGGATGGACAAGAACATCACAGCTCTCTTACTTCTTAACAGCAGGGATTCTTTCAGGAGCACCTTCATCTTGTCTACTGCCAAAGGTGCCACCACGCTACATAAAGCTACAGTTTCAGGACTGACAAAAAAAACAGCTCAGGGATCCTTAATCTGATTGATTCAGATTCATCTTATTGAATACAACAAGACGTTCACAAATTTTGCTTTTTGATGGAGCAGCACGACCACAGCAGTAGCTTTTTTTCCATCTTCCCAAACGCACCTTACCTGACAAGCCCATTCTCACGCCTCGCAGGACTTTAACCAACAACGCCTTTCAAGACCCAGAGCATCTCAGAAAATTACTCCTAGGATGCAAGTTCACCACTGACTTCAGGTGACCTAAATTTTTACTGCTACCCAGAGGGTCAGTCTCTCCTTGACTCCATACTACTTTGTATCAGTCCTGGCACTTACGCGGTCACAAGGGGAGTGATCTCACTCAAAATTAACCTCACTTTAAAAAAAAACATCTCCACAGTCGTTCCCAGATGAACTGTTCCAAGCGAGCACCCCAGGAGCAGCAGGTGGGAACGTGCTGCTGGGCGCATGGAGCAGGGCAGCTTTCAGTATCAGAATGCAAGACCAGCTTAAGCCGGTTATCAGGTTGCATTCTTAGGTATCCCCAAAGATAAGACCCGATTCTGAACATAACAACGCGTGCTTGTTACTCTTTAAAACGAGTCTCAGCTTTACTGCAGTCACTCATTCGCACCATCACCTTGTAAAGGACCCTGGGAGAGGAGAACCGTCCACTTCTCCCTGCAGCCTCCGGTCACAGGCCCTCCTGAACCCTGCTGCTCTCCAACCCATCCCCTTCACCACACGCTGGACCTTCACACAGGTCTAAGGAAACCCCACCAAAAAAGAACAAGCCTCAAGACCAAACTTAGGTGAGAGAAATTCTTAGAAGGAAGTGCGTTTCCTCCCCCTCCCGCTGCTTTGAGGCAGAAGAGGCCTTTTTCTGAACAGGAGAGGGGATTAAAAAAAGTATAAATCAGAGAACAGTTTTGCATAGTAAATGTAACAAAACTAAACAGTTTCATCCTGCACACACACACACAAAGCAAAGAAGTTATAGCAAACTAATGTGCACTAAATATTTGAACAAAGTTACCATGCCATTATACCCTACAGTTGTGCCAGGAGTCAACAAATCAACTAATCCACTAATTTGGCAATTTCACCAAATTGCCGAAACTTTTCTCCTCTACCACCTGGCTCAGGCTGAAAGGGAGATCTTTTTTAGGCTTATGTAGATATAAAATCCTGTCTCTTGAAATGATAAAATCTTTTCCCCACTGCCACATTTATTATGATCAAGCTTGACAAAGAGGGAAGAGACAAATGGGAAAACAAAAGCCTTTATTACGCCACTCCTTAATATTCCTAAATGCTTGCAATAGCTTGCTCAATTCTGGTAACTTATTTTTATACGCTACTCTGAACGACACTGAAAATGAGAAAAGCTACAAAAAAAACAAACAACAAACCAAATTAAGGTTTTTACTATTCTTTGAGGGTAGTATGAGCCAAGGGAGAACTGGCACCACCCAAGAAAGCAGGTCTCCTCTCCAAGGCAATTTCAAATTGCTCTTTTTAAAAGTACTTAGTGTTGCCAGCAGGTTGAGGGAAGGGATCCTGCCCCTCTACTCAGCTCTGGTGAGGCCTCACCTGGAGTAGTGGGTGCAGTTCTGGGCTCCGAAAGACAAGAGGGACGTGGAGCTGCTAGAGAGGGTCCAGCATAGAGCCACAGATATGATTAAGGGACTGGAGCATCTATCTTATGAGGAAAGACTAAGCGAGCTGGGCCTGTTTAGTCTGGAGAAGAGAAGGCTGAGAGGAGATTTGATCAACATGTTCAAGTACCTGAGGGGTGATTGTAGGGAGGATAGGGCCAGGCTCTTCTGCGTGGTGGCTGATGACAGGACGAGGGGTAATGGGTGTAAGTCGAAACACAGGCAGTTCCATCTCCATGTGAGGAAGAACTTCTTTACTGTGAGGGTGACAGAGCCCTGGAACAGGCTGCCCAGAGAGGTTGTGGAGTCTCCTTCTCTGGAGATCTTGCAAACCCGCCTGGATGCCACCCTGTGCCACACGCTCTGGGTGCCCTGCTGGAGTAGTGGGGTTAGACTAGATGATCTCTAGAGGTCCCTTCCAGGCTCAACCACTCTGTGATTCTGTGTTATTTTAAGGCCAGTTTTGGTATTAGGACTGGAGGGAGAACGTAGACTTTATAGACAAACCTCAGTAAGACCTGATGGGTTAATGATGCTCTGTGCACTCCATAGGTCAAACTTTGAACATCTAAATCTCGGTTAATCAAGAGCAATCACCTGAAAGTCAAAGATGCCCTTAAGTCAGATAGCTCTGTGAGACCAGGACTTACGGAGCACACACAAACCCTAAACTCCACAGCACCAGACCTGCAGAGATTAGGAATTTTAAGCAGGATGACCATCGCTAAATAAGGAGGACAGTTGAGAGGGTTTTAACTGTACTCAGGACTCACGGCCTGAGGGCAGCATTCAGAGGTTGCTAGAAGATCACCCTCCCAACTACCCGGGCATTCTTGGTGTCTCCTTGCACCCGCAGATTACAGGCTACTTGGAGGGCAATTGCAGTCGGGCACTGGGAGCCTGCTCAGGGCCAAGTCTCATTACAGGCAGGGCTGGTAGTGCCACCTCTTATTAAGGCTGGCTAACGCCTCCCCTTACGAACCCTGTTTCAGTTGTTTGCAATTCTGAGAAACGACCCAAGCTGGCACATTTTCATGCTATCTTACATTTGATATGGGGGTTGTTCCTTTTTTTATTTTGGTTTATTTTAGCCCTATCAACTCAACCAGAGAAAGAAGTGGGAGAAACATTTTGCCTTGTTTATGATTAAAATACCAGAAGAGCAATAAAAAAAACTCTGAAAAGTCCAACACATCCACAGAGAAAATACTTCATGTTTAACAAAGTTATCTTAATTTCTGGTACCTATATTTTTAGCAACCCTACTAAAGAGTCATCAATAATCCAACTAAAGTTGAAACAAAAATTTCAAAAACTACAATGCTCACATCTTAAGATCTTTACTAAATTTGCTAACAAAGTCAAAAAACAGTAAAGCAGGAGGGAAAAATAATATGTAAAAGTTGATGCAAAGGGAAAATGAATTTTTTCTTTGTATTTATCACAGAAAGAACAGACATATTAAATATCACAGAAAACTTTGTAGCACGCAAAGTAAAAGACTCGTACTCTCAAGGCAGGTGGTAGTGCTGGGATCCCAAATGTTCTTTATGACAAGTTACTCAAGACCTTTGTCAAGAATGGTTTGGGTGCAGCTGATGCTAGTAGGAAATGGGTATGCCATTTGAGTCCCTTTTTCTATGATTTCATGCTCCAGTCCAGGGCTGATAAGGCACAGCTTCACAGAAGATGTAGACTGCACCAGATCCTGGTGCTGGAATCAACAATAGCCGGAAGATGATCGAACTGGTGTAGCTTCCACCATCCCCTTTGCAGGGAAAAATAACACGGAGTCACAGGTACCCACCTCAAATCCAAAGAGAACAAGAAACGGATCTGAATGGGTAAGTGGAAGAAAAATAAATTGGGACAAGGAGCCTAAGAGTCCAGATGCCAGACTTGGAGACTGGGGAAGAGAGTTTTTAAAAAAAAAAAAAAGAAAAAAGAAAAGAAAAGAAAGAAAGAAAAAAGACAATATTAGACAACTTGTCTGCAATAGAAGCAGGAAATGCAAATCAAATAAGAAGTGGGTGGGAAAGTTAAAAAAGAATATGTCGAGACTGAAGTGAGGAGAGGGAGGAGGAGGAGATGTAGAAAAAGAATCAGCAAACCTAACAATCTGCTGAGAGAGAACTGGAACTGGGAAGGCAAAGTAGTAGTAGTGCGCCAAAAAAGGATGGCATGCTAACTGGAGAGGAAAGCAGGCAGCAGCTGTAAGGACACGAGCTTGGCTAGGATGGGCTGGACATCATGAGAAGAGAATGAAGAGATAGACAGGGGAAGGTGCCCTGCACCTTGTCCAGCCGTGTGCACTGAGCAGAAAAGGCAGAAGTCTGGAAGAGCAAGGCTGGTGCTTGGGGAGCAAAGAAGATGGGATATCCCTGCCCGGCTCCAGGAGCACTGGAAGAGTCGTGATGGACAGCAGAGGTGACACAAAGATGGAAGAGAAGGAAAAAAAGTGCCTGCTAGTGCACAATTCCAAAGACCAAAACAAAACCTAATATTGTGCAAACTCACCGTTCTTCTGTCATCAGCAAAAACAACTAACTGGCAAACACATCATGACGGTCTGCACAGCACACAATGGCTAACCATGGGATTAGAGACTATCATAAAGAGACATCAAAATAAGGAGAGCAAATGAAGGTTTCCTCCACAGCTTCAGTTCCGACATGTCCACATTTCAAGGACTTTGCCCATTTACAATCTTGATACTCTCAATTCAGCTTGCGAGCAATATTGATCTCTTGGCCTTGCAAAACTGTCCATTGACATAATTGAACAGGTATGTTAAACAAAGCACATTATTGAAAGTGAACAGGCTCAGCATTTGTTCCATTTGCTCCCATATCTGTAAAGTGCACTCTTTTTTTCCCCAAAAGCTTTCAACTGAGCATTAATCATTTCAGCTTCTATGAACCCTACAAAAAACAGCCTATACATGTCCAACCTTTGCTGGTCATAAGGTGACAACCTCTAGCAACCTAGCAAAAACAATGACTATTCTGCCTGATCCAGAGGATCATAAATGACTCTACAGCAACAGAAAAAAAAATTACTTTGAGTAGGAAAATAAGACTTGTTTATTTAGATCCCAGGGAGCAGGTCATATAGGAAGAGTACCGAACTAAACCCTTTTAAATAATATTTGGGACTAAATTGTGTCAAATTTATTACTTCTACCCTAGCACTTAGACCTTTGAGGTCTTCAGTTAATGCTGTGACTTTGCAGTTAGGAGCCAATTACTACAGGTTAAGGGACCCGTTCTGTAAAGGAGCAGGTATCTGTATACATGTGCTGAAAACATATCCAGAATTGGAACATTAAGCACTTTCCCTGAAGAAGTTAATGAGACAAGAACCCAGGCAGGTCTAACAAATATCATGCTCTCTTCCCACCAGTATTAGACAGAATTTTATAGCAAAGACATGGTCAGTGCTCATTAAATATAATGGAGCCATCATGATTATCTTGCAGGAAAGGAAGTTACTGTTTTTCTCTATGGGCTGTTCTCCTCCTCTCCCTCCAACCTTAATATTGTTTGATAGCTCACCACAGCCATTTGCACCAATCCAGATGCTCTGCAAAATAATAGTTCTTAAAGTAGGAATAAAATAGTATTTCTGGTATTTAGATTAATATTTTTAAATGGTCATTACCACAGTGTGTGCTGTGGCAAACTTACGCATCCTCTTTTCTCAATTTCTGGGTACCAAGCTTAGTTACCAGACCAAGAAAAGTTAGGGATTAGTGAGATTATTTCTAGGACAGGATTTAAGGAAATGGCACTGCTGTATCAAATTCCCTTCTCTATTTTTACCCTGCCTATGAAACATTAAAAGCAGCTTCTGCCATCCCAAGGCTGCTACGCGAGGACCTATGGCCACCTGCTCCTACACCAGTGCATGTGACAGCACTCAGGAAAGGTGGTAAAAAGACTTGGGAGAAGGGAACAAGAAAAAAAGGAAAAAAATTGAAACAAAAAATAAATCACAAAACATTCACTGGTTTCTAGTAGGCCCCACTGATTTTTAAGCCCTTAAGAACAAGCTCTTCTCAAACAGTGGTTAAATCTCTAAGCATCACAGCAGTTACAGAAACAGCCCATGGAGCCACATCAAACAAGCATCTCCTTACATTAGGCAAAATGAGCTGGAGATCCATCCTTCAATATCCGGGGGGGATTCTTGCGGAAAAGTGACTGGCCGGGGATCCTCTCACACAAACCTCTGCTGCTGACTGCAGCGTTAAAACGTGCTCCTGTGACAAGCGGCGGAAGGGAAGCAAAAGCCAGGCAGCACGCACGGGCACCGGGTCGGGCAGCAGGCAGCCAAGAGCCGCCTTCGGAACGGCAGAGAAAGGCGTGAGCACAGGGTCTAGGACGGAGAAGAGAATAACCCCTTCCAGGGGGCTCATGCAAGTTTGCAAGGGAAACATCAAACCACGGAGCAAACAGCACCTGAGGTCCAAAAGGAAATGGAGACACCGCCACCAAAGCAAGGCAAGGGGACAGCGCAACACCGGCGGCCCCCGAGGGAGGGTATGGAGTAAAAGCGGGATGCCTCTCTCAGCATAGGAAAAGCTGCCTTTTTAATTTTAATATTTTTTTTTTGGGGGGGGGAGGAGACTGACTCTCCCCCTCTTTTTGTTTGTAAGGCTGGGGAGGGTTTGACGCTGCAGCATTCAGGTGGGCTGAAGGGGACCGTACCCCGCAGCAGACACACGGGGACGGGAAGGGGGAGGCTGTCCTGGGACGTGGT
Organism: Tinamus guttatus; assembly: GCF_000705375.1. The sequence goes on from NW_010580266.1 coordinate 104,629, forward strand.
CTTCCCCGCAGCCCGCCCAGACAAAGGAGGACGGCGCCTGGAGCAGGAGGCGCTGCACAGTTTTAGCTAGCGCAAGGTGGCCGTGGCGTCGGGGCTCCCCACCTCCTGCCCCACCAAATACAGCCCTCCCCCGTGCACCATCCCAACGTGGGGTGCAGACAAAGATCCCATTTATCCCGTTGTTACCGTACTGGTAGGTAGAGAAATGACAGGGAGAGAAAATGAGGCAGAGGAAAGAAAAGGAGACAGAGAGGCCTTTAATGAGTCAGCCGCTGCTCTGATTTAAATAAGATCTCCATTTAAGGAGCTCTGCATTTGTTTTAAAAAAAAAAAAAATCATTGAGTGAGCGAGCAACTCTTGGCTGTACAAGGTTGTCTCGCAGCTCGACACAGGGGCTGGCAGGGAAAGGGTTATGGAAGGGGGAAGGGAAAGGGAGGAAAGCCTCTGGAAAAAATGAGGCTGCTTGCTGGTTCACTTTAACGAGGACATAAATTAGTCTCAAAGCCACAAACGCCATCACCTCCCCGAGCCCTGGGCAGCGCGTAGCGAGTCGAGCACGTGCCAAGACAAACGGCGCTGGCTGGAGCGGCCGAGGGGGGACCAAGGGGGCTCGGGGCGAGCAGGGCGGCACGGGCGCCTCGCACGGTGCCACAAAATGGAGCCCGGCGATCCCAGCCCGCACAAAGGGGGCCCTTCAACAGCCCCCGCCAGCACCCAGGG
>NW_010580266.1:115688-135433 GCF_000705375.1 Tinamus guttatus
TTTCCCTTACAATTAAGCTCCCCAGTGTATCCCCCTCTCTCTGTTCCTTTAAGCAAGCAGCTGTTCCAGTCTTTCCTCACATGGCAGGTTTTCTATTCCCCTGCCTCTCTATAAGCCCATTTTTGCACCTGATCTAGCCTGTGGTCATCTTAAAAATAAAAATATTTAAAAAAAAAAATTACCCTAAAACACATGGTTAGCTCCTAATCCCTTTCACAATTCCAGCACAAAATTGCATCTTCTTTCATGTCAGTTAGTATTTTTCTATAAAGGAACATCTCAGATGCTGTAGAACCAGTGCTATAATAAAACATGTCATCCAGTTAAGAAAAATACTTGTCATCACGAAAGAAGAAAATCAGTTATCTTAAAAACAGATAGCAGCCCAGTCTGACACAAGTCCACTCTGTTGCCTTTTATGCCATTTTCTATTTATGTCCAAGCCTTTAATCCTCAGATTTTGCATACAATTGATGTTGGATCTATGGGGTTGTTTGCGCAGATCTTCCCCCCGCACACACTCCACCATCAATAAAGATATGGCACTTACTAACCTCTAAACATACGATAATGCTTCTCATTTAGATTTCCTAAAAACCTGTATCAGATCTGCAACTTCACAAGCCAGTTCTTTCGACTTTCAGGACCGACATTACTATTCTCAGCCAACCTCACTCCTCCAGGCCAGCCTGCATACACCATGTTCTTCAAATGTCTAACACGGTAGCATCCACGGTAGTCTCATGTCCACTACCCATCCTGCCATTCTTTCCACGATCAACTCTATCTTCAACAAAAAGAAATTATTCCTTTATTTTTGTTATCACAACTCCAAAATACTTATTAACTACCCTATCCCCCAAACAATGTGTCCCCAATTTTTCCAGCCTTCGTACTTCATATATTTGGACAAAGTGACACCTCTTTTCTTAGAACCATCTGCCCAGATTTAACTCAGTCTGGTTTTTGGCAACCCTCACTTTAACACTCACATACCCCTGACCTTGAAAACAGTCTCTGCTGACTGGTCCTTTTTCCATTCCTTGCAGATTCTCTTTTTGCACCTAAAAGGCTTTATGAGATACCTATGCCTCTAGATAGGTTGAAGATTCTTGTATGTATTTATAAGCTTTTTCCTTGCCTTACACCATCAGGAATCTGTATGGAAAGTACCTTTGAAATAGAAACTTTCTGCATTCGAGCCTCTCAGTTTTCAAACTGGTAGACTTACGTCATCAACTATTTCGCTCCATGTATCAAAGTTGGCATCTTTTTAAACAACAACAACAAATTCCTTGCAAACCTGCTTTATTTATTTTTTCCATGGGGAACATGGAGAGTTCTAAACAACTTTTATTCTTGTAATATTCTTATCACCTACAGTTTGCTCACTGGACCAACAACAGGTGATGCTACCGTGAAAATTCTTTCAGCCCTATTATTATTAGCAGTATTCATTTTCCAAGCCATAACTGAGAATTTTAAAGTCTCTCATAATAATATTCATCTCTCTAAAGGCACTTGGAATAATATTTCAAAGACTCAAGTTTCTAACCCAATCCAGACCTAAGGGAGCCCAGAGCAGACTCCCAATATTTCCTCTAGGATGTCTTTTACCTTTCTTCCCTAGAGCAACTGTGACCAGAAACAGATCCTGTTTTATCAGTATAACCCTTTTCACTTCTTCTTAGTACACTGCATAGCAGTACTCTCCTATCTCTTTTCCATCTACCTTATCTGAATTATGCATAACCTTGAATACATGTGTTAAAGGCATGATTACTGCTCTTACAGGTTGATATTCTTCCTATAATATTCAGTTTTATATCCTGCATCGGTAGCTCTGGTTCCTCTGCTTGTTATTTCTAATGGCAGGAGCCTGAGCAAAAACTGAAATGTTCATGTACTGATCACACAGCTCCCAACCACTTCTGCTAAGAGTATCACCCATCTACCTACTGCCTTTAAAATATATATATATATATACACATAACACTGAATTTTATTATTTTCCATCTCCTACCTACCCATCGCTGTGCCTAGAGATACTGTTCTACATGCTGCTGTAACGGCATTTACCTAATTTCTCCCTTTCCGTGCACTAAGCAAGACATGGAGATTACACAAGTTTTTCTCCAACATTCTAAAAAAAATATATAGTATTTCACTTCACATGTGCTGCTCTTTGATGTCTGCAGACCGGGAAGCAGTTTTGGAAAACGCAAGACCACAGCCCCGGGCTTTGCTTTGCCTGCTGTCTTCAGACCGATTATAGAAAGCGTGCTCCGCCACAATTACAAGTGCCGTTACGAGGACATAAGGTAGCTCTATTCTCCCCATGCTTCAAGTACGTCCATGGTGGTCACAGGCATTTTTCATGTAGTTTAAAAAAAACATGCTAATAACCGTGATACTGTGAGTTAACAGCAATACAGCAAGGAGTCTGAGACACTTCCATGCTGCACAGTTGTTAGCCCACACTGATCTTTACTAAGGAAATTACACCAACAGTTTCATTTTATAAACTGAATTTATACAATCTTTAGCATAATTCTCTGTTCTCCAGACAAATTAATCCAAGCCTTATCTAGTTACTCCCACTAAAGAGCTCTTACCTCCGCTGATTCTAACTCTTCATCGCGAGAAGCCTGGCTGATGCTCTTCCTCTCACCCACCAAAAATGGCATCTTTAACAATTAGCCAATCACTACATCTGCTAAACTGGGTCATCAGGGATCTGACGAGCAGCTTACAATATGTCTCTGCTTTTTAAAGACTGATGTAAATGTAGGAAACTCGCCAGGAAGCAAGGATGCATTTTGTGCCTGTCTATGTACTGATTTCCGTAGCAGCTAAATAGATCAAGCAGCTCGGCCAGTTCTCTGCAGAGTTAGATGAAGAGCACACGGTGCCAAGGCTGCATTTGTGGAGCTACAGAGTTTCCCATTTTGCACCTAAGCAAGTCCTGCATCCTGAGCATGAAGGTGGCCTTTCCTCATTCCAAAGGTGACTTTGAAAATTTATGCTGGAAAGTCATCAGTGTCATACAGGGCTACATTTTTCCAGACTGTACTTTTTTTTTATTATTATATTTTATTTTTGATTGGTGTAAATAGGCAAAAGGGTTACATTTTTCCAGACTGTACTTTTTTTTTTAATTATATTTTGTTTTTGATTGCTGTAAAAAATGCTGATAGTTTTTCTTCTTGATTTTTTAAAAATATGAATAAAGACTTTCAAATTTTAATATAATCAAAAAAAAATAGTTTACCTGTTACTTTGATCCTGAAATCTTTACATATTCAAAGGAGGAGCATACAAAATGCAGGAATAGCATATATCCACAGGAAAGCTCAGTGTTGCAAAATGGTAAGCCAAAGGAAAAAAAATGACAAACAGGTGAGCTCATAAGCCATTTTTTCCTCACGTTTCAGAGATCTGAAAGCTCTATGCAGGTGTCCCCATCTCAAAAGCAAAAAGGCCTGGTGTTTCAGGACAGTGAAACACAGCCCTGTGCCCTGCAGAGCAAGTGGAACACGCTCAGCATGGCAACGCTCAACATCAGGAATGAGGCGCATAAAGCAGAAATGGACCCAGCAGGTTGAGGGGGTGAAGAGCAGGAGCGGAAGCGAGCAGGAGTTTCTTGGATTAGTGCAGAAGGACATGGCAGGCAAGAACTGGAAAGTGTCAGTAAAGCCATCGAAAGCACCACCTGCCTCAGCCTGGTCTGATTAGTGCTAATGATTCCTCACGTTCATTAGGGTTAATGTTCCTAAAACACATTGCCACAAATGAAATTACCAAAATTACACTATGAACTCAGAGAAATAAAAATCCCACTGGCAGAAGGGCTAGGAAGCCCCAAGCTGGAGAGAGTGACAAAGATCAGGTTACACGTAGCAGAGAAGATGGCTCCATCTCATTCACTGCTTCTGCCAAGGGAAAAAAAATACACGAGGCAGACACAACGGAACCTCAGTCACTGCCTATTCCAACCTTCATGGATACAGCTTGGGATTTTGAGAGAATGTAAATGAGGAAAACACTGAAGACATTATTTAATAAAATGGCAGCTCTGAAACAGTTCCTGCTCATTTCCTTTCTCTGCAACGCTTTGAGATTTCCCTATTCAATCTCCTCCTGCCTCACGTTCTCCATTTGGAAGGCAACGCGCCTACAAAGGCATTACGTTCAAGGCTCAACTCCCCTAATGGTACCAGTGCCTACTATCTACTCCAGGTTTGCAATCTAATCAAGATCCCACGTTCCCTGTAACACTAAAAAACAGATATTTAAAAGAACGGACAAGAAAAATGTTGAAAAGAAGAAACTGGAATCCCAACAAATGTTACTAGCACTGACTGAAAACCTAGCGATGCCCAATCCCAAACTGCCTGCACCCATCGGCATAAAAAGTGGGAGAGTCAACACAAGCCACCAACCTTCCCTAAATTGCTGCACGGGCTCGGGGGCGCTTTGTGGACACACTAAATAGCAGCTCCCCTCAGCTGGAGACAACCTGCTTCTGTCATGTCCACAGGGGAGCAGTGACAACGCGGAGCTCAGGGCTTCCCAGCCTCACAGCCCCGCGGGGCTCACACGCTTGGGACACCCTTGGGAACACCTTGGGAATGCTCTTCTGGCGGAAAAGCAGTTGCGAGGCAGCTTCTTGGCTTAATAAGAGGGAGGAAGCTTCTGAGCTGTGTTACATGTTACTGTCACCTACCTCTGCAAATCATTCTCTGGTCGGACCCGCTCAGCCTCCGAACCACCCTCGTTTCTACCATGAGGAGAGAGAGAGAGAGACGAGGGGAGGGAAAAGCAAAAGAAAAGCACAAATAACATAACAGCTCCTATAACCAGCTGAGTGTCTTTCCACAAGTCACAGCTTGGGTCCACATGGGTCAGACAACTCAGGAGATTTCGGTGTCTTAGGCTGCAAGGAAACAAGTGCTGGACAGATTCAGGTCAAGGCATGGGGGACAGGAAAGACCGACATTTACTCTCAAGTGATGGAGTTCGGCTGTATCTGCCTCTACACCACTCTAAACGCTCCCAAACGAAGCTTGGCAGACCCGAAACTGATCTAATACAGGTTAGCAGCCAGGCAACACACACTCTAGACTATGGTCACAAGATACCTGCATCCTCTTACTGTCTTCCGTTCTTCACTGCATCATCTGCACTTAGCTATTAAATATTAATGGTTTGTCTAGACTGGAAAACAAGCACTGTTTTAAAGCACAATTACAAAAACACAGCATAAAAGAACAAGTCAGAATTTAAAATAATGCTTGCTTAAGCACTGCTGCTTTTCAAAGCCTAAACGCACTCCGCATTAGGGAAATACATGGCAAACAGGGGCAGAGGGAGGTACCATATGGATCTGCTGAAGCGGTGTAAAGCAAGAGCTTTGGGTACTGGAAACCATTGGTTTTGTTTTGTAGAGCTTTCTTGGAGCCATCCCAAAGAACAGGAGCTTTAGCAAATTCCAGAAACCTATAGGCTAGAATAGGACTTGTGAAAAAGCAAGGCCCTTCCTCAGGCAGAAATCAAGCTCTCCAAACACCCAATCTGTACAGCCAAGGTTGTCAGCAGAGGCAAAGACTCGGGGAGAAATTGCAGGAGAGCAAAGGCTGCCGACCCTGGAGTTCGATCTGGGTAGGCAGAGTCCCCTAAACTACTGCAATACCAAACAAGAACAAATCCTGCCCACAAAACTGTAGCAACTGGACTAGGACCCTGAGTCAGTTTGGGCAGAACTTGGATTACCTAAAGCCTGTCCCTGAAATAAATACAATAAATAAATAAATAAATAAATAAATAAAGAGAACGTAAAACCACGGTGAACACTCATCTGATGTTTGTGAAGTCCTGACTGAAGGATGTGCTTGCAGAATTTATGATTTTATCCATCACGCTAGTTAATGAGCTACCTCCCAGGAAAGCAGCTTTAATGGAATTTTAACTTACAAAACTGTATTAGTGACGAAGCTTCAAAATAAAGCAGACAGCACTCTGGGTATGCCAGCAGCATATGTAACACGCAATTTTAATACTCATTCGAACCCCAACCCAACTCTCTACAGAGTCTGCAAAACAGTTTTTAATTATGCTATCGTGAGAAAACACCACTACATCTGAATATAATGTGAAAAGCTGAGAGGAGCTTCTAAAACCAGATATGCTCCATCTTCTTATTTATTGCATGAGTTGCAGTATCAAGGGGAAAAAGAAAACCTACACAGATTTTCCAGAAAAAAAAATCCACGTGTTGGCCTGGGACTCCTTTCAAGGAGAATTCTGAGTGCTTGGCACTGGTTCAGGAAGAAAATAAGCACACTTTTGGGCTAAGCCATTTGGCAGAGAGGGCGATCGTAGCACGGCTTTCTTCAGGGACCACTCGTGTACGCACTGAACTTGGCTAGATTCTAGATGTCTGTCAAGACGCTTTTTGCCTGTTCCACGAAAAGCAGAGAGGGCTCCAGATACAGCATTCCAGCATCAGGGAACAAAATGAGCTTCCTCTTGATAAGTGAGATACTGCACGGCAGCCACGCTGCCTTTCCACACTCCTTGGGGCAGGGGGAGAGAAGGAGGGAGGAATAAACAGAAAGGAGGACATTGGCACAGAGCAGAGCGCGCTTGCCTTTGCTGTAGGGGCCTGCTAGATCAATCAGGGAGCTGCAAACCACAAACTGGAAAGCTTCGCCCAGCTGGTCTTGCATACTCCCACTTGCTTTTTTCCCCCCTTAACAAGAAGCAGCAGTTCAATTAGAGTATCCTTAAGGGGACAACTTTTACCTACACAGTTAACAGGGTGGTGCATAAGAGAAAGACTTTACTTTTCTATGAAACACACCAGCTTAAGCCTGAGTGTTTCTCCAGATCCATGCTAAGCCTACAAAAAAATAAAGGTTAATTCCCTAATTAAAGAACCACCTTCCTAAGAATAAATATTATTAAAAGTCGCCAGCTGGCAATATCAGAGATATTCTTACCAAGTGTTTTTTTTAATTGAATAAACCACAAATCGGGGCTGGCCTGCGCTGGAGCCGTGCCCTGCAACGCGAGCCCGGCCGCGCTCCCTCCGCTCCGCTCCGCTCCGGAGCTGGGACGCGTGAGCGCAGCGCCACGCGGGGACCCCGCGCACATTCCCGGCTCCCGCGAGCACCGGGCGCGTTAGATAAACCACTTTCACCGGGGGTTTAAGCTAACAGGTTTTACCTCGCCTTCGCCCGGGGCGAAGGGAGCACGTGATCAGCTATTGCAGCGCATTTCGCGAGCTAACGCGCAGGCACAGATATTATTTGGCATGGATTTTCCTCCCCCGGCTGCCACCCCACACCCCCCTTGGCTTATCAAGTGGCTTCCATGTGACAAGCAAAAATAGAAAACGGCACTTGTTTGCACTTGTTTAAAAGTAAAGGGTATCCACCAGGGTATCCACTAGGGTATCCACTAATGTTGCTTCAAATTCAGCCCTAACTCCAGACCAGCGCGGCTCCGCTAACGGTGTGAACAAAACTAGATTCTGGGGGAAAGGTTTTCTCCGTTAGTATTTTATCCTTTCGATATATGAGCAAAGGCATCCACTACCCAAATTGGTTCAACTAGAATAGCACAGCAGCTGCCCACACACTATATCCATACAAGCAAGAGATAAAACTGTCAAAATTATTATTTAAACCAGACTCTTAATTGAATGGAAGTGAAATAAATACAAAAGTGAAATAAATACAGTGAGCTCTCTCTCACTGTATGAGAGCACTGTGTCCAGGGCTACATTGCTGGTAGGAGCTGAGAAATTAGAGAACATTATGCAGACAAGACCTTTAACTGCTGAAACAGCAGGTCACAGAATAAATCTCAGGAAAATCATTTAGAAACGGTCCTAGTGTGGCAATACATACAATGTGACACCTTCGTTATAAATCTGCAAAGACAATTTCATGACGGAAGAATTACATCTGTCCATTAATTTCTGTACGCCTGAATTTAAATATTGCTCAACTACTAAGCTTGAGATGAATCTTGTTTTATTCCCCATTCCATTAAAAAAACCCAAACTCTTCAAACTAGCTCAAACGAGATTCAAGAGCAAAATATCCGAAGAGCCGTAGCTCTGAGTTCGGTGCAATTGCTGAGTGCACAGAAAGAGTCCAGAAATAGCACGCGGAGCCGAGGTTTGCCACGAACGACACAGTTTACCCTGAAAGAGGAAAGTCAGACTTGCTAAATGAATGGTGACAGCAGCAAGTCATGCTTTAATGTAGGGAGTGACCCCAGGGACAACACGGGTTGGGGCAGAGGTGCTAGTTAGCGCGGTGGAAATTATGTCCCTGTTCTGGTGTTTTTATGCGAAAAGTGGAAGGCCATGTCGTGGAGCAGGAAAGATACGCTGAGTTATGGCAGGACGTAGGCAAGAAGTTGTCTTCACACCATTTTCTGCCTCAGATCGAGGCAAAAATAGTAAAAGACAGCAAGACCTAAATGTTTTTTTAATCAAAAACTACTACTTTTTTTTTTTTTAATCCTGTAAAACATATCTATCTCTGAGAAAACAGGAACAATCAGAAACCAAAATTGTGGAAATCTTCTTTCCCCAAATTCACTGTGAATTCTTCGCCTACCCAAAATACCATGATGTGGGCACAGAAGTTCTCTCCTGAGAGCATAACTTAACAGTTAAAATGGTTTTGCCAAAGAGGACAGAAGAAAGCCTGACATTCCTCTATCCAAAAACCTTCCCAGTAGCCCGGGTTTATTCCCAGGAAGCTCCAAGACAAGACAAGACTAAGCAACTGAAATCACTGGACATCCCTGCGGTTCCACCAGCTGCAGAAGGACCCGTGGCTATCGGCAGCGCTTGAACTTCAGCCCCTACCGCCTTACGGGCCTCTCAGCTTGAGCTTAAAGATCCCCGTACCTCAAGCTAGAGATTTGTACGCGGGCCGCAGTCAAAGTAGGGCAATACTTAAGCTGCTGCTTAAGCTCACACGGTAACGAAGCAAAGCGCAAGTCCCAGGTTTGCAGGGCCGCGTGCTGCAAGAGAATCATGAAAATAAATACGGCCGCACTGGGCTAGGCACATCAGGCTGGGGAGCTCCCTTCTGTGCACGGGGCCGTGTCCTCAGCACGGTCCTGGTGGCAAGACTTTTGCCATGGATGAGCAGCGTGGGACGAGCAAGCCCTACAGGAGGCAAGTTTCAGAAGGGCAGATTGTCCAAAGCTTCTCCTAGGCTAAAGGGAAAAACACTGACACTGCCATCCAGCTGCAATGGAACTGGTAAAATCTGCAAATGGCATCAAGATGAAAATGAAGAAAACCACAGCTACATTAAAAACATATATAGAGATAGATAGATTTTTGCGCAGTCTGTTCCCGACTTACCTTCTTTACAATTAGGGGACAGATTTAATAATAGCCCCTAAAATCCACCTGTCACATTTTGATGCCTGCAGAGATCTAATGGCCTCAGCCACTCCACCTGCCTCAAAAGCCTCCTCGCGTGGACAGCCCCGTTTGTCGGCCTCAGCCCAGCAGAGCTCGGAGGAGCGGAGGCGAGCGCAGCGCTCTGCTGATCAGATGTCTTGTGGAGCTGCGCGACACGGTCAGGCTATAGGGACAGCAAGAAGGGAAACATCTGCTCCAGAATTAGACAGAGCAGAATGCCTAAAAAACAGGGAAAATAATTAAGCAAGGTAATGAGCCGTAGTTGGCAAAGGAAGCACAGGTTGAGAAAGACACCTCCTCCGCGAGGGGACAGGCAGCGAGTGAGAAACTCTTCTGTGCCCAGGCAGGAGGAGACGGAGCTGGAAGCTCCGTAGCGGAGCAGCAGCAAAAGGGAGGGAGCGAAGGGATGTGCCGGGAGCGGAGCGCGTTTCTTCTGGAGCGTCGGGGCTGGACCACGCTTTTGAGGACGAACAAAAGGGAACGGCTGCGACGGATCCAACTCGTGCTTTGCTTCTGTTTTGTTTTAGAAGGAAGTTAATAGAAAAACACCAGGAGCTTCACACGCCTACGGCCTTGCCGCTCCCCCCGGACAGCGGCAGGAATTCCCACCCCACGGCGAGTGGAGCGGAGCTCCTCGGGATGCAGCGGCCCTCCTGCTCCTCACCCGCACGCGGGGGGCCGAGGGGGTCCCGGTATCAGGGGCGCGGGGTCCTTGCGCTGGCACCGGCCGCCCGCCCAATTCAGACCCGTAATCCCCCTCGACTTTGATTTAATGCGGCAATTACTGGTGATGTGGTTTGAAGGAGATAAATGCCCAGTACAGGGCTGGCTGGCACCGACGCTCATTCCGCTCATGATGCGAGAACAGTTTTAATTAAAATCCCCTTTATGATAAAGGAGCTGCTTGACTGGATGTTTCTGTGCAGCCCTGATACAGAGCCTCCTCCAAAGCGGATTAGAAATCAAAGTTTCTCCCTTCTCGCTACTGGCAACACACAAAAATATGGAATACAGTTACCGTGTCACCCCTCTGCAATTCCTTAACCCTAGAGCTGCTGGGAAAATGCCCACATTTGCTTACAAACAATTGCCGCCTCCCGTCACGGCTCTAAGTGTTTTCCAAAAGCTAAGTACCAGCAAGGCTTTAATTAGAATAAATGCACCCAGAGAAGTCATCTGCCCCAGTTCCAAACCATTTTCTCTTTATCTGTTTCAAAAGGGCATTAGCTTGGTCATTTATACCGCAGACCTGTCATTACCACCTGCATCCTGGAGAGGAGGGAAGTCGGCACCACGACGCCTTGGCAAGATGGGAGCGAGTCGGGAGCCGGCTGCAAGAGCAGGAGGTTGTGCTGCACGACACAGAGGAGCACAGGCAGGGGAGAGGGAAGGAAGCTGCAAGAGTACAAAAGATAAAGGAATAAAATCCGGCAGAATAGTCAGGAGCCTGGTACAGACACGCTCCAGAAATGATCTGTCAGCTCTTGATCGAGTTACAACAAATATAGGTGCAATTTTGGGTTGGTTTTCTTCTTTACAGTGTAGGAAATACCAGAGCTGAATACATTAAGCACAGCTCGCTTCTATTATTGCAAGTGCCAAGAGCAGATTGTCACAGTGAGAAATTGGCCTTGTGCATTACGCAGAGAAGGCAGCTCTGGGTTTTGCGGCCTGCAGACAGTGCAGTGTGAAGATAAAGGGCCTCAAGTGCGAGCGCACATTACTTCTCTCCTTAAGCCAGCGGAACACACAAAGATAAAAAGGCTGATTTAAGCAGCTGAATTCCTCCATGACCCTCAGAATATATCTGTGGGCCATAGGAGTGCTCCTGGTCCCAGGGATCTCCCCCCTCAGCTGTGGAGATTTTTGCATCATCACCGTAGCATTGTCCATATCCCCTGAAAATTCCTTCTCCACTAAAGCCCTCAGTCCACAGTCAGTGGTATTCTGATAGGGAAAAATAAATACAAAATGCTTCTTTCAATTTCCTATTTTTAAAACAGCTCTAATGTTCCAGAAATGCCCCCTCCAGCAGGCAGCACATTATCCAACAGCAGCTGAGAAAGAAAATCCCAGCAGAACCAGAAGGAATTCAGCACAACTCACCGTACAGGAGGCTGGGGAAGTAAATGTGAGACGGAGAAAGGCCGTGATGGTGGGATCGGCCTTCAGGAGCAATTGCTCCTCCACTGGGTGGGAAAGGGGCAAAAACGCCCGGCCAGAGAAGGCAATGGGAAGATATAAAGCAGTTATGATGGTCCATGGGGGAAAAAAAATGAAACCAAAAGAGGCCTGGTATAATTAACAAGATTAAAGGGGGATTTAGGATCAGGACAGAAAAGCAACAGGCCAGATTGATCCTTACAGGATTAAACCTGGAATCCTACTAAGAGTCCAGTGGTTGAGAGATCAGCACAATGTAATGGGATTAAATCAACATCAGCTTTTGTTTTTACACATCTGAACCCCCCAGCGCCTGCACTTTTACCACTAGAGATAAACAGGAGAAGGGACGAACGCGCGGCGCTCAGCGGGGCACTTGGGCAGCTCGGCCCGGAGCAGCAGCACGAGGGCCAACGGACACGTTGGTGCATAACGACCTGCCCACACGGTGAGGAAAGCGACGGATTTAGCAAAGCCAGCGCTCTGGCCAACTGCAGGTTTCCTTACGTCAAGCTCGATGGGATCGCCCCATGACCGACGGACGCAAGGCAGGAGGAGAGGCCCAGCTGCACGCTGGCAACTGCATCTTGGTACCGTCCCTTGCAGAGGGACAAAGGAAGCAGTATCCTCCGCGGAACGTATCGGCAAACACGTTTAAGACAAATCGTCGCATGTCCCCATTGCACAACAATATCCAAGAATTACAAAAGTGAGAAAAGCCTCTTTCAGAAAGTATCATTTGCATTACAGCTGGTGTAACACATGCAGACCAGCTGCACCTCTATTCCACTGCCCTGAAGTTTCCAAAGCTTGCTGGTAATTTGAGTTGGTATTGGGGTGGGGGTTAGAAGGAGGCAAGGAGAGACACAGGACAAAGCACTTTATTTACACATGTATAATTTTTATTACATATATATGAGTGTGTGTGTACACATTTTTTAATTTTTATTCTTGTAGAAGGGAAAAAAATATATACTTTTATACTAGACTGCATCCATCTCAATCCTGCCCTTCTGAAGATGTAATGGGTATTTATCACACACCTGCTCCCAACAGCTACCCAGCACCCCACACGCGAGGGAAAAGCACCCAAGTATCTCGCGTTTCCTACCCTGAGAAGTCCCAGAGTGGCTTAAAAAAGTTAATTATATATACGATACACACATCAATGTCTGTCTGCTTTTCAGCAGACACTATATTCTAGCAGGATATAGTGAAAGAAGAGCCTCCCTGGCATCAGAATTTTACAGTTCAGATAATGTCCTAATCGTAAATATGGCACAATAGGTTGCCTCATCTATGATGAATTTCCATTCTTCCTTTTCCATTTCAGTCGGCTGGACAAGAAAACTCGTCCTCATTCGCTGCTCCTCCCCACGTAAGCACCAGCTAATGACCCACCATAATAAACTGCTTGGGGGGCAGCGGGTGGAATAGCCAAAACCACTGCGGGAATCAGCAGCCCTGTAGGCCAAGCTGCTTCCCTGCGCCCCGGGATAGCCCTGACGGAGCCACGCACCCCATTCGCACTGTCAAACAGCCCTGGCCCCTCTCCTGAGGGAGCCGAGGGCTCAGAAGGGTTCTCCAGCCAAGAGGTGGATGCAGGGAGGGCAGGCGGACCAAAAAGGAGGGCACCACGACAGAAATGAAAAGTTTAAAAAAAAATAGCAAGACCACACTATGCCTGTTTCCCATTTTCCAGCCACGTATACATATTTGAATTGCAACATTTTTCAGCATTTAAGCTTTGTTTCAACACTAGTTGATTTATAAATTATGAAAAAGTACAGAGGAGCGTTCCAGCATCATCCGAAGCCAGCTCCTTAAAGCACAATGAATAATAAACCCCAAGAATACATAAAAATTGTCATCTGGTTAAAGTATTTTTACATTATCGTCGTCTTAATGTCCAAGACTCATTTAGAGCATTCTGTGGGGGATCGTTTTTCTCCTACCTCAGATGAAACATGTTAACTGCCTTTGCCCTGATTCAGCTACAGACCCAAGGACCATCTGGTGAGAAGCCATCAGCAGCATTGTGCGGCGAGTACATTAGTCATGAGAGTAGGACTCGGAAAACAATGAAACCTAAATTTAAGGGACAGACGAGAGAAACTTAATTACTTGTTTAAGCTGCTTCACAGCTTTGAGGAATCTTTAGCACTTGCAGCAGAAGAATAGCGCGCCAGAGGGCACAAAGTACAACTTTGGTTGGTTTCTTCCTTTCCCGAGAGCGCATTTTCCCTTCCAACGCAGACCCATCTGTGCTGGTCCATCAGCACAACCTGCCCTTCCAGTGAGGAGCCACAGGATGTGCTGTATGGCATTAGGTGCAGAGTCCTGCCCAGACCCGTGGATGCTGACCACAGATCCTTCTCCAAAGTGACAATTCTCTAAAGCAAACATTTTGTCTAACCCCACAACCTGGCTCAAACTCCCCCTGTACCAAGATGTCCTCCTGAAGGAGTACAGGATCTCTTCCAGCTAATCATTCAAGTCATCCAATCGTTCCTCATGCATATGTACTTGATATCCTAGGAGCTACGTAGAGCAAAAAAGTCATCCAAATTTAGCTGCCCTCAAAGACCTTTCCGACACTATCACCTTGGAGGTTAGGTCAGTGGTAAATTCTGACACTGCTGGAATTAAGATTTGCAAATAACGACCAAAGGACGTGCAGGACACAGATGTTTTACCTCAAATCACTATGATCTTCATTCTTGCTCAAGCTTTCAGCTGTAAATTTGGAAGGCTGAGAACAGGCTTATTCTCTTCCTTCCAAGATGAACAGGTTGTTTCGTGGTAAACAGAGTCAAACAGAATTTCATACCTGTCAGTGTCCCAAGACTTGGACAGTCTTCAAGAAACTAAAAGTCTCCTGAAGTCACTGCTGTTTGGACAAGGGAGAATAGAGCAGATGGGCAGAAGGACTGCCAGAGAAATTCAACCACATTACATTCCTGTATTTCTTTTGTTTAGATTCATCAAGAAAGTTAATTTCTGAATGCGACAGCAACACAAAGGATACTGATTTCTCCTATTTGTATTTTGGTCAAGCGTAGTCTACTGGAGGGATCACCCCAATCCCTCGACTTCCATCTCTGAAGACAGTGATTTGATTTAAAATGGCTTCTCCCGCTGAACTGCGCTGGGTTCTCCTGCTTCAGGAGTGACCTTGGCATCTCCCAGGATTACAGGCTTGCAGGAGTACAGCACTGGAAAAAGACCTCCTGGATCATTAGCCCTAGCTCCCTATTAGCAGAGACAGTCACGTTATATAATCTCTTTCATAAACTCTTCTTGCTCCATTTCCCAAATCTCCAAAGCCTGTTTAAAAACCTAAATGCAAACAGACGCAAGTTGCTGTGTAACACTAGCCCCCCGGGGAGAGCGTCGCCGACATCCCCGAGCCGGCTGCGCGCGGAGCCGCGCGCCGGGGGAAGCGGCGCGGCCGCCTTCCAAAGGGCCGCGCCAAAGCGAATAAACCTTATCGGCAACCGCCCGGCACCGGCTGCGGCGCGGGACGAGCACCGCGCCACCGGGCCGCGCTGGGGCCGCTGCACGCCGCTGGAAAACCGCCTTACGGGCTGCCAGCTCAGGGCACGCTGCACACACGCCATTCCATGACTTTGCAGGGCTTCCTCCCCCAGCGAGAGGATCCCAAACCGGTGTTCGCATTAACAGCACGTGCCTTTTGCCATCTTCACAGAAATACACCCACACCCCAGCAGCCTCTACACGGCACAGTACACGTGTATGTTCAGGAAGCCTTCCCGCATTTTCACAGCCTCCCAGCGGGTCGCACATCTGAACTCCTCTCCACGCTGACCACGCTCCACACGCAGCACCTGCACCGTCTCCATCCCCGCGTAGCTCCAGCTTCTCGTCGACAAGCTCCTTTGCCATTCCTACCAAACAGGTTCCAGCCAAAGACCTACAGGCACAACCAGACTTCCCTACTAACACCTGCCCCAGGCTTGGCACTAGAACAGAGCAGCAAAGCCATTTTCCCTGGGCAGCCTCTTGCTCTGCTGATATCAAACGCCTGCCTTGCAAGCCGTGCTCTAATGACCAAACTTTTCACCGGCAGTAGCTGCATCTCATGAAAAAACAAATGACTGAAAGATATGACATGAGGAAGAGCACGTTGCTAAGACCCAAGTTTGGCAGCAGAATTGAGTTTCTAGTCCCTTGGTGGTAAAGCTGATGAGCTTAGTGCCTAGAGGGAAACAAATATCCTAGCGAATGCAGAGCCTTTTAAGTGACAAAAAAAAAAAATGCAAGCAAAAGACAGGTCAGGAGGAACACCAACAACAAACATTTTGAAGTGAGCTTGGCAAGCCTACTAGCCCTATTCTTGCTGGTATACTAGATAATTAGTAAGTGTAGGTAAGATCTTCATTTTCACTGAGTCCTAGAGAAAGAAAATCATTTTCTAGTTGCACTAGGCAGCCAGCCCTCTCACAAACACTCAGCATGGGCTCTGTACATGGCTGCGAGAAATGAGGGAATTATCTATACACACTACAATCCAAGATCACAGCCATGAATCCTGTGCCTTCCCAACAGGAGCCTAGCAACAGCATGGCCCTCCCCTACCTTGGACCCTCCTGGCTTTGATGGTTTCAGCTCCCTTTGAGCAGGGGAAAAGGACGGCTGGTAAATTGCTTGCTAGGGCTGCAGCCCCTTCCTTTTAACCTTTCTTGTAACAACAGACCTCCAGCAAGGCAACATTCATACCCGCAACTCTCAGAACACATCATGCTCTTTAGAAAATACTTGGAATGAAATGACTCTAGATTGTATCTTATGACTCACAGTACATGAAGATTCATCTCCTCGCAAATGAAAAAAAAAAAAAAAAAAAAAAAGGATTTCTTACCCAGAAAAGGGCTGAACGTTTTTCCCACATTCGGCCAGTCTGCTCCTGGCTGCTCCCATGCCATCAGTGGGTTAAAGAAGAGAAGAGATGGGGATAGATTTAGAGGGTTCCCCATCCCAACAAAAACCCCTGTCTGCAAAACCAGAATTCCTATATGCACCTTCTGTACATAAGGAAAATAATAATAATAATTTTCTTCACAAACAATTAAATGTATATACATTTGAACAGTTTGCAACATTAAAGAGAGGCGATCGTACGGTCTCTGCCTCAGAGGGCCTTTCTAGAACTGCATCCTACACAATAAAGGCGCTAAGATAAATAGTCTCCTGTGATATTTAATGGCAGAGCTCGTCTGCTGCCTTCGCTTCCCTCACGGTGCCCAGCATTAGGTCATCAGGCATTCTGAGTTTCCCACTCTCTAGGTTTCTACCGCCCAGAATCCAGTGCAGTCTGCAAGTATCCCGCAACAAGCTTCACTCCGGGGAATACGGTTCAGCCGGCAGGAATCTCAGTCTGAACGTAGGATTCAACGCCAGTTCATTTCAGAGATGGAACAATATAATTAGGGGCCTGTAATGTTGCAAGAAGTCTGCACTTTCGCGTCCAATGTCCCCTCCATATAAGACTTGCAGAAAGACGTGTTCTCCTTTTTATTTTATTACTTGACCAAAGTGAGGGCATTCAGTATCTCACAATCTCTTTAGGGAAGATCATTCTGAAACGCTCAGGCCAAGGGAGGGGCGAAAGTACAGTTGCTCTGGGAAACTTAATTCTGGATTTCAGAACTTGCATATTTAAAACCTCAGCTTTAGCATTGCAGTAATGTAGTTTCATGCATTGAATTAAGGAATGACTCAGTGCAAATCTCGATGCATCTGCTGAAGTTCTGACGTTCCAAGGACAAGAGGCACAGAAAAGGAAAAAAAAATACCAATCGGGGAGCTAGAAAAGAACTGAGTCGAAACCGTAAGCATCGAAGCAAAAAAGCCAGTGCAGTCAAGGCACAGCAAACCAGATATGCCACTCAGGGCTCCTCGTTCTTACACCACCAAAGGTTATGTGGTGCATCAGGGTGAAAACAGCTTGAAGCAGCAACACACAATGGACCTGGAGGAAAAGGTTCCTGAAAGGAGTGAGGGAAGGTGGTAACTCCCCAAAATTAGTAGGGTAACCTGCACTGAGAAGACAAAAAAAAAATCATACCCAGATAGCACAAAGTTACTAACGTTTTCATAATTAACCTGGCATGGTGCCAGGCTTATGTCCTTAAAACCCCACCAAGCTATTAGGTGCTTCGTACTTCATCTTCCCCTCTCACAAGAACAGCGCAGGGCCGTACAGCGAAGCTCAGGGCGCACGGAGGAACATCATCCTCATGGAAAACGCCTCCCAAACGAACCCTCCCTCAGGAAGCAGGCTCTGCCGACACCTCTGTCCTCGGGACAGCCCTCGCCCCGCTGCCGCGCGCCACCGGCATCCTTGGGCGCGCGCGGGATCTCCTCCGTTTTTCGCGGCTGATCCGACACCAGCCGCGGCGACGGCCGAGGTGCTGCTCCTCTCACCCCACCCGCCAAGTTGAGCCGAAAGCCCCAGGCTTGCCCGGCCTTCCTCCATGCAAACGGAATTCCAGGTCCCAAACAGCGCGTGGCGAGATGGGGGGGAAAAAGGGCAGCCAAGGCGGCCGTGGCTGCCAGCGGGGCCTGCTGTACCCAAACAAGCCAGGGCGCAAACCCCAGCGCAGCGTCGCGTTACCCTGCAACAAAGATAGCGTGTGTACGCGCGGAGCGGGGAGGCAGCAGCCTCCCGCCCCGGCTCCAAAGCGGGCTTTGTTGGTAAAATAAACCCGTGTTTGTTGCGGGGAGTTATGTGCAAGCGGGTTCTAAAAACAGCAGCCCTTGGAGCCCCCTCTGCTTCATAATTAGGAGCAGATTTAAAAAAGCAAACAAAAAACTTCGGAATCAATTACTCTTAACCTTGAATGCCTAAGGTGAGAAGCCCAAGGACAAACTACTGATCTCAAGGGTGACCAGAAGCAGACTGTGTTATATATATATCACCGAGGGAGCAGCCCAAGAGCTGGCTATTCCAAAGGAAATTCCAGTCTTTGCACAAAGGCAGAAAATATATATGCTTCTGCTTTGCTTGCTGGATCTATAACATTTTGCACATGTTCTTCCTGACATTATTTTCCATACTCCACCAGAAACTCTAGCAACCATGCCACCACATCTGGAAAAATGACCTTGCATCCAGCATTTGTCAAAGCAGGTCTATCCTCCCCTCTGACCTCCCACCCCTCTAATTACAAGTGCCCATTCCCTGCTCTTCTCTACTACCATCTCCACTACCTGGGATGTCTCTCAGTAACACCAAAATCCCACAAAGCAGAGGAGTATGGGAGCAGTCTCACACATGAAAAAAAGAAAAATATACATATACACACACGCACGCACACACAGATCCCACAGATGGCAGACAGTGAGCATAACTATACAAAGAATTTTGCCCACGAGGCACCTGCCCAAAAGTACTCTCCAAAGGAACTTTTAAGTGCAGAAGAGCCTGCTCGATTCCCAGTTACCAGCACACGTTCTAAATATTATTCTTTCAAGTGGCAAATTGAAGTCCCCCTGTGCATAGAAGCCCGGCAGAGCAGGCCGCTCGCGTTAGTGCAGAGTCCTTCAGCTTTCCACTCCTTATATGTGCAAAGTGTGTAAGCCCTCACACACAGCTCTCTACTCACCCAGAGGTACATCATGTTAGCCTGGGCCGTGCAAACCCAGCAGTGAGATGATCCGGGAGCACGAGAGACACTTCAGTGAAACGAAGAGACCAAGATTAAAAAAAAAAAAAAAATCCAAATGGCTCCGTTGGAGGCTTCGGAAGCGCCTCGCCGCCGCCTCCTCCCCCCTCCTCGAGCGCTGGCTGCTCTGCGCCCTTCTCTCTCGCGCACTTAATCTCTCTCTGGGAGTTCCCAGCCCCGTGTGTCTGTACTGGCGTGCACGGCACACACTCTGCATTTGCCTCCAGGGAATTTCTCTCTGTCATCCTACTTCTAAAAACACAATCTCGGCCTCACAAGATTCTTGCAAGAGGCAGGGATGGGTGGGGTTAGTAATAAACGCAGCCCGACTCCGAACGCTGAAGCATGCTCACTTCACGAGAGGGTTCTTTAAACGTGGAGGCGGCAGAGCGCCATCCTCCAAGGTCAACGAGGGTGAGATCCCACTCCCCCCATCG
>NW_010580266.1:135461-163630 GCF_000705375.1 Tinamus guttatus
CCGTGCTCAGCGCTCCCCCCCGTTCCCGAGCGTCTTCGTCGGCCGCCGTCGGACAGCACCCCAAATTCGGTCACAATTCGACAGCGTGTATTTAATCATTCACCACTGACAGGAAGCGAGGACAGAACTACGGGAATCCTGAAGCTCGGAAGAAATTAGGCAGCGCGGCCAGTCACCCTGGAGCTACCGCGGGGAAAACAAATAACACGGGAGCGAGATCAGAAGGGGAAGCAACTCAAAAGATAAAGGGGTTAATCTGCTTTTCACAGGTGGCTCCGCACACAAGTATTTTGCAGACTCCAATATTGCTAAGGGGGAAGCAGCAGCTGGCTCCGATTCCACGGAGCGTATCAGGTTCCCGCCGCCCGGGGGCACGTTCCCCCCAAGTTTGAGGGAGGCAGCGCCCTCCCGGCCCGCTCTCCGATTTCAGCTTTCTGCGAGTCTCTGCCAGGCAGGACTCGGCCACAGCAAGGGAGCCGGAGATCCTCTTTCCCGAGCAGCCCACGGAGGCAAGATCCAACAAGCCCTTCTCCACCGCCATGAGCCGCGGCCCAGCCCCCGTGCCCGGCGCTAGAGGACAAGTGTCACCTCTCATCTCCATTAACGGGTTCAGCTGCACTCCCAAACCAGGAAAACGGGTTTGGCGCCCCTTCCCTTCCCCACCTCCGAGGGGAGACGCGGCTTTCCTCACCAGGCTCCCAATGCTAAGTTAAAATTGGCCTGTCTTCAAATGCAAAAAGAAAAATAAAATTTTTTTAAAAAATCCTGTTTTCATTGAGGCACTGGTCTCCTTGGAAATGAGCTTCGAAGAAATATTTTTATCTCAGCCAAAGACACAGAACTGGTGCTCCTTCACGTATCACCTCTACACTCCCTTTACATACAGATTACTTAAACGCAATAAAGTGGGCCCGAAGCAAAGCGACGCTCCACCCCCAAGCCCAGCTCGGCCTGCACGGGGCAGCGAGCGGAGGTGCCTCCATGGCAGCGCGCACGGGGGATCAAAGCACGCGCCGAGCTCCTCGCGCTGCCCTCTCCTTCAGCAGGCCTGACTTGGGCCTGCCCAAGCTACAGGCGCAGTTTAGCTTGGGCCTACCCACGCAACAGGCGCAGTTTAGCGCAGGCCTGCCCAAGCTACAGGCACAAACACACGGGTTCTACCCCAGACTTGCACAACACCACGAGGCGCTCGGGAAGGAGGGCGCTGTAGCTGCAGCCTAGCAGAAAAATAAAAACCGGAGGAAAAAGCTTATCAGCATGACCAGGATATAATAGTCACAGTGACACAATCATTAGAGACAGGCAGGAAGTCACTTGGCTTTACAGCCAGAAAAAACACAAGCCCTGCTGCTCGGAGGAAGGAGCACAAGCACTGATTCAGGAAGCTCAGATGTCACAAGATTGTTCAACTATATAATCTCTTGGGCCTCCCATCTGCTCTCACCTTTCAACAACGGGTCAGGCTGCAAGGGTGAAAAGCAGTGCTCCTAAAAATCCCGTACGGCACCACAGCCTGTGCACAGTCCCCACGGAGCCGAGCGGAGGATCCATATGCCTGCTCCGGAATGCCCGGAAAGTGAAGCAGCGGCGGTGCTGACATTTACCTCGCCATTAGACACTTCGTGTAACGTTTCAGCAGCAAGCTCACGCTGGTGCTAGCTTCTAGCTCAGACAGCCTGCACACTCGGGCAATCATTCCTGCACCAAATGGGCTTGATGACATTTTCGAGATTTTCTCTGATCCAAAATGCTTTATGGTCCTTACTATGATTTTAAGGGAATCTGAGATTCTTCGTGTGTAAAGGGAAAAAAGCGCGAAGCCCAGGGGACTAAGCTAGCAAACCCAAACAAATTCCAATTCCTGTGCATTTCTGTAAAAGACCTGAAAACATAAGTGCTGAAAATTAAGCTGAGGAGCAGCCAACAAAATATGCAAAAAACCACGACCTTCCCTTCTCCTCCAGGCTCTCTCCTCTCATCCTTTTAACCTGCTCTTCTAAGGGAGAAGAGGAATAAAGTACAGCCTTCTTTTGAGAGCCTCATTTCAATTTCAGGGACTCTTACAAATCATCTCAGCAGCTTCACAGCTGGACATGTTGCATTCAACATCCAAAGCAAAACGGGTCGTATAAACCCTCCTCAGACCATCAAACACTGGCTTGAAATTTATCTGCCATGGAGGCTACCTCAGTTACCACCTTACTACTGGAGGGATACTGGAAGATTACTAAGAGCAGCAGATTTCTGGTGACAAAATATCCTTTTTGATGAAACACAAGAGCAGGATTTCCAATGTTCAATATTCTCAAGCAATGAGAAGACTCTCCAATCAGGAAATAATGTTGCAAGATGCTGCTAAAGGCAACACTGGTCTAATTCAGCAGAGAGCTGAATACAAAGTGCACACACAAAACTACGGGCAGTTGTAGTACTGGCAGAACTGATAAAACCACAGCAACTTCGAATTACAGGTGCATATTTGGTTGATATATTTCATATAGTTAGGTGAGAATAATAAAATAAAAACATGAGCTGTTCAGCCTTCTTTAAGCTTTTATTTTCAAATATTATAGATTTTAAACTATATTAATTGCTCGATAAAAAATAGCCATTGCAGACATGCTATTTTTGCTAGAAAGCTTAGATGACAAAAGTATTCTGCAAATAGCAAGATGACAACAGGATGTTAGTGAGTCCAAATCCAAAAAAACAACATGTGACATGACTAAGACCAGACAGGCTTCTGAAATAGGTAGCAAGGATCCTTTGCACATGCTTCATATTAATACTAATGACAGTATCGTGCAGGGTATATGTCAGGAAACTTGGAAGACTGTGTGAAAATAAACATGATCTTTTAGGGATCCTTCCTGTCTCACAAAGGGAGTAAAAACAGAAAGAAAAATATTTTTGAGTGAATTCACACTGAGCTGTGAGAAATACAATGTTTTGAGAACTTCAGCCTAGTGAAACTCCAATCCATCTTCTCAGATGGGAGGTTGCCGTGTTAAACATCAATGTGGACATGAAAAAAAAAAAACCCTAAAAGGTATTTATGCTTGCTAGAAATGTAAAGGCATTAGCAAGTAACAAAGGGGGAAAGGGAAAAGGAGGAGCAAGTGGCCACTCATTTAATATTAAAAGATATTTGATGAAGAGGCGTTAGTTCACAGAAGAAATGTCTCAAATGCTTCTGTACCATTACAAAGGGTCTGAATTACATGCAAGAAGAATTACAGTTGCCCAGTTATGCGAGTAAATTCAATCCAAAAAATATTGCTAGCAACGGAAGTTTCGCACAAGTCGAATGTTAAAAAAAACATTAATTTTGAAAATTTTAACCTATTTAGGATAGAATTGAGTGAACAAACGGAGAGTAGGTATGGCACAGTGTCAGAGCAGCACTATCTGTTTCCAGCTGACGGTGTCTCAGAGGCCTCGTTTCAAGCGCTCTGGATTAACATTCTCACAGATAGAGCTCAAGACAGGGTACGAGCCAGTGTGTCTGCCACACGCTGCTGGAATCACATTAGAGAGTACGCAGAGCAGCGCCTCGTTAAGCACCTCTTCACAGTGGAGGAAAAGCCCCACATGATCGCAAGGAATTTCAAACGGAAAGACACGTGCAGGAGGCGTCACGGTGCTAATGCCAAATAACGCCCCTGAAATTTTCATATTACAGAAAACAATTTCTTAGTTCAAAAAGTGTTACATTTAAAACGTGAGCAATTCTTTATTGGATTTCATCCTGACAGAAAAGAGCAGCCAATCGTAAAAATATAAATTAATGGTAGCTTGGGTAAAAACGATTGTGACAATCAAATTTTGATAAATGGAAAGAGAATAAATACCAGTATAACTACCTACGTATTTAGTACTTGAGAGGGACCATGGACACCTGTGCATTTTCCTGGACAAACAGATTGCCTGTTGGGCTTCCCTATCACATCCTCACCTTTTAGCACTTTCATATATTCTAACAAGTGAAGAAAGGGAAGCTGAGTGAAACAATACAAAGTTAGGAATGACAACACTGTTGGCAGTCGGCAAATTCTAAGAGCAGCAGAAATCCACAGCCAGAGATGAAGATCAGCAATATTTTTTTTCCAAAGTTCTCCAGAATAGTAAGCCCAGCAATGGTGGTGCCCCACTACAACATGAAGGTAGAACCGATAATGAAGGAAGAGCCAAAGCGTTTGGTACGTATTTCTGTTCTATATTTGGAAAGAAGTCAGCTGTTGCACTCCTGCGATAACAAAATGCTTTCCATTCCAGCAGTAACTAGGGAAGATGTTCCAGCAGCTACCCAACAAATAGCACTGTTGTCCCCTTATCTAGCTGGAGCTTACAAACAGAAGGGATGCAACCACATAACAAGTGGGTTTTAACCAAACTACAGCTGTGAACATAATTCAGGTGTGTGCACTTCGAAAGGCTTCCAGGCTCCCTAGAATTACATGATCAACATTTACAGCACTAATAAGACTTAGGTATAGCAATAATATTAATCCTGCTGTAAGGTCAGAAGTACAGCCATGATGCAACAACTTCCGTACACACAGGTAGTTTTTGGAGCACATATTATTAAAGCTCTGCTGCTGCTGCTACCTAAGGTTGGCCAAAAAATAAAAATAAACAATAAATAAATAAATAAATAAAGCACACCTCTGTCAACACCAGAATACTACATCAGAAGAACAGTGCTGCTAATACCAATTTTCACAGCATCTGAATTCTTCTAAAAGGATCTAGTTTGGAAGCCTTCTGTTTATGAGATCCATAGTAAAAGCTCCAATTCTCAGCAAAGCTGGGGTCAGATAAAAGGAGGTTCACAGAATGAAGATATAGATAGAAGGCCTCAAGTAGGGGAAGGGCAATTGTGCACCTGAACACATTTGGAAGAGCCTGAAGATACACAAATGAAAAAAAAAATACTGGTCATAAAGTATCTACTTTTGATGTTTAATACGCTTCCTGGCAACCTCTCCCTTAAAATAAAATTGTAAGGTAGTTTTTAAAAATAATCTGAACTCTAAAACCAGATGAAGTTCTTTTATGGCTAATAACTAATATTGAATGCATGGGTCACGCTACACTGTGCAGTTTTCCATGGCTAAACACTGGGAGAGGAGGTGTTCCCGAGCTGGGGAAGGTTGAAGAGGGAAATTTAATTCCAAATCAAAGAGAAATGGTCGCTCTTGCCAGCCAAGAGTCAGACTGAGCATTCCACATTTTGTGCAGGAGCTGGACTCTGATTGAGGATGGAGACTTGTTCCTTGTCCCACCATGATAAGCACTTCAAGGACTATCTACAAAGGTCTGGTTGGAGATGGGAAGGGAGACGCGCTCCGCAGCTGCCACAGGGAAATTTCCCCGACTGAATGGCTGTGTTCCTGGGCTTATCTGACTCCAACAGAACAGCCCAGCAAGAGCACTGGAGAATCAGCCTCGCTCTTTGTGCTGTTCTGGTATGCCTGGTGTCTTGTTCTTTTTATTTGTCTGGGTTTTTTGTTTTTAGGAAAAAGAAGATTGCAGATGGGGCTGAGACCCGTCTGGGGAGAGGCGCAGGCGGCAGCTCTGGGCACGCTGGCAGTTCCTATGGAGATAAGAGGATCTTCTCGGAGCCTCGTTTACTCCTTTGGGTGCTGCTGGAAACTACCCTCGTGACAGAGCAGGGCTCGTTTGCCAAGACTCCCTCTGACCAGAATTCTGGCATTACAGACAGTTATCAGAATTCCTGAAGCCACCAGGTAGATTTCCACTCAAAGTCCAAATGGACTCTAGGAAGTTTTTCTGCATTATCTTGTCTGTGAAAGAAAATAAGAAAAAGTGCATACAATAAATTACCCAGGAAAATATCACAGTTCTCTTTAGATGTTTTGCCAAACTAATAAGCCAAACATTGGCATATTACAAGAGAAAACCCATTTTGTTAGAGAGCAACCCATTTCATTACTGTAAAACTGGATTCCTTATTCCTCGTTTAGCATGGCTGGCTATGCAGAAAGAGGCTTCTGAAGGAAGCATACTTATTTAATAGCAAATTACCAAGGTCATTGATAGTGATTACATTTAGATGCTCATAAGAGGAGATAAGAATAAACTCCGGTGGTGCTATTTAAATCTTTATTTTTAAAATAAAGTTTAGTCAACTAAACATTAATCCTGATGCTTAACACCTTTACTAGTAATATCCACAGAACCGAGTGTGACTTCTCTCCATTTTTTCATCCTCAACGAAGAAACAAAGTGTTAAACAGTACTGAACCCTGGGAAAAGGTCTTAAATATCTATTCTTAAAAATCAAATCAGGAATACAATATCCAAATGAATAGACAAGGGGCAGAATGATTCCTACCGTCCTAAATCTCTGTGTCAGTATTAAGGACAATATTTATTTGGTTGTGGAGTTTGAAACAGGAATCGGTAACTGGAGCTCAGCTCCTACCTCAATAGCAAACTGGTCTCTTTACAGTCCACAACAGTCCACATTTTCATATGACTACTGTTGGGGACTGAGACGAATTGATGGCACCCAAGTGTTATCCTGTTCAAGGCATGAGATTTCAGATAGTGAGAGAAAACACGCTTCAAGCATTTCGCCAAAGGAACTATGCCATTTTTACACCATCTTTCCTCCACACTTATTATGTCAAGTGCCTCTACTGCACCAGGATTCATCAGCGCTGCAACAACCCGGCAAATTGAAATAGGTGAGAAGATGAGAGCATTGCAGCAGTAGAGAGAGGAAAAGCTATGGCAGAGTTCTCTTCCCCGGACCACACAGAGGTTTATTAATATGCTAAAACTTTGGCTTATGCCTGCTACTGATAATGGAGAATACAAATTGAGAACAATACCATGCACTAGAAGGGAACTCCTTTTGGCTTGTTTGTGCAAAGGGAGGTTAACAATGTCAGTGTGTTATTCAGGAAGTAATGGATACCCTCTTGCCCTGAGCAAATTCCTTTTCAATAATAGTAGTAATTTCCCAGGCAATACAACTATATCAAGGTATAATGGCTACTATATTTATCTACGTAGACCCTGTATTGCTGGGATCTAATTTATTTTGTTTTAGAAAGCAGTTTACAAATCCTGGGATAATAAAGCTGCTAGAGACAAGAATAAAATTCTAACCTGTATCCCTTGGTTTGCTGACAAGCTTAACACCTTAATATATTACTATTTATTTTAATATGTGCAAGACAGGATTCTCTCCAATCCAGAAAGATTCAAAAACTACTAATACTCACAGGGAGGCTGCAATACACCTATGAGAGCAAAGATATCAGTTTAACAACAAATACTACATTGTGCAATTATATTTTTTGCATGTTTTTATATCCTATTGTTGCAGCTGCTTTGTTTCTCCTTCCATTCAAATAACATTCTTTCATTTGATCTCCTGAAAAGAAAAACAATCCACGAGATTACACAGAAGTCTTATGTACCTGATGAAGACAAAGAATCTTCGGTTTTGTGATGTTTTTGTTAGTGGAATGCCTGTAATATGACTTCAGTATGAGAAATGGCACAAGTATATAATCAGCCAAAAGGAGAAGAATAGTCCAGCTAATGAAGAGGTAACACTGAAAGGCAATTCCTGAGGAATAACAAAACCAAAATAATTGCTAAAAGACTTTGGTGGAACATAGTGTCAGCGAAATAAGAGTGGGTGTAATGAGACCAAACATGTGTGTCAGGGGATTGTGGATACTTCCATTACATAAGAAAATCCAGGCGAAATTGCCATTAACAGAACTAAAAGCAAAATATTTCAATAGGGATATTGGCAGTTGTCAAACCACACAAAGGAACAGTAGACTGTTGAAATGTAAAAAGCATTAATAAAGCATAAGACAAGAGGCATAAATAGATGCAAGAAACAGGAAGATTTCTGGAGGCCAGAAATGCTATTGGAAAAATTTAGTTACAGAATACAATATCCTAAGCATCAATTTACCACCATGAAAGGTCAGTTATCAGAAAAGCAATTCTGCTTCTGCCCTCATTCCAACCAAACAATCCTTAACCATGGCTGCACCACAGCCATCCAGCTCTACCACTCCAAAAGCTGCTACAAAGACTCTCCCCGCATCTGACTGGTTGCTCTGTGCATTAGAAACTTTAAAAGACTTAGAAACATGCAAGTGTGAGCAAGTGAGTAACAAAGTGTATATATGTGATATAAAACTTTTTAAGAAGGCATTTGGGTAGATACCTATCTCCTTAACAAAAGCAGTTAGTCATTCTGCAGATTGCTCATACGTACTAAGTGTTGGAGGAAAAAAGACGAAAAAAAAAAATGAATTTGTAACGTAGATGTTCCAGCAAGCACTGGGATATCTTTCTTGACACTCATGTCAACTAACTAACTGACTAATACCAGGAGGCTCCTGGTTCTCTTATAAGCAGCCTAGCTGCAGGCCTGGTGCTCAGCTTGCCGGCAGGCTGCAGGGTACGAGCACGGCGCGACTCAGACACCTTCAGCTGGGCTCACGTTAATAGGGCTGTTCTGCTCTCCCTTCCTCCCCTTACCTCCTGACAAGACAAAACTTTTCCTTTGTCTTATGAAGTCCATTCTGCTGCCTTTCTGACCAGCTGGCAAAACTGGACTCCTCCATTAGAGACTGGCTGCAATTTTGTTGCTCGTCCAGCTCCTTTCTAAGGAAGATAAATTCCACGAGTAACAGCTCCCGTACACACAGTTCAAATTAGACAAATGCTAAAAGAAGCAACGATGGGCAGTCAACATACGGAAATATTCTGCCATAGCTCCTATGCAGTACATTTTCATTTCATCTTAATCCAAATCTAAGCTCTGAAACATAGACAAACCCTCTGACAACCACTGTACCCTCAACAGAAGCTATTCACTTAGTTATCAAGGCAGCTATCAACAACAAAATATAACATCCCAAATTCCCAAAGAGCAGCAGTGAGCAGAACAATCTTTTCTCATCCCTGTGTGACCAGAAGAATGAGCGCTTCCTCTCGGATAAAGGCCTCACTATGGTTATCTCATGCTAATGTCACTACAAACTGGATTAGAGATGCCCAGAAACCTCGAAATATGTACATGGATAGTCAGCTGTATCCTAATTCTAAGTCAGAAGGAAATCAAATGCTCCAAATTGTGCCTAACGTTGTTAAGTTTGCCCTTTAGGTAGGATTGACCAGTAAGAACATATTACACAGTGATTAGATTAATTCTTGAGTGAAACTCAGAGGGCTGGCTTTATCTGTCTATTGTGCCAGTGTATTTCAAAACATTTCGGAGACCAGCCCGCTTCCTATGCGCTGCTCCACAGCACAACTGCTCGAGAAACACAGCAGCTCTCTGTCTGGGCCAAAGTTGGCAGCAACTGGGGACAACGCTGCTGTCAGAGTTCAGCTCCCTGATCTGAAATGCCATTCTGCTGGAAATACCAAAGAGCCCAAATCTGGCTATATATACTGCGGGATGTAAAATATCTCTATCTCAGCTTTCAACAGAAAGCTCTGGAGCCTCATGACATTTACTCCTTTGGCCCCTGTCAGTCTTCCTCCAGACCCTGCAAAGGATTGGGGCTAGCTGCCATAAATGGATGGAAAACAACATGTTCTCCGAGCACTTGAAATTGAGGAGCACTCTTTTAGCTTAGGGAAACGGTGGCTAGAAGCCAGGGTGACAGGTGCTTCAGATAGAGAGATGATGACCAAACTGCTGTAAACATTAGCCACTGCTGCCTTGTTGACCAGGAAGGAAAGTGCATCAGAGAACTGATGGACCCAAAAAGGTTAGGAGTCAGTTGCTGCCAGGAAATACAAATCTTTCGTTGTTCAGTTCAAGCATGAAGCGTTTTTCGCTAGGTCTCATCTTTATTAGGCAGCAGAGCAAGCGCCGCTCGGTGCTGATGTGACAGAGCAGCTCGCCATGATCCACAGGAACCGAAGGGTTAAAAACGCAGATTCCTGCCAAAAGCGCCAAGAGCCACAAACCTTCTTCTGTGTGGGCGGCAGCAGCAGCTAAATCCCCTCCCCAGCAATTGGCTGGCCCAGGGAAAAGGAGGCGGGGAGGAAGGAGGTCATGGGGGAGCTCTCTTACATCCCCCCCAGTAAATAACAGCACAGCATCTGCTCAGGTTTGCAGCTAGAAAGCTGTTAGACGGTTCTCTCCATTTTAGCACCAGCCTCTAGAGACAGCAGCCTCTGACCTTCATTAGGAAAGGAACCCTCGTCCTCTCATCACAGGTTTCCTGCAAAGCACCATCTAGCCAGCAATTAATGCAAAAAAAAAAAAAAAAAAAAAGGTTTCGTAACAGGGAATTAACACTGCAAGATGCATTTTAAATGCATCTACCTCCAAAATGGCAGAATTTAAGCATGTGTTCGCAAGCCACCTCACTACCACCAGCATTATTTAACAGCAGCCATTAAAAACATTCTCCCTCTCGCCTTTTTCCCCCTCACAAAACCTGCCACCCCCTCCAGCACTGTTTTGCAGATGCATCACTCTTTGCTGTGAAAGCTGCAACACAGGTGTGCAGAGCGTGACCTGGGCACAATTACATGTGCCATTTCTTTGGGGAAATCTAGGAGACTTATTAAGCCAGGACAGTGCCGATTAATCTACTAATGGAATGAATCAAAAGTGTGTTCCCGGCCCTTTCCCTCTCACATCCCAAAGCCTCCGGGGAGCTGAAACCATCTGGCAAATGCCTGCTCCAGGCAACGTTACGCTACTGCGGAAAATACCTCTCCCTTGCTGCTGGAGAGGCTGAAACCCTGCCCAGCTACCCTCGGGAGCGTGCGCTGGGCTCGCCCGCAGCGGCCTGCACGGCAGGAGCGGAGCTGCTCGCCGCACGCGCGGGAGGAGGCAGCGGAGCAGGAACCCACCCCGCTCATCCCTTCAGGCTCCTGCGGCAGCGGCCGGCTCTGCATCCAGAGGGACACGCTGCCCTCCCTCAGCACTTCCCAACGGCAGCCAGATACACCCCAGATGGAGGAACTACTCCCGCTGAAGGGCCTCAGTCCCTTCTTTCAGCCATAGGAATTGCAACCACAGTAGCCAAGATTTATTGAAAAAATAATAATAATTTTAGAAGTAAATATCTCCTCTAAGCATGCTAGAGATCTGGTCAAAGAGCTTAAAGGGAAACTGAGATGCCAAATAGCTCTAAGGTTCACACATGATACCTGCTATTAATATGCGGCAGAGGAAAGAACTGATTTAGAGAAGCAGAACATTTCTCATTCTTAGAGTAATAAGGAAGCTAAGGAAGAAATGAAACTGTGGGACAGCTGTCACAGAGAAAGGATGTAGCTACAACTGTCTGGCATTTGTAAGATCAGGCGCCAGCCTGAAAAGCCACCTATCTTACAAGTCAGGCAACAAAGAAAAAATACTGTAAAATATTTGTCATATATTTGTGGAGTTATATAGAAGAGAAAAAAATGATTTAAGGCCATGGCAGAATAACACAAGACAGGAGGGCCAAGAGGTCCTCTTATCCAACCCCATGCTCCGAGGCAGCACTGAGCATGTTTAGGCAGACATCCATCACAAATTGCCCAACTTGTTTTTACAGACTCCTAGAAACAGGAATGAGTCTCCAAAATTAGTCTATTCCAGTGCTTCATTGCATTAAATTAGAAAAAGTTCCACCCCGTAATACCCAATTTAAGCCTTCCGTGATGCAAATTTAGCTTTGATGAACACAGAACATTATCAGCTGCTATCTTCTTTATAACAATCTTT
This sequence comes from Tinamus guttatus, assembly GCF_000705375.1. Next base: position 147,205 of record NW_010580266.1, read on the forward strand.
TATCTGAAGACTGCTGTGACACCCTTCTTTGCCCACATGTCTGCACCTCTCGTCCCTCTTACTCTCCTCCTCACAGCCCTTATGCCAGGCTAAGCCTCCTTTTCCTGATCTTCTCTGGACTTCTTCCAAATTGTGTCTCTATCTTTCCTGAAGTGCCTAAAACTAGGTGCAGTGCTCCACTCACTAGTGCTGAATTCTGAAGAATAATTACCATCTATGGTTACATGACACTGGTAATGCATCTTTTTTAAGAGCAATAAAATTCAGTCTGTTATCTCCTATTATCCCAGATCCTTCCTTCAGTATTACTGTGTAGTCAGCTACTCCTCGTTTTATGTTGCATATTCAGGTCCTGTTGTTAATATTAATACAGTTAACACAGTTTTCTTTTACTGATTTTTTTATTGCTGGATTTCAAATGATTTCTTCAATTTAATGAATTCAAAGATCTTTTTAACACCTTAATCCTACCTTCCAAAGGCTGCCAGTCCCTCCACAGGGTGCCACCCACACATGCATATTCAGTCATCACTCCATTATCCTAATCACTGGTAAAAAACACAAAAGAGCAGCCAGGGCAGACCATGTTAGGAGTCCAGATAACACAAACTCAGAAAAAGGAAAACAAATACTGCACTTAGAGCTTTCCAATCAGGTGCTCAGCCCCCTCGTAACTTCACATCGACCTCATTTTCCTTGTTTATGTGAAGGTCGTGGGAGACTAAGTCCAGAGTGAGAAGCATTCTCCATCCATCAGGCCCGCTGTCATGTCAAAGGAGAAAATCAAATTGATCGAACAGGATCAGTCCTTAAGAAATACCGATATATGTTTGTCATTGCCTTTATTTTCCTTATAGAGCACCTGACTGTAAACATTTGGTCTTTCTTAACACCTTTCTGCTAAAAGCAGGTCAGCACTAGTGGCTGGTCACGCAGCCCCCCAGCCAAAAGACAACTCTGTCACCAGCTCTTGCTCAGAGATCCCTGCTTCACCTCCCCCTTTGCCTACCCACCCCTGGATACAGAGCTATTCCGTAGCAGAACAGAGATCGCTGCATTACAAAGGCCGCTTCCTCCTTGCCTCAGCAGAAGAGGATCGGAGCCCCGCAGAAGCGGCACATTTCTGAGCAGGTATCATGGAGGGACAGCAGGCCCTGTCTCCATCATCACCACACAGATGCACAGACTTCCCTGGATGCTCCCTACGCTCCGTTCAGGCAGTGACAAATTCTTTCCCCATCCCCCAAAAAGCTTCTCTTATTAAGGATGGCCTTTCCCAAAACCCACTGGGAGACAACCAGAACCAAATGCTTGCTAGATGCAGGCCACTAGACACTTTCCTTGCTCCCCTAAAGCTGTAAGGCAAGAGCCCAAAATTTATGCCAAGGGATAATGTAAAAGACATGCCTCAGAATATGGAAATAGCTTTGGAAGAGGGAAGAGACCTCTCTGCATGTCCCCTCGAAACTGCGCGCGCCCCCGCTCCATGGAGGAACCTCGGGCCCGGCTCGGCCCGTGGCCGCGAGCTCTCGCTGTGCACTGGGTGCCCTCTTCTGGCAAAGCTCAGCCAGAGCCTCCAGAGCAGCCCCCCACTGCCAGGGGCGCCCAGTGGGTCCCTCCGCTGCCTCCGCCGGCCTTGTCTCCCCAAGATGCTCGATGAGAGGGATCCTGCGTCCAAAGCGCCCCCTCCGCCTTCCCTGCTCTCCTCTGCGCTCCCTCAGCTGCATCGGGATGATCTGTGGTCTTCACTTCCTTCGTACCTAAACGCTGCAAGACTCCTCTTAAAAACGCAGGATGGTGGCTAGCAGTACCTACACACTTCGGGGGAAATCTAAAAACCTTTAGATGTACCTAAAACCTAATTTAAACCTAAACAGATGTAAGCTACTCGCACAGGTTTTCCTCAGCTCCCTGTCTTGGGAGCAAGGGGGTTGTTTAATTTGTCAGTTATGAGGAAAATCCTAATCTAGGCAGAGGTATTGCAGCCGTGGATACATGCAGAAGACTGAGGACCCCACATCCTTCATCCGATTGCTTCCAAAGTGATTTTGTCTCAATCAGTTCTACATCTAAGAACACTTTTTTTTTTCCCTCTCATAAAACTTACCTAAACTGTGACACTCACTGTCACAGGATGTTGCAGATGCCAAAGATTGAGAGAGGCTCAAAAAACATTTAAACAAATTTAATAAAGAAAAATCTATTACAGGTGATTTAAGATAGATAGCTAGACAGATGATCTATGGCTCAGGAAACACGGAAGCTGCCAGATTGCTTAAGGAGTATACCAGAGGAAGTGTCACCGGATCTTGGCCCTGCTCGCTGTGCTTTAAGTACTTGCTATTAGACACGCTCAGAGACAGAATGCTGGAATGCAGAGACCTTCTGTCTGACCCAGAATAGCCACTTTCATGTCCTTTGGTAGGATAAAATCGACATCTACAAGCTGTTTTGTCTGCACTTTTTTGGTCCTACCCTGCAATCCTCCAACTGATCATTTTACAGACTATTTGTAACACGTGGGACACGTTCTATAGCACTTCTATCATCAGTGAGAAGGGGAAATTTAAACAAACCACTATCCCTGGTGCCAGAAAAGCCTAACGGGCTTGGTAGCCTCCCAGACTCTTGCTGACCCTGGATAATGCTTCCAATGGTCAAAAAGTACATTAAAAAAAAAAAAAGGCAGTCTTTTGGTCCTCTCCCAAGAAGAATGAGTCATATCTCCTCTCTTTAACCCTAAGTAGTGATGAGGAATTACTTGAATCACAAAACTCAAACATGAAAGGAATTTATATTACATCATCCAGCCCATTTCCTGCCAATACATAACAATTCTGTATTTTGGCTCGACTATTTATCAGCAAGGTAATCATTACATCCCTTGTGAAGCTGTTTATAGGATTAAAAGATTTTATTCTCAGGATATCTTCCCAAGCATTTGAATTAGATGCACTTTTTCTTCATTCCTTCCCTTCACACAACTTTTTTCCATATGGAAATTATTTTTTTCCTGTCTTGTTACTGAATGCAGTCAGGTAAGCACTCACATGGAGATTGCCAAGGGGTTTTACAAAGGATATTACAGAAGGTAAAATGAAAAGATTTCCTGTGTCACATTCAAAGAGGCCAGAAGGCAATGGACTTGAGAAAAAAAAAAAACTATATATATATACACATACATATATATGTATATATATATTTACACAGTCAAGAGTTATCAGTTTGCAGACTTACGTCAGTTGCCAGACAGTTTGCTTTGTGTATTATTTAAAATGCCAGGATGGGTTTTGATAGTAGGAGATTACCTCAACAGAAGAAGAGGTTTGGGGAGGAAGGGAGAGGTTGCACAGTGACTACATTTCAAGTGAAACTTCAGAAAGCAGGTCTATAGTAAGTTGGTACTTAGCAGTATACGCCTCAGAATTTCTTCCAATTCCAGGATCTTTCCCATAGTTTCTTAAGGCTGAAATCAGGGCTTGAGAAAATAAGTAATAATTCTGATCACCTCAAGTGATCAGAGTGTCTTCCCCAGACAACTCTGGAGCCAGGGCATAAAGATGACCAAAGCAGTCTTGCTGAGTCTGTCTTTCTCTTCCATTTCATACATGTTTGGACCTGCTTGAACTTCAATCTGTGACCAGCTCCTCATTCAATTTTTAACCAAACACTCCACTGTCTTCTTTCTTTCCCAGATATCATGATTTATATCGCTTTTCTCTTAATCTTTTCTGCTCTATTCAACACTGTTTTGCTTCATGAACACTGAGTTAAAAACACTGAGTAGGATGCACTTTGGTAAAGGATGTCCCAAGAAATCCTCCTCTCCTGCAGTGTTAAATGCCTTTCAGTAACACAACTTAAACTATCCTGTTTACTGCTCAGTTTCTACAGAGTAACCCATCAGAAGTCATTCTACAAACATCCTCGAACCTTTCTGTGTGCAATTAGTTCATAGAATCTTCCCATCGCTTGCATATGTTAAGATATTTTTGCACGGGCTGCATTCTCCAAAATGAAACTTATTTTCCACAGGAAGTTGCACTTGGGACAGAACCAGAACATCTCATCAGTCCTGTCAAGTACAGAATGGAAATATTTTACTATTTGCCTGAAGAGAGGCTTCAGAAAGAAGGAAGAGGAAGCAGAGGATTAAGGTTAAGACTGCCAAATTCACCTAATCTTAAACATAAGGAAGATGTTTAAAACAGTTTCTCCTCATTACCCTGGTTCCATCCCAAAGTTTGTTTTTGCTTTCAAGCAAAGACGTGCACCTCAGAAGCACCAGGAACACCGAGCTTGCTCTTCTCCATTTCATATGGAGGACCTCAGATACCTTCTGATTTTTTTCCCCGGCCCTTAACAGAAAGGTCTTTTTTTAAGGCCTTCCTCCATCCACTTGTTTAAGCATTTATACTAAGTATATTTTGGGTTTGAATAATAATATAACACTTCTATTGCCACAGTCTTACCAGCCACCAAGCCAGTAAGCATACTCACTTGAGGGAGTGTTTTCATGGTCAGGTACAAGCAGGAAAACTAAATTAAAAACCAAAATGCTTTTCAGGAACACTTAAATACTTAAGCTCTTGAAATAGGGCTTCTTTGTTCAGAGGCTGACAAAGTAGAGCGCTGGAGAGATTGTGGCCAGTGCTATCATGGTACAAACTAAAATACATAAAGTGCTCAAACCTGTCACAGCTCAGAATTAAGAGTTTCCTTTCCCAACTCCTCACATCAAGAGAGACTGATGGGGGAAAAAAATTAAAAAAAAAAAAACACAAAATGAAATAAAATATGAAAAGAAAGGTGATGTGAGACAGGAACCAAGAAAAGATCTGTGAATCTCCTAAACAATTGCCAGAAAAGATCAAGCAACATGGGAAGCTTCCTGTTTTCTCCGCCAAGCGGTTCATCCGGAAGGGCTCGCAGCCACGCGGAGGGGAGGATCCGCAGCCCGTGCTCTCTGCAGCGCCCTGCCAGGTACTCCCCAACAGCGAGCGAGGAACTACTCAAGGGAATAGGCTGACAGCCGAAAAGGATCCAACAACATTTTAACCTAAGCCTGAGCTCAAAGCGAGAGGACAGCGATAGAGCTGTTGGGAGCAGTTGCCATGGGCACCCTCACTGCCTTGGGCTGCAGACTCACCTCCACACGCGCCGCACGAGCAGGTCGGGCCTGGCCAGCGCGCGGACGGAAAGGCAGCCACAGGAATTGAACTGCTGAAGGGAGAGTCGCCTGTGATTCACGATGCTGGCATTAGTGCTGGCATTAGTGGTGAGACAATAGCCCAGCCTGATTTAAGAACTGCATCCATGGAAGCGCGGTCTTTTAAAGCAGGCATCAAAGCAGCAACCCAGCACGCTGTGATAGCTGAAGCTCACTTTCTGCAACAGAGAGGTGCCAAGGCTCCAGCATCCTGACCCAGTTCTAGTAAGTACAATTACCTCCTGCTTACATAAACTCTCCTTCTCTCTTCCCTCCAGCAGGAGGTAGGCACAGCAGTCTTCCTTGCTCTGCTTCAAATCAGGGAACAAAATTATTCTACGCAGTTGCCAAATTCTGTCCCAGATGTGCCAGTATTCAGCAGCAACTCGAGCAAATTTTAGATACTGTTTCTAATACATTTTGACATGAAAAGCACCACAGCAATACAACATAGGCTTTAGTTATATATAGATCCAACTGGCATAGTTAGAATATGGCAATAACTTTCTGGAAGCAGAGTAGTTATTCTGCGTGAGTTTGTCTCTATGTAGAAGCCCTATCAGGACAGCTGTACCAGTCAGTTTCTGTATCGCAGCTATGCCACAGACTCAGAGCTGTTTGTCACAGCTTGGGAAGCGAAGCAAGGCAATCCTGGCTCACTGCATTTTGGGCAGGCACTCCTGCTACAAAGAACAGCCTTTTGTTGATAGACCTGAAGGACAGAAGAGACCTCAGAAAATTGGTCTGTTCACTAGATTTCGGTATCTTCTTCGTTAACATTACACTAACATTTCCTCTATTCTCCCTTTAGGTCAGGCTTCATTCTTGCCAGCAAATTAGCACTGAAGCAAGGGAAGGACACCCCACCGTTCCTGCATCTGCATTAGACACCCCAAAACCACACATCTTCAGTTCTTGAGAACAGTCCCAGGGAGCGATCCGGCTTCTTGCGTGGCTGTGCCAGAGCCCCACGACAGCCACACTTGGAGCCGGAGAAGCCTTCACCTTTTTAGGCAACCGTTCACCACAGCCATGCGGCCCCGCGTGCTCCCCAGCCCCGTCCCCACAACAAGTTCAGTTCAGACACACTCCGGCAGGACAGACGAGCAACGAGGAGCCGGCGCAACAACCCGAAGTGCCGAATTGCCGCCGAGTGACCCCACCACACGGGAACCGAGAGGAGGCGGCCTCCGCACGAAGCCGCCTCGTCTGCCTCCGTGCTGTCCACGCACCAGGATGACAGGACCGTTAAGGATTTGGGAGGGGATACACAATAAGCTTTGTTCCGTGGACCAAAGCACTCCCGAATGGCCAAAGTAAGGATTCAAGCCAACCACGTATTTCTACTGGCAGAAAGGAGGGAAAATTACAATAATGTGGAACATCTGGGTATGGTTTATCCACTAGAGGGTGTAACAACAGCATCGTGAGAGGTTCACAGCTACCAATTAAGGGCACTTACTGCGCAGAGGCGTGAAAGAGAGACATGCAAACACGGGAAGGGAGCAGGAGGCGAGAGAGATGTCTGGTTATAGCCGGGTAACTTCTACCCAAGACTGCTGCTGTGGCTGCACAGTGAGACACCCTGAAAATAAAGCTCAGCTTTGGTACTGCTGCCTGGCAAAACACTGTGGTATTAAACTAAAAAAAAAAAAAGAAAAAGAAAGAAAGAAAAGAAAAAAAAAGGGCAATAAGAATATTTACAATAAATAACTGCAATGGCAATAGGAAAGACAGAGACTTAAACTCACCAAATCAAGCCAAGCTCCTAACCTGAAGACCGGAAGAAATCGAGTGCAATTGCTCCTCTATCTCACAACCACTTCGCTACCAGGCCAGGGTTGCTGCACAGAATCCCACACAGCTTCCTGCCCCGTGCAGGGAAGCTGGTGATGGATGAGGCGCTGCTGTCTCCACCACCCCAGCCCCAGTCTGGCTGCAGAGAACTTCTTCCTCTGCTGCTATCGTGTTAGAGACCCCCAATCAGATTAGCTAAAAGCCTGGAAACCTCATTAGTGAAAACCAGACCTGAATTTAATCTCTCCTTCAGAGCCAAGAACGAGACATAAGAAAAAGTCCTTACCCCAGATCAAGATGTTACTAAAAAAAAAAAAAAAAAAAAAGGGTTTCAAGAATGAAAACACCTGGGTTAAACTGAAGCTGTTCGTCCACTAAGAAAGTTCCATGAAGTAAAAACTCTCATTTCACACTCTGGCCACCGTATAACCTCTTGAGCAAATCTTTGCTGATCTGGTGACACAGCAGCAAGAATAGTTCTGGATTTTCAAATTAGAGGAATTATTAAGCGATGGGAAAGTAGAAACCTGTGAAGCAGCACACACTGCCCATCACCAAAATGATTTACCAAGATAATCCAAAATCACCCCTAAATGGCTATAATTAAGTGCATAGCACCTCTGCCCATGGAACAGAGGATACCCCCAGAACTGACAGGTGAGTAACCTTACAAGAACTGCTCTAAGGGGGCAGTGCAGCAGTAAAATAGGCAGAGTACGTTTTAAAAGATGCCCAAGAGGGCATTTGCAGGAAGAAAGATTCTTCATAATTTCAATAACGAATTATGCTACTTTCACCTTAGCTAGTAATCAGGCTAAAGGCAGGAGGGACTGACCCTACAGAACAGAACATTACCTGCTGCGCAGGGGCGAACACTGCGGGCTGAATCGACCTTCTCTGCAAGGCCTGCGGGATCCGTGGCTGGATGTGCCCCTCAACCACCCCGGGCATCCCTCACTCAGCCTGGAGAGAGCAGGATCACAACTCCTCTCTCATGTGTAACATGGCTCTGCAGTGCTTAGCAGCACGGCGTGCCCCAACGGACAAACCACATGATTTCCTCCTATGGGGACCTTCATACGCACACTGCAAGCACCAAAGACTTGAGCTCTTCAGTTGCTGATGCTGCACTGTGGAGGCAATAACATCTCCCCCTTTGAGCTGTTGCTACATTTAGGCAATTCCCATCAAGGCAGAATGAAAATCACTTTCTTTATATAGCTGCACCTGAGAGGGCTAAAGAGCTTGATTTTGGTTTTGTTATTTGTTCATTACCGGAACACACTGCGATATTGATTTTCTGTGCATCTTAATTTCCTGTTATGTTTGTGCATACTTCGCTTTGCAATGTCAGTACAGAATCCTGAAAAAAAATATAACAATTCTAAGAAGGGGGATTTCATGTGTGACAGCTGTATCTTATAATCCATTACATTTCATTTGTTCCAAAACATCCTTTCCTTCCTTGGTGAAGATTCATTGTATGGGATTTCTCTGTCTTTTGCTCAGAAGCAACTGAAAGCTTAGAGATGCAATGCAATGAACATGACAATTCTGACTGCATTAGAATTAGAACATCTTGAGTTGGAGCAAGAGGCAGGTGCCCTGATGGACTTGAAAGGAAGGCAAGACAAGTTCATAAATACTAGAAACAGCCCAATGGGACATGTTATTCCCCACTCCAGCGGCAAAGCAGACTCACAAGAACGCAGTGTTGTTTTCCTCCCCAGATGCTAGAATTACAGCAATAACAATAAAACAGGGCCAAGAGTGCGCTGGCACCGAACATCTACATTCATTAAGGCTGAGAAGATAGACTAGGAGCTTAGAATAGAGATTTTAAGTTACAAGATTTTTAAGAATAAAGAATTTCCTGAGCCCCTGGCGACATGGATCATGTTTAACCCCCTACCAGGCAATTTGCCACATACTGCTAGGGGCCTTAAAGAGCATTCAATTTTCCACAGATCTCCGCAAGCATTCCACAATAGAACAAAACAATTTCTATTCCGTAACAAACAAGAGGATCAGGAAGCTCTCGGACAAAACAACCATATGTGCACAGACGCACACGCAGACACACTAATTTACTGCAATCAGGCTCTTACTTGATTGTCTCTTGCTGGGTATCCATGATAACTTGAAGTCAAAGGCTCGTTCTGCAAGACAAGAACAGAAAACCTGAATGTAGTGGTTACGAGGAAAAGAAACCAAGGAATTGCAGGTCTGTCTCAGCTCAGCTGAAAACAAGAACCTGTGTGAAATGGGAAAAGATTAAAGTATTCTCCTAACTTCGTATTTTTCATAGGAGTCAAAACAACTAAATAATGCATATACCAAATCATGCAGAAAAAAGAAAATACCGCAGACCTAAAATAAGCATAACCTCCCATAATTTCATTTGTGTATAATTTCTGTAATTCTCCAGAGAAGTTTCATATGCAAACCTCATTTACCATATGTAAACTGAACAAAATACGACACTAAACTACAGAAGCCACTGCCCACGTCACTCAGTGCTGAAGAATTAAGTCTCTAAACGTTAGCTATAAAAGTGTCAATTTTCCCTTTTCCAAAGCTATTGTAGTTCTTTATCATGAGTTTGAGAAGAAGCCAGTATAACTTAAGTGAGCCTGGTAAGCCTGGACAATATCTCACACATTTCCAATAAGAAATCAGTGCTCTAGACTTCCTTCTTTCACTGCAGAAGGGACTCTCAACCCATACTTCTACCCTACTGACAAACCTGTTGCACTGTTTTTCATGAATATATGAACTTCCAACACTTCTGGAATGTCTCTGTGAAATTCTCAAACTCTTTTCTATTTTAGCAGCATGGTATGGGTTAAATTACAAGGTAGGGGCAACGAGGCCAGCCGTCCTCCGTGATTAGCTTTTAGGCTGCTCCTCTCTGCTATTAAGGTTTATAAGGAGGAACTCCTAAGCAAGCCTTGCGTTTTTTCCAGTAACTCATGGCAGGCGCACGAGCAGAGGGAAAGGGGGAGATCCTGACAAAAGAGGGTAAAACTATCCCAAATTATCAAAAGCAATGTCATTCTGGGGTTGCAGCTTCTACCATAAGGTTGACAGCAACCATATATTCAGAAAGTCTTCGTAAGACCTTTAGTTGACTGTACAGATGATTTGGTTTTTGTTTTTACTGGTGCCGGGTTATCTAAAGTGGCTGGCTCCGAATGGAGGGAAGCCTTCTGCCCCACAAAGAACACGAGACCACTGACATAATTTCGCAGTTTGCGCAAGAACGCTTTAATATAACTTATGCCAGAAAGCAGGACACTAATAACTCAACACAGGGACTAGCAACGTTATTTTAAGTTCCTATTGGCCCTCCCTCTCTCCCTCTTCACCTCAGACCTGCCCAGGGGATGCTCTGCAGCAACTTGCCAGGAAACATCACGCCTTTCTCCCCAGGCTCTCATGCCAAAGCTGTATTAACAGCCTTGCTGCATAAGCTTCCAGGGGAGCAAAACTTCTGGCAGCCAGTTTGGGGGATTTAGAGTAATTAGTTACAGAGAGCACCCTGTGAGTACTCGCTTCTCGAGTCGGCAATAAGGAAGAAGCAGGTAAGGCACAAAAACTCCACAAATAATAGAGAAACAAAAGAAAACACACAGAAGCTGGAAGAGGCAAGTGAGGACTAAAGATTACAGCACCACAGCCCAAGCTAGTTTTTGGTTTTACTGTGAATTTAAAAGTTATATACTTATATATAAATTTATATAATATTTAATATTGTATTTACATAATTTAATAATATTTAACTAATAATCAAGCAACACCAAAATGAAATTGCAAGCTGTAACTCTTTTCCTCACATAAGCATGCAAGTTACAAGGAAATACTTCAATGGCAGTTTCTCATACGCACTCCACGTTACCACTCCAGCCAACAGCAACAGGCATCTGTTCTATCTCTCTCTCCTCCTGCAAGACCAGTCCAGGTACATTTTTAAACAATACTTCTACACGTGTTCAAGGTCAACAGCATGTGTCCCAGTAAACTCTAATCTCTCTCAACACCTTGGAAACTAGGGTTTTCACAAAGAGAAGAAGGAACAAATGGCAAAGTTAGCATCACAGATAAAGATAGGGGCAGTGAACACAAGCAGAAGGTTATACATGAAGAAAGGAAAAAAATCAAGGATTTTGAGGATGAAGGTCCTCCAGAAACGGACAGGTTTCACAAGCAGCAGCAAACCAGAGGAGCGTGAGAAGGACGACAAAGATGATTACAGGCCCAGGGGATGCTCTGAGGGCAGACCCAGGGGACACACCGAGGGCAGCGTGTAAGATGGAGGAAAAGAATAAACCGAGTGTAAAAAAAAATTTTTTTTAAGTCAGCAACTTTCCCTTTGCTTTTGGAAGACAAAACCACAAACTGCAAGCTAAAGATGTTTGGGGGATGTTGTTGCATCAGAAGGTAAAAGAAGAGGTGAAAGAACTTTACTTTAGGAACAAGACTTTGGAAAAAGAGAGGTTAGAAAGAGGACAGCAGCTGGAGCACTAAGGTCACAAAAGGGCCAAAGATATCTCTGCCTTTCATACAGAGAGGCTACCACGAAGGACTGAACTATTTGCAAAATCCCCGCTGTGCATATCATGGCTCTAATTGAACTCGGCTCTCCAAGAGAGAGCAGAAAACGCCTCGGGACACTGTCTCCCGCCAATAATCTCCAGCGCTGCCAATTTTACAGGTCACTAATGGTGAATCCAAGGCCTGCTGCATGATTATTCCATACAGGGTTTGCTTTTGTTGAAGCCTAAGCAGAGCAAGAAGTGAAAGAGTTAAACTCTGATGACTGGAACAGAACAATCCAGCTAAAACCAGAGAGAAGAATCCCTGCTAGGTAGTAAGGGATCTAAGCGAGATGAGGAAGCAGCAACCAAGGATCGAGCTGAATCCCTTTCTGTGCCCGCACATGCACAAAACCACTTTCCCAAGATGAGAGCGAAATGAGAGCGCGCTACGATTTAACCCGGGTAAATACCCTGCCCACAGGCACGAACGGAGCCCGTCTTCCAGGAGCAGCCTGGTGGGACTAGGGGAGCCCCGGCTAACACCGATTCCCTCGCGGCTCTCCCACCCATTACATTTCTCTTTCTACACCGACACGCAGACAGACGTTCGCAGAGAAATTCAGTTAGGCGGTGCTAGCCCACGAAAATCAAATCAAGTCGCCATCGGGATGTTTCATTACTTAGTTCACTGCTGAGAGGCATTTCTCAGCTGCTCACAACCCGCATTAGAGCAGGAGGAAAAACAGATAGAAGCGAACACACTACATCAGATTTCACCAGCAAGAAATGACCAGCTCTACACATTCTGCTACTTAGGAAAAAGGACAGAGGAGTGGAGTACTCATCGTCTGTAAGAAATGTCATAGCTGAAAGGTTTAGAAGTCCCCTAGAGCTAAATTTTAGCTCAAATTGGCAATAATTCTCTTTGACCTGACTTGACTCCAAAACAAATTAATCTTCAATTATGGACTAGCCATTTTGCCAGAAAACTCGATCAGAGAGGCCTAATTGGCAATTGCTTTTTGTCTACCAAGCTGAACTTAAAGCCTGCAGGCTTAAACCATCACTAGTAGGAATTTTTAGCTTAGTAAATTCACTTGTATTTCCTTAGAAATAGAATAGAATCAGTATTCTGATCAGAATTCAAGCTTAAATTAAAAAAAATTATAAAGTCTCTTGGGTTACAAAGATACCCGTAGAAGTGTGACCAAGCATGATTTTTCTGGGTTTTCGGTATGCCTATTTTGCCGAAGATGCTGAGAAAAGCGGCATGAAGTTAATATAATTCTGCTAATTTTCACAGCTGCCTATAGGTTCTGAGCAACAACCATAAAACTGACAGGGGAACTCTGAATTTTCCTCCCTTCTGGCTTGGGCGGCAGTGGAGAAGGGGAGCTCTAGCACAAGAAAGCCAGAAACACCTGGTCTGCAAAGATCAATGAAATCAAGGAGGCTAAAAGTTACTCATTGCTCCTCAGAGCAAAATGGAATTCTTAAGTGGTAAGATAGCACAGGCTACACATTTACCAGATATTTACAGTAGACAAACAGAAGCCATTTTTTTCTAAAACCCAAAGAATAAGATTTTTTTTTTAAGGGGGAAGAGGGGAAGCACTGAAACATCAGCAATTAAGGCCATTAATCTCAAAGTGACAATGCAAAAAAGGGAAGCTCGTGAGCCAGACACCAAGACCAGCAGTGTTGTCAGAGGCTTAGCGGGCTCACCATCATTTTTGCTTTATTTCTTCCATAGCAGGAAAGAAAGAATCCCTATGGTTCAGGGGCTCCGACACAGTATTTTTGCAATTTAACTGTGACAGAGCCCAAGAAAGAATGTAAATGTCTTGACTTTATTATCTACTAATAACAAAAAAGGTATGTCTACTCAAAGGCCCTCCTTGCACAAGTTGCTGTAAGCCACCAAAAAGGAAATACCTATTTCTTTGTCTAAGTGTGCATGACGTATTCAGATTGCCTCCTTGATTGCCTGTGTCATCTCCCTACTTCAAATTATCTGTGGACAAAATTAATGGGAAAAGCAGCATCTGAGGCTGAACTATGGATTATTAATAAAAAAAAAAACTGAACTAAAGTAATTTTTAAATGGATCTTAATGTCGCCCTTCTCCCTTGATACTTATCCTAATTTGATGTATAGTGCTCTCTAATCGCTCTGCAGTTCCAATAACTGCATCTATAGCGTGGGACGCTTCCCTTTAGCCGTCCTCACTTTCAATTAAATTTGGTTCTTGGCTTTGGCCACGTTCCAAATACACAAACGTCACGCAGCAGAAGAGCTCCATTTATTTGCTTCCTTGCGAATGCACTAACTTCAAAACCACTGCTTATGGAGATGTAAGTAAGAGGACTCTTATTTCACTCCTTACTTTTTTTTTTTTTAAATGTATACCTAAGGATTAAGAGCAAGAGGTTTTGATAAAAGCCACCACGCTAAGCACAGGCTCACCACGGTGCCTGCTTGCTTGGAAAGCGGCGCTTGCTGGTGCGGATGCGGCTTTCCGCACCTGAGGCGGTTGCTCCCGGAAAAGGAGCCTGGAGGAGCTGCCGCCCCAGGACTCTTCCCGTGGCACCAAGCGGAGCGGGAGGCGGATCCCGCCCAGAGAAACGGCCTGGTCTTCCCAGGGCGGCCCGCGGCGCATCCGGCGGCCCTGAGGCGGCCCCTCTTCCTTCCTGGAATTCTGGCCCCGTCGCCTGGGCGACCGCGGCCTCCGGCTCTGGCCCCACCGCCTGCCAGGTTTCCCCTGCTCCTAAAAATACTGCGTTTTTCAATAGCGGGAGCCGAGCTCGGGCGCGTGGCGGCACAGGGAGCGTTTGGAGGGTCAGGCCCGGATCTCCCTCCTCGGCTCCCAGCCTGGAGAGGCGTCCGGCATCGGGGCCACAAGCGGCCGCCAGCGCCGCAGCCCTGCGCGCTGCCCCACTTGGGAGCCTCCTGGCTCTGCGGGAGCATCCCCCAGAAGCAGGAGAAAAGTTACAAGCTTGTCTTCCCCACACGGGGAATGGGATCAGGCAACTTGGGCGGATCGAAAAGAACCGGGGAGTTTTCTGTGTGTTTCTGTGCGTTTCCAGCTGAATCTACCCTGGGACCTCGCGCCGCGGCACCCTGGAGCCCCATGCAGCTCCCAGCTCGCTCGCTGCCGCCTCCAAGGCTCCCTTCTCCGCTAGGATTAACGGGCAAGACTTCAATCAGGGCCAAGCCGCGGAGCAGCCAGGCCAGCCTCGCACAACAGGAAGCGGAGCGCGGAAAAGCATGCCAAGAGACAGGCATTTTTTCAGGGCAGAGCCCCAGCTCCACGCTGCTGTACTGTCCAGTGACACGGTGAAGACAGGAAAGGAAGGTGATGTCAGACTAACAAAAATAGCCATCTGCTCTGACCAGAATTCCAATAATTTGGAGCAAATAGCCAGGCCAGGTAGCCAGCAGTGATTAGTGGGGCAAAACAGGGCGACTTTCAGGGGAAGCTGCAGCCCCGACAAACAAAGCAGCAGTGAAGTCGCCCAAACTTGTTGGTGTGATTTTCTGGCTCAGAAAAGGGATTATCCTGTCTTGGCTATTCCTTGCCCTACACCAAGGCATTTCCTATGTTGCTCTTTTCCTACCAGACTGTCTTACCAATTTGCTCAGTTACAGATGGATCCCAAATAAAATAAAGTTTTAAAGAAGCCCTAAAAACACGATTATAAGAATGCAGAAAGAAGGTGCGTTTGAAATATTCATCATCTTAATTCCAATCTCCTGGCACTTCTGAGAAACTGCACACCTACAACAAGAACTATAAACAGTTGGCACAGAAGGAACTGTAAGACTGAATACCCACATTTGTAAAAAGGCAGCGTTTCAGCTTTCAGGCCTGTTAAAAACTTAGTATGCATCAAGTTTACAAATACACATTTGATTCTAAGCTGACAAATGTCCATAGGAGGCTACCCAGACAATACCCATAATTTTGCAGAGAGAAGGAAAGCTTTCGTACACAGAAAACACTTTCACAGCTAAAATGGACGTATTTTACAAAGATTCTTTACAACAGTTCGGGGTTTTCTTTTTATTTTTGGCATGGAAGTAGATTTCTGGAGGACAGAAGATGCTTTCCACCACCAACCGGGCTCTTCATTCTCCAGATTAGTCAAGGGATGTTTTTGGCCTCTCAAAGAGATGTTATTTCATTTATTTAATATAATTTTAAATATGAAAAACATACTTTTTGTTTTAGACTGCATATGGCAGCATCTCTGCATCTCTACTCTGTGCATAAAGGGATTACAGCTTCCTGGCACGACCAGTGCTGACAACAATATAGCCAGTGCAATCTAAAACACCTGGGAATATTGTGCGCTGCGTGACATCTATGATCTAGCAAATACAAGGACAATCTGCATGCCTGGAAGTCACTAGCACAGAATATTGATTTCCCTTCTCTTTTAGTAGGCAGTATAATAATAAAATGGCTTCCCTCCTGCTTTTATCTAGCAGGAGGCAGGGCAGGAATCCTAACAAGGATTTAAAATCCAGTTTTGGGGACGCCTTTAGATGCCATGATTATATGGGGCAGAGAGAACGTAATTCTTGCTAATCCATTCATTAGGACCAACACAGAGCATGAAAATCCATGACAGCTACAAGTTCTGTAGGGTGAGGAAGGCTACAGAACTTCTATGTAGCAAACAGTTTTGCTGCTTATGCTTTCTCAGAAGACAGGATGGAGAATATGAGAGGGAAGAGAAGAGAGAGATGGAAAGAGCTCAGAGGCAGAAGGGAAGTCAGCAGATGAAGAAAATCTCGGCTCTGGGTTACCTGCAAAGAGGCTAACAAAAAGCAGCGTACACTATTTCCAGCAAGAAATCATTTTTTTTATTACTTGCTG
>NW_010580266.1:175949-191649 GCF_000705375.1 Tinamus guttatus
CGCCATGGCAACGGGCAGTGGTCCTCCTCAGCGCGGCCTGCTCTCAAGGGCAGCTGGCGCGTGCCGGCGCACGGACGCGCACGCAGGGGAAGGGGGCTCGGCCCCCAGGCGCCAAGGGCCAAACTCCGACCATCAGAGAAGCTGCAGAACCAACAATGAGAAAAGAAAACAACGCCTGGGTTTTAAAGCAGTGTTGGTGTGAGGAAAGGGATCGACAGCGCGTATCAGTGTCAAACACGCGACAGGCCCCCCCTGCCAGAGCCCCGGCTTCCCCCGGCTCTGCACAGGGAGCAGAGCCCCCGTGCAGCCGCACTGCTGTGCGGGGAGTGCGGTGTAAATGTACGCACGGGTTCCCTGGACACCAGCGAAATGGGCACAGCAGGCGCGAGATGCGACGCCCGCTCCCTCCACGGGGCCGCAGAAAAGCTTCCTGAGCTGCTTTTCTTCCTACCACTCTACGCAAGCCTCCTTTCAAGCCATTCCTCGAGCCTACCGGGCTCCTGACAGTCGACGTGCAGTTACTGATTAAAAATCAGCGCTAAGGAGGAGGAAAGAAAATAAATAAATAATAGACAGCGTTGCTGCACTCACAAGAAGGAGGAAAAAGGAAAAAAAAATTGTTTCCTTGCTTTGCTTCAGCATCTCTATCCCCTGGCCTTGCCCGACACAGTCTCAGGCACATGCACCTTAGCGTCTTCACTCCTCCCTGCTCTGCCTCCCATCGGGGCTGGCAACAGACACTCTCAGCGCTTCTGGCGGCCCAAGGGACTCCCACCTAAACCCATTTCGCAGCCCACGACCCCAGCCCAGGCACTCGCTGCGGCCCCACGGCCACGCTGTGGCATCAGACGAAGCGAGAAGCTGGCAGAGCGCAGGAAGCAGCGCTACAGCATCTCCCTTCAGACCGAGCTGCTGTGGAAGATGCAGTTGGCGCACACCAAGGGCAAAGTGCTGCACTACAGATCAGCCAGGCCAACAACCAGCTGGATCCAAAGGACGCAGTCACGCATCCCTTCCCGAGCAAGCAGCAGGCACGGACGCTAGCCCCACGTTTAAAAACCTGACCTAGTAGGCAGACAGCCATAAAACCATTCACAGTGAACTCAGCCAGATCTGGCAAAGGACTTTCTTTTTGTGTTGGGGGGGTATTATTCATTTTCTATTAGATTGTGAAAAAGAAACAGCGGGAACTCATAGCCAGATAGAAGGATGACTTCTTTCAGCAGCCATTCATCATTGGATCAGCTACTGCAGTTACCCGAGGGAAACAAGGCCCTGGTGCCATAGAGAAAAAGGGTGTTAGCAATCAGACCAACCTACACGGGGTGGCCTAGCTCTGTTCAAGCCAGTAGTACTGATATGTCATTTGCAAAGCACAGATGTTTAAATGCTATTTTTTCAAGAGCCTTTTGCAGGTTTTACTTAGTTTTTTTGTCATCCACCCATTAGGTGCTTCGGAGGGAAACTTTCTGCTATGCAGATTGCACCAATATCTGCAAGCTCCATGTACACCCCTGAAGCAAATAGGCAAGAAAATCAAGCAGGGCTTGCTGAAGTCCAGATCTGTGAATCAGTTGCAGGACTGGGCATGCTCAGAAGCTACAAAGACTCATGGGAGAAGACATGAAAAGAATAGAAAAATCTGTACAACCTTCTCCACTGCACTACTCATCTTCCAAAGAAGATAAGTAACAAGTCTAACAGCAGGATGCTGATCCATGTTTGTACGGATTTTCAGATAACTTTTTCTGCTGGAGAAAGATGCCAGAGTTGCAACAGCTGCAGAGTGAATTTTTTATCAACACACTGAGCTGAAACAGCGCAAGATGGTAGCAGGGTACAACTCACCCTGCATTCCTACCAGCCTGCTCCAACCGCGAGGCCTCCTCTTAGACACTTCTATGGGGGCCTACAGGGGTTAAGGAAGACATTTAGTTCAAAGCAAAGCAGTATATGGATGATCCACCAGGAGTTCTGCTTCTCCACAAATGACACAGTGCGAGTAGTTTCCTTTCCTGTGTATCTTTCACCACACTTTTCTTCCTAACATCAATGCGATGCAACTGCACACAGTGGGACTTAGTAGCAGCTCAATAATAACAGCCAAGGCTAGGCTAAAGAATACAGCGATATTTAGCTGCTAAAGACAAAGGATTAAATCTATAAACAGGAACCAAGAGATCAACTTTGATTTCTGTAATGCTGTTTGCCTTGAACAAACTCCATGGATACATGAGCCTGTCCAGCAGATACACACCAACAACAGGGAAACTCTCATGCTGTCTAATTCACCCTAGTGACCTGGACACACTGGAAGTGAGGGAGGAAAAGGAGTTCTGAGAATCCATCCCTATTTTCTTCCCTGGCATCCAAGCTGTGACTACACACCTCTCTCCCAAGCAATAATACCACTTCGTTTTGCTGTGTAATCTGCCTTTCCAAATAGCTCGTGAAAATGATGCCCCATTCATTACTGCCCAGGGGTTATACACTGCAGCAATGAATTGGCCAGTCTTGTTAATGCAGCTACACAAGAAATCCATAAACAGGAGCAGAAGCCATGACAAAACCTATCCGAGGGCTCTAGACACAACACTGTATAATATGCTTTTGGTTATCACCACCACCCACACGAGGAAATTTTACTGCAGGACACTTCACATTTTCACTGTTCAAGCTCTTCCAGATAACAGGAAAGTTTCCCACATCCCCATAGGTTTTTGTACCCTGCCAATTATCTTCATACATACTATGCTGAGCCTGCATTCGACGAGAAAACTTCCAGTGATTACGATGCAGGGCTAATTAAACAGTACCCAGAGGTGACAGCCTCAGTTGAACCACTGGGGAAAGGCAGCACAGCCTGGCCACGCTCAGCTGGGAGGCAGCCTGGAGCTGCTGAAAGGTGCCATATCCCATTCTCACTTCCCTGTGCAATCCATTTCCACAGCACAGCCACTCTAGCACAGCCTGTATATAATTCATTGCGTTTTTTTTTTTTTTTTTTTTGGTAGTATCTTGTTAGAGACAGTTGCCTCCATGATGAAGTGTCAAACCATATGAAGCACTACCCTGTAATGCTTGGGTATAAACAGAGCTCCCAGAGACTGAAGCTCATCATTCTGAGACTGAACAGCTCCTGCGCTTGAGGAAAAACCTACACAGCGACAGAGAAATACTTACTTAGAAACTCTGTAAAGTTGAGAAGCGCCCCACGAAGCAGCTCTCCACTACTCAGGGTGCCCATATGCACCAAAATCCTACCCAGGAAGGCAGAGCCAGACAAAGCCTGGCAGTAGCAGGAATTCACAGGCAGCAGAGGGAGGATGCCACACACTCACTCTTGCCCCAGGGGCACAGAGATTTAGGGATGGTCTTTAAAATCTTGTTCTGGAAATGAAAATAAAATTACTAACCCTAGAACAAACCAGAAAAACATACAAGCCCCTGAATCTCAGCTACAAAATTCAAGAACATAGGGATCGAGAAACTGGAATCCTAAAGTGAGAAACCACTCCAGAAAATGCATACAAAATATTTCTATTTCAGACTAGCCTTGAGGATTAGGTAAAACCCACAATCCTAAAAAAACACTTCATGATACCCTGCCATCAAAATCAGTCAATCAGTGCCCCGCGCTACACCTTCTTCAGTGTGTTTGCATCATCTCTTTTTTAAACATCAAATTCACAAGAAGCAACCCCAAATAACATCTAACAAAAGACAGAAACCACACAGATGCTATGCTTACTTGGAGACAAGCACCGGCTGCAGGATTCATACAAGAGTTTTCTAATGCCTTGAAAGCTACAGTGACAGAACAGCTGGGACCAGTTGTCCAGGAAGACTCCAGCACACACGCCACAGCTGAGGGCTCAAACCCCCCATCCCCTGTCCCGATTCCTTAGGACATCCAGGGATTGGCTGGATCAGTAGCCTGGCACACTTGGGATTTGCTTTAGGGATTAGGCTGGAGGCCTCCCTAACCCAAAGGACACTATGGGAGACTGTTACCACGTTCCCTTCCGCTTGCTCTGCGGTCAGCAGCTTCCCTGAAGCGTCGCAATCACTGTCCCCACTTTGACCATGACACTGACGCCCATACCAACAAACACCAAAATCCAACAGAATGAGAAGCATTTTTACCATACAGTGAAACAAAGACCTAGTCAATCATCATACCTTCCCCACATGGGAAAAGGAAAACTGACTATTCTTTCTTTAGACATAGAGACACCTCAGATTTTTCTGATATCACAAGGAGAAGGAAGGAAAACCCAGATTACCAAAGGAGAAAAGTAACAGTTGCCACAGAGAGGATAAACAAATCCAAATTCCATGCTGAAAACAAGCCATCCTCCCTATCAAACTCCAACAGAGCTACCAAATCCTACCCTTTAGCTACCCTAAAAAGCTACCCTGATTGTAAGTTACTTCTGCAATGTCAAGTGCCTGCAGTAATCATGAGTTACAAAAATGCATCCAATGCCAAGCTCAAAAAAAAATAAAATAAAAAACAAAGAACTATCTTCCTGTTTTCACTGGAAAGGTCATGCCTATTTAAGGAAACCTTCTCAAGCAACATGGATATGCTCCATCTACATCCATCAACTAACAGCCTGGGGTTAAGTACATTCACTCATCAAAAAATTCTTAGCCATTAAAGGAGTCATGGCCCAAGCCATGAATCCAACCCATGCTCCTCCTGGCATGCAAGACTGTCACAAATAATTAATACCATTCACAATCAACACAGCCAATTGATCAGCACAGGAAAGCCTCAGAGAAAAAAAAAAAAAAAAAGCCTTCATCCATTCAACAAGTTTTCCACGAAACCCATCCCTAAGAGAATCTGTATGTCAGCTAGTCAACGGCTGACCTGAGTATGTCCTCGACCCCATAAACAGTGAAGATTCGGGCCAGAACACAAAGTATGAGTAATTTTTAGTTGTGCTAATTTGTGATTTATCAACAGATACAGAACAGCTACTCTCCTGGATATCTTTGAAACATTTGGAAATACTGACTGCACGACGCTAACGCTCCTGCTGCATTTGAAAGAGCACAGAACAGATCAGGCAAGATGGTGAAATGCACTAAGTATTTTCTGGAAGGATTCAATCGGCAGACGGTGATACAAAATATATGTAGATATAAACATATACATACACATATACATGTAAACACACATATGTCACACACACACATACATGTGGCACTGATAATTGGCATTTGAGTCCATGTTGCCTGACCATTTTCAACCTTATTCACTACATATCCACCACAACAGTCCAGTTCTTGGACAAGACTAAAGCACAGGGTCAAGAAGAGCTGGATGAAGTAGACGGTGGATGTCTGGATGGACAGATGGAAACATCAAAATTTCTAAATCACTCTGTAACCATCTTTAAAGGCTGAAATCCAGTTAGTTGATTTCTTTTTTTCCTCCCTTCTCTTTTTTGAAGCTTTCTCTAACTTATGGTTGATGTTTAACCAATACATGGATGGCAATATTCACAAATGCTGTTATCATCTCTATTTGAATCCATCCTACCTTGCCTCTATTATTCCCGACTTACCTCAGCCCAGCTTGTACAACTTGAGGCACTTGACACGAAGACTGACACTCTTGAGGAACTCTAACTAGCTCAGGAAGCCAGAAGCTTCCATAAATTGCTTAGATATAGGGGTTATATACAGAAAAGTATGTTATATCCAGCTGGTGGCATGTGCCAAGGCACAAAGAGGACACTGCCAGGTTGGCCTTAATATTTTTTGGGAAAAGGCAATAGGACATATCCCCCTATGCCCAAACTGCTTTATACTACATCCAGTGTCATAGTTCAGCACTCCGGGCAAAAGGATATGGCATCTAGTCCAAAAGCCTGGTCCCATTCTGCAGGGCTTTTTGCAGAGGACGGAGTTGCAGGTGTACAACACATACCAGACTGCTCATGCTACATCTGCCATTTTCTAAGTGCTGTGCTCGGGGAAACAAGAAAATAGAGTCAAACATTTATGCAGAAAAAGTAAAAAAAAAAAAAAAAAAAAAGAAAACAAAGAAAACAAACAACTATGGGATGCAGCAGGTACACATTATCCAAGCCTTCCAAGCAAAATACACCTTCCCGATGACTCCATATCGCATCCATGCTGCACAGCAGGGAACAGCCCTCCAACAGCAGCGCTCCGCGCTCCACAGAGGAGCTTCCAGTCCTGCATCCAGCCCGCACAGGGAGCTAGTAGCCAAACCTGGTCCACACCGCAGCTTTCCGCTCTTAAGAGGCTGCTTTATTATCTATACCTCAACTCCCCATTTCTACAATAAGAGATGATACCCTTCCTATCTCTCAGGAAAACTGCAAAAGATTAGATTATTAGTATCTGTGAAGTATCACACTACAGTGCAAAGTACCATAGAAAAGGCCATTAAAAATTAATAGTACTGTATTCAGTGCAAGGTTTAGATTATCTGCAGTAAATATTGTTAGGGGTCACACGTTAGATGAAAAAAGGAAATTAAATATTGAATAGCTCTCCATTCAAAGTCTGAACTCGCACCCATTTTCACTGATAACAAAACTACCGCTAGATTCAGTGGTACCTCAGTGAGAATTATCCATTTGATACACTTCAAGAGATTAAGTCATCTATGAAAATAAAGCGCATGGCCATATGATTAAGCCCTCACGCACTGTCTCCTGCACATATCCTCTTCCTACCGGGCACCTGCTGGGGTGCTGGCTCCAGTGCCCACCACACTGCTGGATCTTCTTCAATACGCTCCACGGTAAAATCAGACTCTTCTGCTACAACAACAGAGTCCAGGTTCTCATCCCTGGACAAGTCTTTAGGATTTCTGCATATTAGACAAAGTGTGCCTGGTGGCACCGATGGGACTAACACAAACATCACAGAGAAATTTAAACCCAGAAACCACCACCAGGTACTTGGAGAAGGATGAGCTTCCAAAAGAACTGCCTGCTACCCGCAGACGAGGAGAAGCACCTACAGAAGGCACCTCCTCCTGACACAGCTTCACCACCGGGTCCTTTAAACTGAGTAACAGAGGCGTACACAGGGAAGAGAGACCTCTTCAACAGACCTTCTTTCTGGGATAGGCGAATTATAAAAGTTATTGGGAAGCCCTTTAATGCATGCTCACTCTTTTCTCAATTTCTTCTTCCCCACACAAGGAAGTTAAATAGTCAAACAGAACAAAAAAGGGGTAGGACAGAAATTACTTAGAAATGCCATCTCACATATGCTCCTCTATGGGGCACATTGACTACACTGCTTGCAAAACCAGGGGTCCTAAAGAGAGAAAATTGCCAAACCACAAGACAGTGTATCCTACAAATCCCCGTTTTTCAACTGGTCTCATCAGCCTACGGGAGCTGGAGCAGATCCAAGGAAAAGTGGCATTCCCAGCCCTCTCCAAGCAAGGAAGCTGCAGCTGCATGCAGCAAATTACAGGCCTAGGATCCCAGCTACAGCCTCTTTGCAGCCCACACAATACTAAATTGAGTCTCCTAAGTGAAGCCTTGGTGGGATTTTATTCCTGGACATCGCCCCCAATGGTGCCAACTATCCCGAATGCCTGTGAGAATCTCCTCTAGCAAGAGCTAGAAAAAGCTCTGCAGAAAGCCTCAGCTAAGAGTGCACTATGGCCTCGTGAAGAAACCTGAGCTGGATCCAGATCCCAGGGCCTCAAAGGCCTCCAGGGAGAATATTTTGATATGTGCAACACACAGAAATGCCACATAAGGTTGCTTCTTTAGTCTCTCTATTACAGGAAATTTAGCTACATAGAGCCAGAGGGGAAAAAAATCAGCTCCACCCTCTCTGCTGCCCGCCCCCCGCTCTTTTTTTAAATAGTGCAGGCTCTTCCCATCTCTATAGTAAGTAATTTTATATTACTGTTGAAGCAATTATAGGCAGATAAAACAAAGGAATTCATAAAGAGAAAAAGAAACAATTGCTTCTAGCTCGTAGACTTTGAAGAAAGCATCCAATTTTCCTGCACAAATGACCTCTCCTAGACAAAGGCAAAAACAAGCAACATGAATGGCAATGCACGACCACTTTTGCAACACGCCAGGCTGAACTCTCCCATACAAGAGATGCAAGTCAAAAATCTCTTGCTCTGTTTTCTGCCTGGCAAGGATCAGGAGCATCCGGCTCCCCAGCCTCACAGCTTACTAGGTGGCAATGACACAAATGACCGAATGTCAGCTTTTCATAAACTGAATTAACAGAAATTATGGATGTTTTCTGCTCTACCCAAAGGGATACTGGATGAAGGTCAAATTAGACTTTCGTATACAGCCTTTTCTACATTGCAGCTACTTAAATACATCATGTCATTCCTAAGTAGATACCATCCCCTTTCTTTCAAGTTCGATAACAGAGCTGCCAGGGGCGGTTTCAATAGCTGCCAAATGTACAGGACAAGCCAAATGAGAAAGGGACTGGAATTACTCACCAGCATCTTCCTAAACATTCTGGAAATCACCCAGAATAGCCGAGTCAGATTAGAAACCTCTAATACGGCCTGGGCCACTCTGGGCGAACGACGGTGTCCAGGAAGGGTTTCCTGAAGTCACCGCGGAGGTGCCTTGGTGCAGCTTGGCAGTAAGCGTGCGGTAAGGAACGCTTCAGGTGAGGATGCTGGCATATTGTAGCTCTAGGAAGGGCTGCTCGTACAGCTACAGTCCCTGCCCACATCAGGCCTGACTCTTACAGAGATTCCCTAATTAACTTGTACCCTGGTGCAAAAATGAAAACATACTAATAAAAACATTATGGAAGGAGGTAGAAGCATTACAGACGGAAGTAGCAGCGCTTCGAGAAAAAAGATACACACCTTTCAGCTTTTTTCCTGAACTTACAATTTATTGGAGAGCAGAGGGAGTTAAGGTCCAAAACACAGTCAAGCAGCTCTAATCCCTAAACGTTAGGATTATCTCATGACAGCTACACTCCAGCATCCATTCAAAACCACTGTAAAATGCAGATCAACAGAATGCTTCAATGAGCTGGAACTCGTTACCTCTAATTGCTTCTCTCACTTCACTTCTGGAGGTTCCTCTGATCCTTTAGCCATAACAGCACGAACACATGCAGAGGGTCAAGTCATACCTGAGATGGGCAAAGTAAATAACAGGTTTCCAGTCATGCGAAGCCCCCTGTCCTTCCCTTTCACTTCACCTGGAAACATAAGTTCACCTTGAGCCACATCAGCTGCGCAAACCAAGACATTTTCAGCACTTTCAATTGAAGTGATCCCTGACATCCCCCAACGCAGCAGAGCTTCCTGAGGAGCAAACCAAAGGCTGCTAATGATAGGCTTATTTTTCCTAGTGACCAGCTCTAAGTCCTTCAGAAGGAGCCTTCAGGGGGCCACAGACCCCACACACAAACCTACAGTCAGCTCCTAGGTTTTCAAACACCATCAGTTCAACTGCAGTTTGGCTTCCCAAACAGTGCTACAGACAAGGCAATAATTTTTTTTGCTACTGCCTCCTTTAGGTCTCCCTTGCGCCAGCAAACCGAAGCCCCCAGAGCAACCACAGAGGCAAGAGAGCAGTTAAGTCTGCAGTGTCTTTGCAATAGCCATGAAGAGAGAAGCGTGAATCCCAAACGGAAAGGGGGCAGCCTGGATAGACCGGGAGGGGAGGGTGCACAGGGCATGCCCAAGGGACAGGCACAGTGGTCGGAGCGCAGCAGTGACCAACCGTGCTGCCTACCCAGCCAGCAGCCGCAAAAAGGCGAGGGAGATTCCAGCACGTCTACGAAATGCCAGAGTCCCGGTATTTCTAAGTGAGGAATAAAAATAAAAACAAAAAAATAGCCAAATGTTCATACAGCTGCTACCCATACACAGGAAACCATCTCCAGTAAAGCCAGACCTCCATTTAGCTTCCAACCGCACAACTCAGGCCATCAACTTTAAACACCAGCTTTTGAAATCCAAAGAGAAACGCAGACTGAGCCTGTAGGGCTACTAAGGCATCCAAAATACTCACCTTGTGCTTTCTGTTTTCCTGAACGTGGCAGGAAAAGAGCCAACTTTAAAGTGTTCTCAACATCCCTGCAACCCCAACCTTCAGTCTGTTTGCCAGGAGTTTTCTTTGAA
This sequence comes from Tinamus guttatus, assembly GCF_000705375.1. Next base: position 186,088 of record NW_010580266.1, read on the forward strand.
GATTTTCTACATCTTGCCAGACTCTGTCAGGTAACTTATAACACCCAAGCAAAAATTCAAAAATCCCAAAGGACAAGGGCAAACAAGAAAATAACAACAAAAGGAGAATCATTGGGCCTCAGCGCATCAGCAACAGTCCGCCCAAATAGCACCCCTGGAAACCTCATCTTGAAGGTAAGGCAGGGATTAGCTTTTGGAAACTCAATTTTTTTTTTCTCCCCTGTAGAATATTTTGTAGCCCCATCCTGTAGTATTGCTCAGCATCTCCTCATGAAGATGGCCACGACATGAATAATAAGGTGAGGAAAAGGTAACCTGACTACACAGCTTTTCCAGCACTTACTGGAACAAAATGTTCTCCTTAAGATTTAAAACACAGATTTCAATACGGGTCACCCACAGTACCAAAGCTGCTGTTCACAGGCCCCTTCTTGATTACAGTCCCAGGCAGCACCATTACTTTGAGAACCCAAGCCTGTCTTTGGGTGTCACTAGCAGCGTCCTTTCTCGCCCCGCTCCACGGCCAGCCCTGGGCTGAAGTGGCGCACGGGAGCATCCCGCTGCTCCCACTTGTGCCCAGCCTCGGGTACGCAGCTCGTGGCCTCACTCGAAGTTAAGCAGACGGCCAGATTTCACATCAAGAAGGAATTTTCTCCCCGGTCAAACTGGCAACAGCCGCTGGATTCCTGCCCTCCCCTGCTGCATGAGCCATAACTCTCTTCCTTAGGATCATCTAGGAATTTTTGTCCAACAAAGCCCCCACCACAACAGAGGTTGTCAAGAAGCACCAGGAATGACCCAGCTCTCTTCCTTCTGTGGCACGCGGGATTTTACAGCTCCTGATGTTTCGTGCTAGGGGGATTCAGGGTGGTAAAGGGTGAAGGGAGCCTGCTGGCTCACAGGCAGAGGAGAAGGAGCATGGGTTTGCTTGTGGACCAAAGACTTAACACCTATTACATCATTATTTAAAAATCACAGGGGACTCATCTCGGCAACACAAGTCATCTTTACAATTCCTATACCGAAATGCCTGAAGTGCCATGCCAAAAATCACCCACTGTTACTACTACAAACCTACACGAACTGGATTAAGGCGTACGTCAAGCAGAGTTTCATTAACGTCTTCCTTGGCTGATCAGTCCAATTTATAATTTCCCCCCAAATATTCAGGGCTACTAAATACATGAGTCATTCTTGAAAAAAAAAAAAAAAAAAAAAAGCAAAAGTCAGCTCTACTCATATTTTGTCTCCAATTTCAGACATGTATTGCCCTCAGACACAATTTTAATTCACTAACCAGACTGGACCACCCCAAAAAAAAAATCAAGATTCAGCTTGGGGACCAAAGGGTCTCTTCATTAATTAACTGAGGCCAATGCAAAGCAACCAGAAGATATTTTAGTAACAACTCTCTTCAGCAGTAGGGATGGAAACCTGGCTGCTACACCAGGAGCGAAGAGGAGGGCAGCACCCTGGATCCCACCCTTCTTCTCTGCGGCTCCAAAGAGAAAGGAGGAGCTCTTCCCTCCTCAGCACAAGGTTTCTTTCTCCTCCTCCTCCGCTCACATGATAAAAGACGTGATTACCGCAAGGGCACTTTCTCTCCAATCTGCGAGGCCGTCAACCTCTTCTGAAAAGCAGCAAAAGCAGCTGCATCAACAACCACTTTTGGGTGCTGCTTCACGAGTGACTTAAGCCAATATAACTTCCCCCCGCCCCGTTTAGGACTATTTTTACCCAGATCAGCAAGCTGATCCAAATGATTCAACACCCAACCCAGCAAACAGAGAGCAAGCCAGTTCCTAGCTAGCATTCATATAGTTAACAAGCAGCAGTACCTTGGGGCCCCTTCGTTTCCAAAACTTACAAACATACCCAAATACTTCCAGGAGACATTCCTGGCTGGGCTTACTTCATTTTTGCCACTTATGGACCAAAAGGAGCTAAAAAGCAGCAGCTTGTTCTGGACCTTCTCCTCCCACGCCAAGATTAACAGAAATATGTCTCCAGAGCAGATAGCAGCCATGATCCGATTTATCCCAATCCCAACCCAAGCAGCTTTACACCACTCTCCTAACAAGATCAGCGCTGACCAAACACCATTTATCCGGCCTGATCAGAGATGGATTAGATAATGAAACCCTAACTGCATAAGCTGTCTGAGCATGCTGGACTAAGACAGCAAAAAAATGGAAGTCCAATAGACTTATGGGTTCGTTTAAGCTTTTTAAGGCATTTGGCCCCAAGGTCACAGAAACTAGCTACTATCTTGAGCATCTTCCTACAGCCCAGCCTTTATAGTTCACATTAATGGAGAAAAAAAAGTACCACTTGTTTTAAGGCTGCGTTATTATTTTCTACAGTTAGAAGACTTATTTCAGCATTATAAACTGCACTTATGTCCTGGGCCACCAGTTCTCCAGGGCTGTGCACAGCAGAAGCCGTAGCAGGAGCAGCAACCCGGGATTCCTCATACCCGGCCTAGAAACACGAGGTCGTGAAGTTTACACAGCAACACCCTGTGGCTCTGGAACAGGAAGCAGAAAATTGACAGGATCTGCAGGAAAAACAAGGTACAACAGTTGCTGATGTTATTGCTAACTTCCAGAAAACCTCTGGAACACGAGGCGGGGGGGTATCTATTTGTTTCTCTCTCTCGAAGAACAGGCTCTTAATCACTTTTGCAAGCAGTACTGACACTTAAATGTAGAGAAAGAAACTCTTTTTCTGCAGCAAGATACTTCAAAAGATTGTACTATCTGAACTCTTGATTAAAGGGTAGAGTAATTAGAAATTACTAAGGAAGAGATCTCCCTAGCTAAGAAACTATGCGCTAAGATTGGCTTCATAGCTGGTATTTTTCACGTAAAACCATGAGAAGATTCTCCGAACACACACATACACAGAGCTTTCTTTAAGTCTAAAAAGCATCAAGTGAATGTTTTTTCTGGAGCGGGGGGAAGAGTTAGTAGCAAAACTTACAGAAAAGGTTTATATCATGCTAAAAATATCACACAACTACAAAGCTCCTATTCTGAAGGACTGAAGATATACGGAATATTAATAAATGTAATGTTTTAAAACTACATTCTACTAATTACATTTTTCCAAGTACTTTTCCACCAATACTGCTAGAATACTGCTCTTTGCCAGCTTACAATATGAAAAACCATAAACAATCCAACTCTCTGCTCGGATCCATAATTAATCCCTGCTACTAGTAACATCATTACACACTGTCGTGTGTGTATGCTGTGGCAGCGCCATGGGTGAATGCTCCAATCTCACTATTTGGTATTATTTGCTAAGCAGATAACAAAATGCATTCCCGATTTAAATACAAAGTACTTAGAAATTGTACTAGTTCACACACACAAAGAAAAAAACAAATTTTACAATGGCTCAAAGTGTTTAAGTCTCTTTGTGGGCAATTTTCAGATGATTTGCCTCTGGTTCACATTGACACCAACCAGTTTACTCACTAATTATAGCTAAATTGACATATCCCACACAGCTACACAAGCATCTATGCCCCAGACCAACTCCTAAGACCTGGAAGGATTTCCTATCACTGTTTTGATAGATCCATTCATAATTCTCTAGCTATACACAACACACACCAAAAAAAATATTCCTCAGCACTGGACACCCTTTGCCTTACAATTTTGTACATTGTCCAAGACATAGTTTTTACCTATTTGAGGAAGAAGAAACTAAATCAAGGAGTAGAAGAGCAAAGTGTGGCTCCCTTACAGGAGCAGGAGTCGCAGCATCCAGGTGTGAAGCTCCAGCCTATGTCCAGCCCACACCATCAGCCCAGGCATGGAAATGATTCTGTGATGTGGAGAGACCACCAGGAAAGGCCAAACATCAAACAGCAGCACAAACAAAACCCTCCTACTCTGAAATATTAAAAAAAAAAAAAAGTCTTGCGCACGCAATCTGGAGACTGCCTATAACATAAAAGGGGAAAATAGCTGCCCAGCAGATGGTCCTTAGATCAGAGGAGAAGCACATTACACCGGACAGAGTTGTCCCCTATGAACAAGGTCTATCAGCCCGAGCCCAAAGTTCTGAGCACGGAAAGAAGTTTAGTTGAATAAATCACACCATTTTCAAAGAGCTCTAATGTATTTGTTGCAAGAAATGGAAGCAAAGAAGTATCAACTGAATTGCCATAATAAAACTTAGCATACTGGCAGCAGAGAATAGAAACCACTCTTCCTCCCTCAAATGCAAAGGCAAATGCACCTGGAAAAGGAAAGAGCAAGCCCTGAGTGACGATCAATACACAGAAGCAAAAGACGACAGGGATCTATTTTATGTATTTACTTATTCTTATCCAAAGCTGTCACTCACTGGAAGACTCTCACGTGATGTCCTAAGACCCCTTCCTCTGCTCCCAGGAAGGGCATGAAATTATTCCTTATTATTTACAAACAAGGCATCAAAAGAGAGTAGATAAATCACCACTACTCTTTAATAAGCTCCATGCTATCTATGTACCATACGCTAAGCGTTTCCTTCCACCACTCCTTTCCCAGCCTCACAGGGAGGGCAGAACCGCGAGCCAGAGGGAAGCGCAATGACAGGAGACCTAGAGGCCTACGAAGCATCAAACAGGACAGTCCCCTCAAAAACCAGAACCTGCGCTGCAACAACACGCGCTCGGGCGAGCTCAGAGAACTCGCGCGCATCTCCAGCTGCGCCAGAGAAGGCAGCGGATAAGAGACCCGATCCTCCTTGTTAATTCATGTTATCCCAGTGCTATTCGATACCGCCCGTGCATACACCAACCATCCCATCTCGGCGCGCTTTGTACTGCGCCTCCAGCAAGCGCCAGCCGGCCGACACGCACGTTTTCTCACCGAGCTGGAAAAATCACCCGTAAGGGGGTAGCCCATTAAATCCACAACCAACAGACTCATCCCCAGCCTGGGACAACAGAGGCACAGGGGAGCGCCGGCCACTCCGGTGAGGAAACTCGCAGGATCTGGCAGGCGAAAACACGCCAAAAGGAGAGCGATTCCTTTAAAGGAGAAGAGCAGCACGAGATAGCAAGAGATCCACAGGATTTATTCTGCCTCCTCGGGCGCCGTTACAGCTCCCGGGCATCAAGAAAGGTTTTTTTTTTTTTTTCTCCTAGGGGGAAGGAAAAATTAATAGGTGGATATATGTATACAAGTAAAGCAGGCGGTGGTTTGAGTCGACTGTTCCTTTAAAGGCAAAGGGCAAACTGGAAGATAAAATAAATGAAAAAAAATAGAAAAAAAATTGTAAAATAAAATAAAAACATAAAAATAATGTAAGAAATAATATAAAATAATACAGTAAGATACAAAATAATATAACAATATAATATAAAATACTATTAAATAGTATAATAATGCAATATATAATAGCACAATAAGGCGCTATATGGTAATATAAATGCAATATAATACAAGGCCCGCTTATCGCTCCCAGCCGCAGGGGGGGCACCGTGGCAGGGGCGCGGACGCCCCCCGCGCCGCTCCGCTCCGCGCCGCTCCGTACCTGCATGCCGCCGCCCTCGGCCTCCGC
>NW_010580266.1:192067-209644 GCF_000705375.1 Tinamus guttatus
GCCGCGAGCACCGCGCTCTGGCCCAACCGCGTCTGTCTCGACCCAGTGCCCGCAAAGCATAAACCGAGCCCGGAGCAGTTTGTTTGTTTTGTTTTGTTTTTCCCGTCCCGCTGTACAATATCTCCATGGGGAATCATGCCCGCACAGTGGCCGTTTCGTCTCCTCCTGCCCCTAAAGGACCCTTGGCAGCAGCGAGGTCGGGCACCGATGCTGCTGTTGGGCCGATAAATCTTTGGGCCATCTGCCCTGCAGCAGCAGCCGTTGCTCGGGGTGCGGATCTGCTCTCCCGGCCCCTCCGCGCTGCCCCCGTGCCCTTGCGGGGAGCCCGCACCAGGGCTCGTGTCTGATTGCCGCAGAAAGCGGCTGGTCTGTCTTTCTAATAGCCTTGGTGGGGTTTTCTTGCGTTTTTCCATATAATTCCACACTGTTCTGCAAATGGCTTCCCGCCAGATGTAGACATAGATCTTTAAACCTGAAGCCTGTTGGCCAGCTGCTTTACATTTTTCCACATTTTTGATTTTGAGAATCAATTTTTGAACCCTTAGTGTGAACGTGAAGTTGATTTAATCACACAGCTGCTCTCTGGTAGCACCAAGGACAATGTACCATAAAAAGCAAAATGCCAGCAGCTTCTGCTGTCCCAAAACTAGTATGGAGGCCTTGATAACTTGAGGGAGAACTAATCTGCAGATCCTAATACAAGCATGCAGTTGGTTTTATTATGGCAAGGGGCTGGGTATTCATCCTCTGATAGTCCACACTTGAGAGGAGGAACCAGGAATGCAGGTGTTCAATGTAAGTCAACACACACGGCAAGGAACCCTTCTTGACGTTCCAGCTGTCACCCTGTGTTGAAGCCCATGGAACAGTGAGATTCTCCTGGTGTATCTTCACTCCTCTGCTGATCTTCAGGAAATGATAGAGCCTTCGATTTTGAATGACAGTTACAGTTACGTGACTCCGGTCTTCCCGTACAACACATTCTTCCTGATCCAAGAGTAATTTTCAAGGCCACGTTAAAACATATTTTAAGTGGTATGTTTTTGCTATGGGGTGCCAGCTTGTCTCTTCCGGTGACAGGGAAATCTATTTTTTTTTTTTTTCAAAATGATGACAAATCCCCATAGAGTGGCATGCACCCGGAGGACAAATACTTACAGTTTTTGTCTGCTCGCCCACCAAAGGTGAACACGTGCCTCATTCCTCTTTGCTGGGTTTGGTAAAATGAGCCAGACTGTCAAGCAACATTGAATGAACGTGTTCACTCCACCCTTAGCTTAAAAGAAGTAGAGATTCTCCTGACTAGGGTGCTACTCATTCAACAGAAAGCTTTTCTTTATTTCTTCATCTGCGTGAACCTTGCATAACTAATATTATTAATGGGGAGTTTCTAGGGGAAGATTGTGGATTAAGACACTGCAGAATGCTTAAAACACATTTTTGAAGGATCCAGCCTGAAGAAACGCCAGAGTAAACTTTTCCTCTGCCATGCCTGATGTTCCTCTTGAGGAATATCAAGAGAAAGAGCTGCTCTATGGCGCTCAGCCTCCATTTTTCTCTTTGCCTGCATGGCAGGAGCTGGTGGAGATGGGGCTAGGGGAAGGCAGAGACCTGTGCTGACCTGCGGTGTCCGCCGGCGCGCTGCAAGCTGTCGTCTGCTTTCTGTTGGGATCGTGGCGATATTTGGTGTTGTTATTGCCCTGCCTTTCTCCATTTGCACTCAAAAAAGATTAATGAATTAATCTTCACAGTATGCTTGTGGGATATATATTGTCTCTGTTTTCAAGACATTCCTGAAGTCACAAAAAGGCTTTTGAGCAGGGACTACAATCTTAATCCCTTGATTTCCTTTCACACAACCCAGCTGCCTTTTAGGTATTTGTATGTGACATCTGAGACATACTAAATAGACAGCTGACTGTGCTCTTAACCCTTTCGCTGTTGCCTGGCTCCTGCGTGCCGTTATTTTGCGGACGAGTTTGTGGAGCTTTGTTCGTTTCCCAAAGCTTCGTTTCCCAACAAATTAAAGAGAGGCAGCTATATTAGATGTTGTTCTTACAGAACACACTCAAAAATTGATGTGAAGAATATATCTTTCTGAACAGCTTATTTTTTTCTTTTTTTTTTTTTTTCCCCCCCCAGAAAGGCACCCAATGAAAGGGCCTGAAGGACTATGTTCTGGTGCTCCCACTGGTGACATTGGGATGCTGAGTGTAAAAAGTCTGTAGCAGTGCAGGGAGTTGGATCTCGGTACGTGCCGTGGAGGACCAGAGGCAGTGAATGACTCATGCAAGCTCTGAGGAATGAGCATGAAGTGAGGCACAAACTCTTTGACCCAAAGGCGTAGAAATCATTGGGAGACGGTTCAAAGTGAACCCCTCCACCACCGCAACAGAGAGGGGTTTCTTGCTGCCTCCACCATCGACACGTGGTGTCTCACCCTGTTGACCTCGCCAGCTCCTCGCGTTCTCTCAGCCTCCTGCGCTTTCCCCTCTCCTTCCTCAGGGGATTTTGTCTCTCTGCTAAATGGGTCAGTGGAGATTTAATGGTTCGCCCAGCCCTGCTCGTTTCTGCCGCTTCTATGCTGCCAGCCAGGATCTTGGAGCCAAATGCTCTTCCTCCTGGCAGCAGTACTCCCACAGGTAGCGAAGAACAGCTGAGGTGAAGGTTCTGCCTGCACTTTGGTCCCAGTTTCCCAGGAAATGGTGACAAGCATAGGTAAATGTTTCTCCTTGCTTATCTATAGATGGCTATTTAGAACAAAGTTTTATTAACGTAAGTTGCCTTTTTTTTTTTTTGTCACAGCAAGCAGCCAAAAACGTATAACGTAAGTCAACAAAACTCAAAGCTTTTGTCATCTGACTTAAACCATCTGTATGAAGGATGCCAGAGCTCGAGCAGTGGCAGGAGGCCAGTATCGATGCACTCCGCTGATGCAAAAGCACTGGCCACCGCAGCTCACCACCGGGGCGGCACGCAACCCATGGCCAGGGTTACCCCTCGCGCCGGCCTTCGGCAAACACCAGCGAGCACCAGCAGGGCAGTGGAGACAGCTGAGACTCACCACATTGCTCCTAGCAGAACTTCTCTGCATGGCCTTGTCATTTGCCTACCTGCTTCAGACCTCGCCGAGGTGCAGTCAGCATTGCCAAGAGGCACAGACCGAGAGGCCTGCGCTGCTGCGGGGCGCCTTCGCGCACGAGAGCTGCGCTGTTCCCAGGCGGCCGCTGCTGCTGGCGCCGCGCGGCACCTGCAGTGCAGATGCAGGTATCTGCACGTGTGCAGTTTGCATAACGATGACTTCTGCCTGCACTGCCTGTGCCGGGAAGGGCAGGGAATGGAGCAGGTCTTTCAGCACGCCTAATACGAAGGGGCCTTATAACTGGTTCTGCAAAGGAACTGCATTCCCCCAAACATATGATAATAGATAACTGTTTGAAGACCTCGTCTGAGAAACAAAACGTCTTTTGCTTTCATGTTGAGAAAACGGGGCTGACCAGCGCAAGATAAATAGCGTGAACCACAGAGGCACCACGGAGTGTGTGGGGACGCGGACCAGCAAAACATGGATTTTCCCCCACCCTGTGGATGCCAGAGACCATGGAGCAGATAGGTACTAGGTGTTTATTTCCCTCAGCTCCCTCTCAAAAGTAAAGCAGAGGTTGCTGGAGGCGTGAGTGTGTGTCGATGGGTAGCAGTGCTGTTGCTGCAGTGCTTTAGCAAGGCAGCTGGAGCCACGACCCCTGCACACACGTGTCGCTGGTCCTCCAGCACCTCCGCTGTGTCACCCTGTCCTCCCTCAGAGCGGTGCGTGTCGGGCTCGAGCGGCTGTTCCGTTGTTGTTCGGGGTGTCAGTCTGCGCCGGCTCGCGGGCAGACAGACAGCGCTAATCATTACTTGCAGTTGCTTGTTTCCAAACACGCCGGAGGCTGTGCAGCCACAAAAGGGCAAACGCCCGGCCGGAGACAGCTCCTGTTCCCCGTGTAACAGGCAGGCGAAGCAGAAACACAGAGCAAAACACCCACTGCCCGGCCACATCATGAGAACAGAGCGGGTTCGAGCCCGTAGCTCACGCTGCCTTTCCGTGGAGCGCCCTGCCTGTCAGAGCTCCTTAGCTACAGCTCAATTTGCTACATGGCTGATTTCTGGAGTCCAGACAGATTCTTCCCCGCTAATCGGTTTATTGAAAAGCATCTCCAAGTGTACCGTTATCCACAGAATGCCAAAACAAGCCGGTCCTTCGCGCGATGAGCAGCAGGAGGGCCTCCCCGCGCAGAGGAGGGCCCGCGCGTTTCCCGCAGCAAGTCTGGGGGCACCTCTCCATGTGTGACTCTGCAGGGGCAGGGAAAGGGTGTGCGGCTGGAGCAGGCCCACACCCTGATGCTTCCCAGCTGCCAGAGCCTTCCCTGGAGACTGCCGTCGTCTGGGAGCAGGAATTACGCCTCGGGATCCAAGCCACAGGAGCGTCTCCAGGATTGCTCCAGCTTTCTGCTATTACAAACATTTTACAGGCCCCTCCTCTTCTGCTGCTAAAGTTTTAGCTCGTTGTGTACTCCGCGCTCCCATAGTGTTCCAGTTCCATTCCTCATATTTTCCTTGGCTTCAGCTTCCAACTGAAATTTCCACGTGTCCAGTTGTAGTTATTCAACTTTCCAGATCACACCACATACATTATAGATGACTCCACCTGCTGGCTATTTAGTAGTCCAGCATTCATATCAGATGTGTAATACTGCATAGAACTATGATTACAAATCACACCCTTGGAGGGAACATTTTCTGTAACAGATTATCTGTTTTCCTTTGCACAAGAAAATGCCATGAGAATTTATGATCGTGTCATACCAATATTATACTGACATACCAATAAGCACTTCTAATCTGATTTCATGCTTTCACAAAGTTATTTGGTGCTGGTACAAAGCACATTTCAAGTAAGATTTGAAAACACACATTTTTTTTAAAGTTGTTTCTCAACTCTAGCAATAGCTGCTGCCTCTTTCTTCAAATCCAAATTAGAAAACGTCTACTAAAACCCCACAAATGCTCTTTGTAAAAGTCAGGAGGATGTTTTCGAAGATGGGCAAACCCTACTTTGTAAAGAAAAACCTCCATACATAGTAAATGTGCCTAAATACGAGGAGTTCACATAAAAATCTGGTATGTGCGTGAACTCAGAGGCAGCTGGGTCAGGCGCATTGACTCCATCAGGAGAGCAGAGAAATCCTTTGGTGTAATTCAGCAGTACGCATAAATACTTGCTTAGTTTTAAACATAGGACATACATATCATTGCAATCGGTGTGATTATTGACATGCCTCTGAACAAGGCAAATACTTGGGTACTGGTTAAACTGGGGCCGCGCTCCGCGTGCGTGGCCAGAGTGACTGTGTCGCTTGCAGGCTGGAAAGCTGCATACATCTGTCTCGGGATATGTTGATCTGGTCTGCCAATCGCCAGTGCTCGCTTATCTCCGAGAAAATGGAATTATTTCCAATGCAATTTATAGCCCCCGCTGCAAAAGTCTAACCCTCTGCCCCTGAATTATAGAAAATCCAGACAACACATAATCCACTACAGGAAATATAAACGCCTAATGCAATTTTATAGGCGGCTGACGGGTGCCAAGTTTGCTAGCCCAGACAATAGGTTGCAGATTTCCCAGCGGAAAGCACAAAAAAGGGGGTGGGAGGAGGGCCGGACTGCAGCTCTCCTCGGTGCTCCGCAGACCCCGCGCGCTCCGGCTGCGGCTGCGGGCGGGAAGGGGCCGCTCACGCGGCCGCGGCGGCGGGCAGAAGCGCAGCCCTATTTAGGCATGTTCTCCAGCCCCCTCTCCTGCTCCCGCCTGCTGCTCGGCCGTCTGGGAGGCGAGCAGAGCTACACGTTCAAACCGAAATAAAACACTATCGTCTCCCGCGCAGAGCTCGGAAGGGGATATCCAGCGGCCTGCAAGGCCGATGACGAAACGGAGGTGGAATCCCTGGCGGAGGGACGCGGCGGGTGACAGGCGCCACGCGGCAGGGGCCAAACGTCCCAGAAATCCTCAGGGTTGTGGCTGTGGTCCCGGTCCCGCTCCCTCCACGGTCACGGCTCACGCTGTATTAATACCACTTATCTTCTCACAAGCTGCGCTCAGATGCCGTTAAGGTGGGAAGGGTAATGTGGGTTAAGTATGGAATGGGAAAATTGCAGTAGTCTTCCAAGTATGTGCGATAAATTCAAACAATTTAGGGTGGAGAGGAAAGCTGGAAACTGAACATATTCTTCAGCAGTGAGAATGCGTAAGGAAGGCACCTAAATAAATATGATTGCAAAACCAGGCAATAACCATCTCATTCAGATGGAGTCAATTTAGTTTTATCATCCAGATTTGCTTACAGTGATTTTTAAAGATACAGGATTTTTTTTTCTCCTCCTAATTTCCATTCTCTGTCCAACAACTTGTTTGGGTGTCTCAGCTGTGCATCTCCTAGCCTCATGGGCTTGTGTTTCTTCAATATCTGACCTCAGCACTGAGCTTCCTCGGTTTGTAGTATTTGTTTAGAGGTTAATTGCAGTATCAGCGCAGTGGACTTTGCCCTGAGTAATAGGCAGGCTCTGCTTAACGCAAACTTGCACACACATATATAAACTTAAATACAAACTTAAATCTGGTTCTGCAGTGCCGCTTCCTCAGCTGCCGGCCTCCCCGTTGGCCGCGGGCGGTGGAAGCCCAAGCCGGGATGTGTGGGCAAGTGCCTGGTGCGGGCGCAGAGCAGCCCTCCTGCCCCCATCCCTGCCCCTGCTCCGACAGGACGGCGGCTCTCAGCGCTCGGATCCCCTTCCCCCTGTGTCTCTCACCCCTCCATTTTCATTATTTTTCCTTCCTCCCCTTTCCTGCAGCAGGAACTTTCCCTTGGGAGCCATGGGCGAGTGCCTGGTGCGGGCGCAGAGCAGCCCTCCTGCCCCCATCCCTGCCCCTGCTCCGACAGGACGGCGGCTCTCAGCGCTCGGATCCCCTTCCCCCTGTGTCTCTCACCCCTCCATTTTCATTATTTTTCCTTCCTCCCCTTTCCTGCAGCAGGAACTTTCCCTTGGGAGCCATTAGTAAGGGAAGGGATGTGAGGAGAAATGAAAATGAGAGAGGTTCATGAGCTGACGCGAATTTACCCTTTAGCTGCCAAAAACCCCTCAGATGCTCCAGAGCTCCTGGGAGCAGGAGTCTCCAAGCCGAGGGCTCGGTGCCAGCCTCCCGCTCGGCCCGTCTTTCCAGGCATCCACTGTAACCAGAACCAGCAAACACCCCATCCTCCCGCAGCCTGCGCCCACGGCCCGTGGCTCCCCCCGGCCCGGCAGCAAGCGGGGCTCCTCACAAACACACGCTCTGACCCCTGCTTTCCCTCTGTGCGAGGCAGGGCAGTTTAGCCCTGTTTGCCTCCAGCCCACATGTGGCTTTCGGGAAACGTTGACTCATGGAGCTGAGGCTGTTGGAATATAAGCCCGGACGAGTGCCGTGGCTTCAAGGAGTGTCTCAGCCCAGTCGTGGGCTGGAGCGACCCTTTCTAGGGCAGCCCGGCAAGGCCTGAGGCAGCGAGTTGTCAAAAAAGAGAAGGAGCAACCGCTCCACGTTTCCTTTATAAATGCTCAGATTTAATCTCCAGATAGGAGACAGCTATTTTGAGATTGGAAAGGCCTTGCTGGGTCACTGAGCCCAGACCCCCGCTATCACAGACATCACGTCAGATAATACCTTTCATAAATTGCTCAAGCTCTAGCTAAAACAGCAGTTTTATGCTTCCTCTCCTTCTGCAGGGAGAGGGTTTTAGAATTTGTTTAATAATGTGCTCCACTTAATATAAAGTTGTTGTTTTCATTTAGTTACTTGATTTTGAAGGGAAAAGACAGGTTTTTTTCTAATGTTCTGATGTTTTTATAATGTTCGAATGTTTTCTAATGTTATGAGATTCACGACAAAATGTCAGCTTAGGTATTAGGGTAACATTAGCACCGTTGCCCCCAGGATAGTCAGTAACAGGACAAAAATGCATCAGGTAAAGTAGACTTCACTCATGTGCTTTAGCAATCGTAGCCTGGTCCACCTGCAGAGGATCCCAAACCCTCATAAACAACCTTCTGTTTCAACGTGTCCCCAGAAATCATGTTTCACCCAGCTCAGGCAAATACTTCCTGCACTTCCTGCATGCATCTTAGCACAGCACGCACATCCCGATTATAATCAAGCTAAGTAGGCATCATAATCAACGTAAGTAACCTTGCCTGACTGTAATTCAGAAATAAATAGGATAACCCCCCCTGCCTTTGACCTGCTATATCCTTGATAACTCATCCCCTTCTTCCAGCTTTCAACCACAAGAAACTCTCCAGCCAAATCCTTTCTTCATCAGTTTTATGAGATATTGAATTTTTAAATACATCCCAATCCATCATTTGCAGCTGACATTCTCCAACCACAATATTTACTTCTTTCTCTTGGATGTACTGCAGCAGTAAAACCCTACCAGATCCATATGTCTCAAAACTTTGTCTGATGGCTTCCTTATAAGCCTATGTCCTATTGCAGATATGGCTTTGAGCATCCTCTAATGGCAGGTTTTATATTTTCACTGCTGGTCTTTCTCCCATCAGTATTTCCCTCATTTTCCTACAGAAGATAGAAATTCTAATTGCAGAGCAGTAATTAAAAAACATAAAATAATGAAATATTTAAAATAATTAATAATGTAATTAAAATATGTAAACGTATTTTCTGTAAGATATTGTCTTATGAATGGCTTGCTCTGGTGTTAAAGCATTTGCTGAATAGTTCAGAGAGGAGAGGAGATTAAAAAAAAAAAGAAAAAAAGATTTCTTTTTTTAGGAAGGGAAAAAGGAGAGAAGAGAAAATGCAGGATTCTATCTATTCAGCAAAACTGAAATGCAGTGGCTTCAAAACCACATGGGACCAATCAATATCCTGTCACAGCATCTGGTCTAGTTAGCAAGCAGGTTTGCGCTGGTTATAACTGCAGAAGAAGAAAGAGAATACCCAAAAGCCATGCAAGTAAAGCTAGGCTGGAGTCAAAACATAACTTTACTGTCTGTATAAGCAATGGTTGGACCTATTGCTTGCTTTTTTCTCACCTGGAGACCTAAATATGATTGATTAATCTGTGCATAGATGCAAAGAAGAGCCATGAAGGGATCTAAGCAGTGCTGTCATCCATTGCATGTAACGGTGCGATCGTATTCAGTGAATATTCATGTTCAGCAGCTAGTCTGGTGGCTGAAATCAAGCCTTCACCTCCAGCCCTAAGTGCCTGGGTTTCAGAAAAGGTGACGGGAGGGTTTGCCTTTCGAAGCCACCGAAGCTCGAAGCTCGTAGCCAGCCTGCCCTGGGCAGGGGCCAAGATGCTGCCTCCACTAGAGGCAATGCAGTAACGGTTCATGGGACCAGCGGGAGAAAGGTAAAGGGATTTCTAACCTACACTGGAGAAAAACAAGTGCAGAAGGAGTTGTGGGCTCTTCTGGTGGACCCCAGTGCAAAGAAAGTCCTACCAGCCTGCTGGTAGCGAGGAGAGCTCTGTCTTGGTGGAATATGCCCATGTGAAGGTTAACCCAAGCTCTGAAGGGGTTGTGAAGAGGCCATCAGCAGTGGAGACACCCAGTCGGGCCTGGGAGACCTGGGCCCTAGACCTTGCCTCCTGTGGGAAACAGCAGGCGATACGGTCCGGGTTGGGTTGCTGTCTTAGCACAATATTACACAGCCACCCCCAGAAGAGGCTCCTGCCTCTAAAATGCGCTGACTCCCTCAGGAGACTCCAGCCCCACATCCCAACCAGTCACAGCTGAGAGGAGCCCCAGGCCGGGCGCCTGTGGGCCACATCCTCTCCAGAGCTCTCCCCTCACCGGCCACACTGCTCTCCTGCAGCCAGGCCTTGCCCCAAAGAAAGCAGGGATGTTCCTTCCTTCATCCCAACGGTCAGGAACGGTTTTGTTCAAATGGGGAAATCTGAGTCCGCTGTCCACAGCAGCTCTCCTACCCACACACAGCTTGCTGCTAGCTGGAAAGGAGCCGCTTTGGGGAGCCTCCTGCCAGCATTGCTCAAATCGAGGCATTTCTGTTCTGTATAAATATAGATTCTCTTTCCTAGGAGGCTAAAAAGTTCACTTTATGCTTTCTGTTTGGTATGAATGTCTCCTGGCAGTTTATTTTAATAAAATTGCAGCTTTTTAAGAGTTCATGGTGTTGATGTGAGACAGCTTCTCCTATGTCAGAGCTATAGGTACTGTGACCCTATGGAGAGCAGGTGTCCCATAACCCAGCTCGTCAGGGTGTGTGTGTGTTTGGGGCGGGTAGGGGAGGTGCTGCTGAGGCTTAAAAGCCGTTCAGCGGGGGAAAGCCCCAGTTGCCCGGAGCTGCCTGTCACGGGCACTTTGTGCCTGCGGTCAGTGATCTGCTGCAGCGCTTCATGCAGCTCCTGCGTTTGGAGGAGCGCCTGTCTCAACAGAGGTGCCCGGTCCGGCTGGCATCCTGGGGCGAAACCAGCCCTGCTGAAAAAAACCTCAGCTCTCAGCTACAAAACTGGGCTTTTTGGCAGGAATACTTGAGGCCTCTGCTTCCTTCTGCCGATAGTGAGAAATGCATTAATAATTGCTGGCAAGAGTGTTGTAACCTGCCTCAGGAAGATTTTTCAGGGCCTGGAGCCTGCCAGAACACAGACAGCAGAGCTGAGCAGTGAACAGCCAGTCCATCTGCAAAAGACACCGAGACCTTGAAAGCTGGCTTTGGCTTGAGGAAATATTTCCAGACTCTCCTCGTGATCGTTCCGCTCGCAGCTCTGCCCGGCACTGAGCCCCGTGGCGGGTACTCCAGCACGAGCACACAGAGGCAGAGCCCGCTGCAGGATGTGCCAGGGAAAAAAAGCAGGAATTCATCCCAGCTGCAAGGGCTGGTGGAGCCCTGCGGTCCCAGGAGTCCCCAGACGCTGCCACGTCGTCCCACTCTCAGTTTCCGAGTTTCCTGTTTTCAGGCCTTGGAGCAAGGAGCCTGGCTGCAGCAGGACTTGGGGCAGGTGAGATGATGCCAGAAAGGCTGGAAAGGAGCGGACACCATGATGTGAACTGTCCCTCCTTGTTCCCGGTCCAAGCTAAACAGGGTGCCCCATCCTTGCCTTGGCCACACACTCATACGTGTCTTCTCCCTGGGCTGTGGTGTCTGATGCTAGGTGCTGCTGATACCCCAGTGCTTAGCACCATGCTTGACATGTGATCTCCCTCTGCCTCTTCCCCCATCCCAGCCTAGGGGGCTCTTCCCTGAGCAATGTGACTTGGCGCCCTTTCCGAAGGCAGAACATGCCTGTGGGATCCAGCCAGGGCCTGTCTGGTTGGAGAACTCATTTCAGAGAGGGGCTGGCAGCTGGGCTTAGAGGTGAAGCCAACTGTGGGTTGAACGCCCACCAACATCTGTGAGATCTTCCACCCTCTTCTCTCAAACTCATTTCAGCCTATTTTTATTGTACCGATTTAGTGTTAGTCATTTTTCCTGATGTTTTGCTGAGCAACATCCAGGTCTTTCTTGGCTCTTGCTGAGTCTTTGGACCTGATACCTTTCCATGCATAGTCCCAGGGTTAATTACATGCTGGGGCAGGCAGCTCTTTGGAATTTCTACCTTCTCTCTCCATTACTTGCCTCTCTACCTCTGGATTAGGACTGGTAGGTGACACAGAAGCTCTGACCTGGTTTACCTACATGTTTTTGGTTTTTATTTCCTCTAACCTTCCCATCCAGCCACCATCCAAAGCAAACAAGTCAGGTCTCTTCGTAAAGAGGCCTTTCCAGTCCTTGTTCATTCTCAAAGTCTCCCCTTGCAGCCTGCTGGGGCCTGTGCTGAGCCCTGCAAGGCAGGGGCCTGCTCTGCAGGCCGCACAGCATGCGGCATTAGAGGGTTTACGTTGATTCAATGTCCTCGTGTTTCTGCTGGTGGTAGTGGGCATGTGTGGCCAGAACCAGTCATACCTGTGGGGAATGTAAGAGAGCAAAACAGTTTTGTCAGCTTTTCTGTTCAAACAGGCCCAATTCTCCTGTCTTCCACCCAGGAATGAGCTCAGGGGTAGGTGAAGCTTACTTAGGTGCAGACCTCCTCTCTCATGCTGTGCAGCTTTATGCATTCTCCTCCACTCTAACAGGCCTATGAGAAGGCCACCGGCCTTCTCCTCTTTGTGTCGTCCTCACTGGCTGTAAGAGAAAGGCGGACACTTCCCTTAGCAAAGGGAAGGGGATGTAGCACAGAAAAACTCCCTTTGTTGGACAGCAAAGCGAACAAAACCACCACTGCAGCCCCTGTGGGGACAGCACCACATAAATGTTAGACTGGGAGCTTTGGCTCACAGTTTTGTGCCCAAGCTGTTCCTGCCGCAGGGTCCCCTTTTCCTTGTGTGGGGTCCCACTGAAGTCTCTTAGCTGCAGATCCTTTCCAAGGGCATGAGCAATGTCCTTGAAGTTACGTCCCCAAACTCCCAGGTGACGGGAACCGCCGGCGGAGAAGCAGCGAGCGGTACTTCAAGCAGGAGCTGATCAAGAGGTTTATCTGCGCCTCACCCACAAGGGCACCGCAGTGCGAGGCAGCTGGGTGCTTCGCGCTTCCAAGAACGATGAGCAAGCTGCACAGCTACATTGACGGCAGAAGGGATCAAAAGCCGGCGCAGCAAATTGGGCTCTGTGTTACCTTGTTAAAACCTTTCTTGGCTGAGCCAATCGCTCTGCTTCCAAGCCCGATGCAGCTCCTAAGGACAACATTAGCGCTCGTTGTGCAAGCTGACAGGAGCTGCCCGGCATCCGAGCTGTTCTGTCCTCCAGTGGTGAGATCCCCACGGGCGCGTGGCTGCAGAGGAGGCTTTGGGAAGCAGGGAGAGCCTCTGGAAGCGCCACCTCCAACCTGGGGTGAATTCAGCAGTGCGGGCACTGCCCGTGCAGCCCCTGTGCCTTCCTCAATGCCGTGGGCTCAAGGGGGAAGTGTCAGGGAGGAAACGAAACAAGAGGCTGTTGCACACCCAGGGAGGCTGTGTCCATCCAACAGGCCTCAGCGCCCTCCCTAGCCCTGAGAAGAGCCCAGGGCTAGAGAAAGAGGCCCGAAGGGGAAGGGGCAGCCAAAGTTGTTCTCAGTGCTCTCCCAGCTGTGCCTGGGCTAGGATTTTCCCTTTGGTGGAGGGGAAGTGAGTACCAGGTGCCTGATGATTCCTACCCAATAGCCCCCATCACCGGTACTGCTTCCTGCTGGAGCTCAGCGAGGAGTTTGGGGGAGGCAAGGTGCAAGGTGGACTCCGCTCTGACATGGTGCTGTGTCTTTATATGGCAACACACAGAGATCTGTTTCCCTGGATACAAGAGGAATGAAGAACAGGAGGAAAAAATCTTTTTTTTCTTCTTTTTCTTTTCTTTACATTTACTCTTCACTTCACCCCCCGCACCCTCCATCTCCCTCCCCAAAATGGTGCATCTTTTGGCTGTACATTTTGCTGCTTCTAGGAAAATCTCTTGGCTGAATAGAACCAGTTCTCTTTGCTAGTACTTTTTCTCCAGTAAGACTTTTTCCTGCCATGGAGCTCCACTTCACTCTGGCCTTACATTAGGTTTGGGATGATGACTGACAGCTTATACCCAAAAAAGGAGTTCAAGAAAGTTATCCATTTATCCTGAGTAACCTCCCCTATCGTAACTCCCTTTCAGGGAGCTTGCACAGACTTTCCATCACAACTGGGCAAAAGTCAGTTAAGGCTGTAGTGTATCCAGAATATAAATCCAGATAATTCCATTTTGTGCTGCTAATTAGTGAGCAATGTGAAATAGCGAGGCCAGGCGCTCCGTCATCGTTAGTTCTCCATTTTCTGTCTCGTTCTTCCTGATGACCAGAATGTTGAGCAATACTGAAACTTGCCAGGCAAGCCTCCTATCAAGGGCATGCATAGGTATTGAGACACCACAGTGTCCAGCACTGCAGAAAGAGAGTCTTCTGCAGCCTGTGCATTCTCCTAGCAGCTGTAGGTAAGCAGAGAAATTAGCTCCTTAAATATCCCTTCTGCAGAAACGAGTGATTCCCTAGCTCAAAGGTAACTGTACTTTTACCCAGTGGATTTTTTGATGTCTTTCTCTACAAGTTTTATTTTTTAGAATGAAAAGGACCTACATCAGGCTCCCTGATCTTGGTGAGAGAGGCTTGCTCACCACACAATTGGCTTGAGAATGGATTCGAGCATCTCTCTTCTTACAGACCAGACCATCGTCACTTGAAGCACTTCACACGTTTCCTTTTGCTGCACTGCCACTCATTTATACTAGCTTAAAATGGTAGCAAAGCCTGAAGAGTCACAGATTTAGATCACCCCTTTTTCCTTCTGTTTTGGCTCAGTGTCTTGACAGAAGAAAGATCAGAAAGATGGCAAATGGTTCTCTGCTTTTCAGGACTACCTGTCCTGAAACAACAAATGTCTCCACATGGGCTTTGAGACAAAGTTCAAAACAACATGTACCAGGCAAGGTTTGGATCCAGGCTTTTCAAGGAACGCTATGTGGTGGGATCTTGCCAGCAAGATTGGGATAAAGCATCTCAAGAATAGTTTGAGCAGCTCTCATAGCAGCGTTGGGCTTCTGAGACAGTGCGTCCCGTCCCTCACACCACAAGGATAGGGAGGCCACTCCAGACAACTCCAGAGCTTCCTCCCAGCTCTGTGTGCCGGGAGCCAGGCTGTGCCTCTGCAAGGACACACAGTCCTGGCCAACACAAGCCAACACCTAGTGCTTTGCATGCCCTGAGGAGCCATTGCTCACCAGTCTCTACTTAGGCTCCAACAAGCCCGGTCGGGCTGCATTTTAGTTTGAGATCGTTGAAACCACCCTTCTGCCCAAGCCCTCCCTCGCCTGCCTCTCCTGCGGGCACAGGAGAGCGGTGCTGCGATTTTCCATCACAGCTTGCCTTCTCCCCACTGTGCGCCTGTCACTGAAGCATCCTAGGCCTAGAGCCATCTAATCCATGGCCTTCTTTCAGGCAAAGGTGAGGATCCCTTAATGCAAATACTCCAAAGAAGTGGTATTTGAGACAAGGTGAGGCATGAATGAGGTGGGTTAAACCCTCTCCTGACACTGTTGTGTTGAGTAAAGCCAACCGCAACCAGCTCTGACAGAAACGCTCTTCACTCTGCCCTTGGGCAAAAGCTGTGGCGCAAACAAGACTAACATTCAGCTCCTGTCCGTGCAGAGGGCTCTCCTCAGCACAACCCCATGCTGCAGGTTCAGCAATTTGCCTCCACATCCCTGAGGCTGCGACAAGGCTGGTTGCTTTGCCCCCTTCACCCCTCTGTGTTTGGTCATTAAAACTACCTGCAAGGGCCGTGCTGTAACCTACATCATTAAGATTATTATTTTTAGCCCAAGTTATTAATGTTAATGATCTAGGTTACAGCATAGGGCCATAAGCCACTGTGCCAGCACAAGAGCCTGCTGCAGGGACAGGAATGCTCACAACTAGTTTTACCACCCACCCTTGCATCTTCTGAAACTAAATCCAGGTGTCTCCTCTCGCCCAAAGGCTTCTAAAGCCTCCTGGAGATCAAGGCCATGGTTGCCTCATTCAGGCAACAGACAGAGCTGGAGCTTCCAGAACAATTATTTTGTAGGGCCCTCAGATCAGTTAGCAGTTTAACCTCAGCCACACTTGCTCACTGCAGTATTTGTAACCACTCACCTATTCAGGCCATCCCAAACATGTCAAGAAAATCTGCACAAAGCATTCAGCGACTGTAAGAGATGTAGAAAAAATAGGGAAAGGAGCAAACCGGGACAAGAGAACATGCTAGTTAAGGCTGCCCTCTGCAGGAAGGTTGAGAATTTTGCGAAAGACTCATTTCTGCCCTTGTGAATGTATCAAGAGGTGGAAGGTTGAAGGGAAGTCTTGTGTCAGTGGAAAAAAGACACAAGGCTCCTTCCCATGCCCAGGAGGACAGATCAACACCCAAGCAGCTTTTACATAAGAGGACAAAAAACAGCCTGAGCTTAGCGAGGTCAGCATAGAGCTGTTAAGGCTGTTCTGGTCTATATCAAGTCTCTGGCACAGCTGGCACTATTTCAAGAAGATCCTATGATCTGAGGGTAATGTCCGTGTAGTTTCAGGCATACATTGTTCACAAAACATCCTATATATTTCTGCAGAACAGGCTGGAAAAGAGGCAAGAAAGAAGCATGTGAGCCAATGGACTCCTAGATGAGAATTTCAGCAACTCAAATCCTGTTTTTAACAGCACCCGGGTAAGGCATGAGCACATCAGCAGTTACAGCCACCCACAGAGCCTGTATCGCAGGCAGCATGCACACAGCTCTGTCCCTTCACGCTGTTGCTCGTGCAGCACCCTAAGAGACTCCCCCCGATTACCTGTTGTGCTTGGCGGTTTGACCAGACACAACCACAGCACGGGTTGTGCAGAGGGGAACTGTTGAGGTGGGCCCTGAAGTTCCTGAGTTGCCACGTGCAGGCCCCCACCTCCACCCCAGCACAACAGGGGCACTGACCTTCACACGTAAGCCAAGACCTCAGCTCATCCGCAGGGCGCTAACCCCTCGTTAGGCTTCACAAACCTGCAGCCTGTGCCACACAACAGGACCCCCTTACAGCGCTGCAGCAAGGAATAGCCCATCATCTTCTGCACACCTCCCTTCCCTGCCACCTTCCTGCTGTTTCTTTTGAGAAGACTTCAACCCTTCCCCAGCATTGGCTTAGGCAGGAACCCCCCACTTTTCTGGCCTTAGACTCTCATGATCCTCTGAGAATCACTTTGCTGAAGCTGCATCTTCATAGCTCCATGTTTTCCAGCACTCCCTTTTGGGGCATCCCTTGCTGGCTCTACCACAGACCCTCCTGGCGAGCACCATCACTAGCTTCTGAGCCACTTCCACTCACTGCAGCCCCTAGTGCAATTGCTAACTCAGATTTTCTTACCTAGGTTTAAGTCTAAGCCCATGTGGGACAAAAGGGAAGTGGTTGTGATTATCAGAACAACTTGTATAACACATAAGGACAGACTAAGTCTGCACCATCACTTCTCCAGATAGTGGAGAATTTGAGCTGCAGGATCAGGTCGTCTTCTCCGAGCTACAGCAGTGACACTGCACAAGCAGAGGACGGAGGGACCGCAGGTCTGCTCCCCCAGATGCAGGCTCCAGTACAGCACCGAGGAGGCAGCGATGGGGGCAGGAGCTGCTCCAGTTTACCGTGCTGCTTGAGCACCTAGGACAATTTATTGTATTGGCAAAAATACAGCCACAAGTTCCTTAGTTCTAGGGAAAACGCTACAAAAGTAGATCCCAAGAGGAGAAAGGGGAAGACGATCGAAAGGAATTTTTGCTAATCCGTGGCTTACAAGTGACTTCTAGACATCTGTTATTTCCTCTATCAACTTTAATTTCTCAGTGGTGGAACAAGAGGAAGGCAAAGGGAAGACCAGGCACCGACCTAGCCCAGGCCCACCCTACAAGCTAAGTGCACACGAAGGAGCTGCATCACCTCCCTCTGCAGCGCCCGGCTCGACGCCCCGCGGGCGCCGCCACGGCCC
>NW_010580266.1:212674-265575 GCF_000705375.1 Tinamus guttatus
CAAGAAGTGCTCAGCACACTGAAAATTCCAGCCTGAAAGGACTTCTCAGGCACCTGCTGACATGCAGAAGAAAAAATACCCAGAGGGTTAGCTGAAAGCCTACCATTCTCAGGTGCAGAAAGCATCTCTCTGTAGACAGCAATTTAAAACATCTCCTGCAAAGGTCTCATTTTATCCAGCTTCTCAAAGTTAATTCCTTGAACAACAGGTTTATCAAGCTCCTCTTATGGCTGGGTTTGCCAAACACATACGACCCCCTCAGGGATGAAAGTCATCATTTGGCACTTAGGACAGTAATTATCAGTGCTAGTGGATTGCATCCATACTGAAACCAATGGATCCACGTGCTTTACTAATTTATCAAGCATTTTCTGCCTCTGTGTTTGCACTATATAGAAGCAGCCTAGAAATACTGACTTTCAGAGGTGAAAGAACAAGACTCACTTCATTTCTAAGCCAAGGCTGAGACTGATAGTTCATCAGCAGAGGACTATGTTTTGGCTTACTGGCGTCAACAAAGCAGTTTGGAAAGCCATCAGCCTGGCACCTTGGCTTTTGGGAACTAAGAAAACTATAGGCTTGACTCTCAAAGTCAGGCAGAAAAAAGTATACCAAAGAACAGTCAGAGTAAGATCAGGGTTTCTATAGCAGCCTAACAAATCCCATACAGAATTTAGTCTGTTTGAAGAAGCATAAAACTGTCATGAAGTCACTTCCATACCCACTGTGACACTGCTCAGCTTGCCAAGTCGGAAAAGCATGTTCTGGATCATATTTTGCATAACCCTTTAGTTAGAAAAGGAACACCAGGAATTTTTCATAAATTCAGAAGACTGTTCCCGCTATTTTTTCCTCATGCAAACAATTTACTAGCCCAGGGTTCAAAATCAGTGTTATGAGCACTGGCTGCCCTCTCTGTTTCCTCTCCTGAGCTCAGGTGCTTCACCTTGCTCATGCCTACGAGCAAGTGTGTACTGTTCACAAACCAGACCAGCGTTGGGCAGTTTGCACAGATTTGAGAGCCTCTACCAGCAGACCCAGACTGAACAGGTACCTGAAGATTTGCCTTCTTGAGCCGGTCATTGATTATCTCTGTATTGCCCTGCTCCTCCTCCAGCTCCTCCTCCAGCTGAGCTATCCGGGCCTCCAGGCGTCTCTTCTCCTCCATGGCCAGTGCTCTATAGGACACAAGCATTAAAGTGGTGTTGATGGCATTAGGATCTTGAGGAATCTTCCTGCTTATTACAAAATGAGCTCAATCTTTCAAAGGAATAGAGGGTACAGCACAAACTGCAATCTGCATAAAAATAACAGCCCACGAAGTATTTTCTCAGAGCAGCTCCTCCACCCTTGAGCAGGGGAACGTTACTCACCCTTTACCACTGTTGTTAGCAATCTCATCAGCCAGCTCGTCCCTTTCTTGCTGGGCCTGGCGCTTGGCGCGCTCTGCGGCTGCAAGTTCCTGGAATGAAAACGAGACAGCCAGTGATGCAATAGGAAGCTACCAATTAATGCAGAATAGCAAAAGCAGATAATATTATTGGTCTCTAGCTGGTTTCAGACTTAACTATAAGACCTAATCTGTTTTCCTCCTACTCTATAGCTTCCTTTGTTTTTTATCACTCCTATTTCAGCTGTCAAGAAAAGTCCAAATTGTACTGCTGGAAATAGATCTTGTGTTTGAGCAAAGCAAAAGAAGAAAAAAGAAAAGTTCAGACTGTTACCCTTGGTTTTTGGCCAAAGAAAACGATCAAACCCTTGACCTGCACACATGTTCCATTACCTCCTGCAGCTGGATCATCTCTGCCTCCATGCTCTTCAACTTCTTCTCGTTCTCTTTAGCCTGTGCCAAGATCTCTTCTCTGGAAGTACGCGTGTCTTCCAGTTCCCTCATGTAATCCTTCATTTGTGCCTGAAAAGGAAGAAAAAACAAAAGGATCAGTTTCAGGGCATCCATGTGAACAGAGCTGTTTACAGGAAATGTGGAATAAAAATGGAAACAAGAACTGCATTAATCTTTAGCTAATCTTTCTACAAACGTAAAAAGAAAGAGAAATAAAGAAAAGAGACATCTTTAGCTAATCTTCCTATAGATGCAAAAAGAAAGAGAAATAAAGAAAAGAGAGAATAAAGAAAAAGAAAGAGAATAATCTTGGTTTTTTTTTTCTGCAATTTAAGCATCTCTATATGCTCCCATTACTGCTTTTCCTGGTACTTTTGAAATGGAGAAAAAAAAAAAAAAAACCTCATCAGACACTGTGGAATAAAGCTTTCTAGCGAAGCACCGGAGTGGATTCCTTAGGGAGGATTTGGAGTCTTCCCTAAGAACAGGGCAGATAAGTGCTTGTAGGAATTACAAAGACATGGCACAACTGTCTTGGGGCATGAGAAGGTTTAAACAATCTTTTAAGGTCTTTCTAGCTTTGCAGCTCCATAATTACTCCCAAAAAGACTGACACAAGGCAAGGACTAGAGTGGACTTTGTCTACAGCTTGTCTCCCAGGGAATCAAACAGGCAGAGCAAGGATTAGATCGACATTTGAAATGTCGATAACTCACTCTGGTTAAATTGCCACAAGGCTCTCCTGCTCCTGTGACACTGATGCAAGATTTCACCTCATGGGGACCACGCATCTCATTTTCTCCCTTGGGAAGTGCTTTGCATGGGCAGCTAAAGCAGTTACAACTCCTCACCTGCAGTTTGCGGAGCTGCTTGATGGCTTCTTCACGATTCTTGTTAGCAGTCTCTATGTGGCTCTCTATGTCCTTCAGGTCCATCTCTAGCTTCTTCCTGGCAGCCACAGCAATAGAACGTTGCTTTCTTTCATCTTCCAATTCTGCCTCCATTTCCCGTACCTGGATGGAGAAATAAGGGATCAGTGCATCAGCTCCTTGATTACCCAGCAGGATGTGAAAACTGGCCATTAAGTGCAAGCATGTGACTTGTTTTTCCTTCTTCTGATGGAGTGGAACTAACATTTCTTACTGATAAAGCCACATGGCTCCCTCTGACAAAAAGAAGTCTGTTCAGAGAATCCTGCATACAAGGGAATATGTCTTGAAAGCCTGGCAACACTGCCTAGAAAGTTTCTATTAACAAGCATCTTTGGATTGGTCCTGCCTATCTAAACATCTTTGGACACAAGCACCGTGACGTACAGAAAATTTTTGGTATTTATGAAGCAACTCTTACTTGTCTAATCAGCTGTTTCTTCTTCTCTTCATTCTGTTCATCACGGCCCTGGAGATCTCGATCAAACTGCGCCTTCATGGCCTGTTGGTTCACTTCTAGCCGCAGTTTGGCATCCTCTGTGGCCTGGAGTTCATCCTCCAGCTCTTCCAGCTGTGTCTTCATCTCCTCCACCTGCTGCTCCAGGGCTCGCTTAGCCTTCTCCAGCTCATGGACCTATAGCACATCAGTACACATTAGGTTTCCTCAAAGAATGAAGGTAGTTTCACCTATCTTAAGAGCAAAAGATTCTGGGAAAAGCCACGCACACAAGACAGAATAGAAGGACACTACACCTGGTTCTTGTATTGGCAAGTGTAGCGATACCCCCAAAGTCAACTGATCACATACTTCTGAGCTGTCTCTGTGAATCTTGCTTACTTTTTAGCTCTGGTAATATACATGGGGGAAATGAGGAAAGAAAGCATTTTTCAGCCAAACCCTGACCTACAGAAGACTTATCAGAGCTGGATACCTCTGATTCTGACAGAAGGCATGAAAAAAAAATCCTTTGATTTTTTTTTTTTCTCTCCTGCTTGTAACAATCTTTTGTGTTTTGGAATTCTTGGGTTACTATTTCCCATTGTCTAGATACTCCTTGATATTTTACTCACAAAGCTTACATCATGCCCTTTCCCCTTCTGCAACTACACCAGGTAGGCTTTATTTCAACCCATCTTTCATGGTCATGCAGTAACAGAAACATTGCAACACTACTAAAACCCATAATGTTTTCAGTTTTACTGGCTACATTCATCTGTATGTTCACACTGGTAGAGGCTTTTTGCATTATTTGCTAACAGTATCACCTGTCTGCCATTTCCTGCCCTAGTGTTTTAATTTCAGACTTACACTTTTCCCAACATCATCCTTTGAACTCATCAGGTCTTCCATCTCCGCGCGGAACTGCTTATTGACTCGTTCCAGCTCAGCCTTCTCCTCTATGGCTTCTTCCAGGGCTCTGGCCAGCGACAGGGCCTTAGTCTCCTTCTCACGGGCTTCTGCCTCAGCGCGGTCCCGTTCTTCTGCATACTTGGCAGAGATGTTCTTCTCCTCTGCCAAAAGCTACAAGAGTACAGCATTGGCATTCTGAGAAATCACCAATAGCTCTTGACAAGCTAAACATGCATCTTTTATGTCAGTGCCTTCTCAGTAGCATTCGGCTTTGGTATGAGGAACTAAGAAAACACAACTTCAAAGAACAACGCGTGTCACCCACAGCAAGAAACTTCATAGGCATGGAACAGAATGCTCAATGGCAATTTGTTTCTCTGCCTTGTATGCCATGCCTCCATTCACAAAGTAGTATGAATTCTTCATGCATCAGCACTTAGATATTCTAATGGGCAGAACTGGCAAGGAAGATGCAGCTACTTAACTTGCTCTAAACCATACCTGATCAAACTTCTTCTGCTTCTTCTCCAGATTGGAAACTGTCTGCCGCTGATGATCCAGGTCCACAGTGATGTCATCCAGCTCTTGCTGCAGGCGGGTCTTTGTTTTTTCCAGCTTGTCATATGCAGCTGCCTTCTCCTCATAACGTTGGCTCAAGCTCTCCAGGTCCTTCTGCAACTTCTTCCTGCCTTCCTCTGCTAATTCAAGGCAGCCCAGACCATCATCCACTTTCTTCTTTGCATCTATTGCCTGAAGGACAGACATCACAGGTGAAGCCAAGCCACACAATCAGCACTGCTTACTGGCACCAGAGTTGCTGAGGAAGTATGTATGCTCAGTTCTGCAGCAACTGCTTCAGTCAGACTTAGAAACAGTGGGATAAATACAATAACATTATTTTGGAATAGTGCTGTCTCTATGAATTCCTACAGGAGTTCCTGGTTAGAAATCTAAATGTATGTGCTATAATTATCAGGGGCCTAATCATTTTCTCCCACCCAGGTCATTAGGATCAGCCTTTCTCAGGAAAGGTTCTGTTTCTAGAAGTCAATTCTGCATTTAGTTTTTACTTTCTTCAAGCCAAACGTAGACCTTAATGCTTCCTCTTAACAATCTGGCTTGAGATACAGATTCTGTACCTGTTGCTGAAGAATGGAGATCTGTTTCTCCAGGTTTCTCTTTGCCTCTTCCTCTTCTTCCAGCTGCTCTTTGAAACTATTCTTCTCATCCTCCATCTGCTTCAGCTTAGTGCTGAGACTCAGTTTTTGGCGGGTTTCCTCCTGCAGCAGCTCCTATAAAACAAGCACCCCAGGGGAATTCAATACCTTTCCTTCACATTAAAGACTAAAAATCCTCACCCATTCCCTCCAGGATGAAGGCTTTTGAAATTAAGCACACAAATTATTTCACAGATAAGCCACAGCATACACGAACCAAATATCCAGAGGGTCCTATTCTCTATCGCACTCTGATGACCACAGCGTGCGTCTTCGCTACATAAATACTATCCCCTGCTTCTCCATGCAGCCACCTCACAGTTCCATTCTTTCTGGAGCCCTCTTCTGAGTTGCACACAAAGCACTAAAACTTCTCCAAATGATAGCATGACTCTATTTGCCATGTCACTATTCAGGTATCAAAGAAGCAGGCAACAGGCTGAAGTGATTTAGCACAGTTAGTAGCAACTATTGCTCTTCTCAGCTGAAGAATTCTAGAGTTCTTAATGGAATTTAAGACACTGCCATTCACCAGCTCAGGCCGGCAGCAACATTTATTAGCTTTGTACTGAATGTACTGAATTGTACTGAATGACCTACGGCAATCAGCAAGTCCAGCTTTTAAACCAATGCGTAATTTTTGTATTGTGCATTATCTTTGACTCCGCATTTTGAAAAACAGCCTGAGTAGGCAGAACATCAATGGCAGTTCAAAGCTGCTTTGTACCTGAGCCCCCATTCCAAGTATTCTGCTTGGTACTCAGTACTTGTCCAAAAGCCTCAGTTCTAGTAAATGGACATATAAGCATATAACATATAAGACTAAACAACATTTTTCCCAGGAGGGTGAGCAGAGGCAGAAGCAGATTTTTTGAATCTACCCCTTTTCCTTTACTTGAGTCTGCCCATTGTCAAATAAATTTCTGAAGTTAAAGAAGGCTTTATTCAAAGTGACAAAAAAGCTTGTAGGTTGACTATAATAATCTCAAACAAGAACCTAGCACTGCAGTTTGCTTCTAGCATTAAACAACTCATAAGTAGAAAGCCAACTGGGGAGGACTTAAGATATCTAAGACGGGGAAAATTCCATATGATCTGCATACTGAGGAAGCAGGAGGAAGATACATGCAGGAGAGCACCTTAGCTACAGAGCCAGACCTAATCCTTACCAGTCTTTAGAACCTGCATTTAATGATGTCCACAGTGCTTTCTCACTTTAAGCATTTGTAAGAGACACTTGATACAACACACAAAGATGTCTTAGCTTCCAAAGCTCTCACCTGTGCATCCTGAAGCTGTGACTCCAGAGCAGAGAAGTCCTTTGCTAATTTGATTGATTTGCTGTCAGACTGGTTCAGAAGGCCTGTGACATTGTCCAGCTCAACCTGAAGGAGAGACCAGTGTATGTCAGTTATTAATGACCTTCTCTCCAACCTTGGGCTGAAAAATAAGCTAAAACACTTGCCACTCACCTGCAGTTTGTTGACCCTCTCTGCCAGTTCTGTCTTTACTCTTTCACCTTCCGTAAATTTCACCTGCAGTTCTTGGAGCTGGGCATCGACTTTTTTCCGCTTGTGCTCAGCATCCCCTTTGCCCTGCAGCAGCACCTTCACCTCATTGGACAGCTCTGCCCTCTCGCTTTCCAGGGCTTGTTTTGCTTTTTCAAGATTTGCTTTCACCTGGAGGAGGGAAAAAGAAAAAACAACAAATTTTAGATATGGCATGATATTTTTGTGTTTTTATTCCAAAAAGCAAGCTAACAGTGTCCATTTCACAGTTAAATCTCAAATTGCTTACACAGAAAAACTGATTTGAACAGCCAGTCATTGACAAGCAGAAGACAATTTAACAGTCGGGGAAGACATTAATAATACCAGGCACAGTCTTGTACCATCAGATTTTCAAATTAAGGGTTTCACAGGTCAGCAAGCGCTAGTAGTGGAAAGAACGAGACAGCATCATGGCTCTGTAATACATGATGCTTGATGGAAAAAAGAAAAAGAAAGCTAATTAGAAAAGCAACTGCGTATATGATTCACAGTGCAAGATGATCTACCAAGGGAGGAAGAACCCATGAATCAGAAGCCTAATGCAGGGAGTGCTTCATATTCTTCTGCAGCTTTTATCCTTGGCCACCATCCTGGAGCAACTATCACTCCAGACAGAGTGCCTGATTTGGAAACTTATGTTTCCTGCTCCAACGTACCCGTTTAGTTTGTTCCAACTGCTCTGCAAGCTCTTCAATAGCTTGTGAATGTTTCTGCCTCATCTCTTGGATTTGAGCTTCATGAGTCTTTGCCTCATCCTCAAGAGTTTTTTTCAAAACCGTTACTTCTTGCTCTCGCTTTGACCTGTAAAAGTAACAGTCTCTAGGTGCCAAGGACAGAATCAAACAGATAGACATAGCCACTAGCAGTGAACACAGCAAATGCAAAAAAAAGTCAAGGTCTACAATCTATAAGGACACTTTTCCAAATTAGAACTTAGCTTCTCAAGTTTGAAAGCATAAGGTCACATCATTATTTTCAGCCTAAGAATTAAGCAGTTTAAAAGCAATCATGTTTCAGAGGTATCATCACCACTGTGGATAGGGAACAAATTAACTTTTATACATCAAGTGGAGGAATGCAGTCTTTACTGCAGCTTGCACACTAGGTTCCTATGTAGTCACCAAAGCTGCGAACCAGTCTATTCTGATAAAGACTTGCTTTAATAAGAGACTGGATGCAGCAACATTCATTTAAAAAACAAAAGCAAGCAAATAAGACTGATTGCATCTAGATGTTGGAATTACCTGAGCTCCTGTTGAGCAGCTGTAGAATCTAGTGTGTCTTCTAGTTCTGTTTTCAGGGCCTCCAGCTCCTCCCCCAGATCCCGCTTCTGCTTTTCGGCTTTGTTCCTGAATGCTCTCTCTGATTCCAGATCTTCTTGCAGCTCAGTGATCTGGGATTCCAGCTCCCGGATCTTTTTCAGGGCCATGTTTTTCTGAGCTGCCTCCTCTTCCACCCTGTGTTCAACATAGACTTCTGGTCAGAATGAGATTTAAACCATATGTAAATTAAAACTGTATCTCCTACCAGGAATGATCAAGCAAAAATGCTGCTAAAGATCAGTTCGGCAAGACTATGTTCCAACTCTGATCCATAGACCACATAAAAACTCTAAGTTCTTTTTCCCAGAACTTGAGAAGGCAAGATTACTTACAGTATGCAGAACAGAAAGCACCATTTTACACTGGACACTTGACCAAGTAAACAAATGCAGAAACTCAAACTAACATAGAAAGAGACGGTGGCCTGTGGCTAGTTGTTAACCCCTATGAAATCTTGCTGTTCCAGTGAAATGTATGAAGTGCAATTAATATTTAGTCTAGTTCTGTATAGAGAATACAGCAGGAGGCAGCAGCCAAAGACCTCTAATGATGTGTACAGGGATCATTTAGTCAACAGACCTAAACGCAATGGCCACAAATTCCATTTGATCCTCCAAAGTAAATGACACAAGACAAGAAGAAATACTTCCTGATCTGCTGACCCCAGATGTTTGATTCTCACCTAGCTAAGGCTGCCTGTAGCTCCTCTTCCTTCTTGGCCAGCTGCATTTTGAGTTCTGCAATCTGAGCCTGCAGCTCAGCAATCTGGTCATGCAGATCACTGGAGTCTCCCTCAAGCTTTCTGCGAGTCTTTTCCAATTCTTGCCTCTGCTTCTCTTCACGTCGCAGCCGTTCTGAAAGAGACCAGAACACAGCAGATAGCAAGGATGAACATATTCCAAGAACACTGCACAAGATTTTGTAGCAGGGAAACAAAGCAATCTAAGCAATAGTATCTTATAGTATCTGAGCAGTAAAAAGTGTCCAAACAGCAGTTCGAGTGCTGTATTTTATTTTGTCAAGCATACATGCAGCTGAAACTATATTTTGTCTCAAACCAGATCTGGGCAATGCCCATCTCCTTCATCTCTCAGTCAACCCCCTTCACTGTAAAAGAATAAACAACCAGCACAATCCCAGTCCCTCCTAACCCGCACCACAGAGTCACATGCACTCACTAAACGATGCTGAGCACAAGATCCTCTCTGCCCTTACTGAAAGGGAACAAGCTGCCTCCTGCTGTGTTACCCAGGCCACTCTCAGGATGAAATGCCTCTAGCCTGAGTTATGAAAAATTTATGCAAATAGAAAATCAGAAACTGAACTAACCCTGGCAGATTGATGCCACTGGGAGTAGAAAGGTGAAGATACTTCCAAAGCAGGAAGAGAAAGAGAACCAGCCTCCCGCCTCCATTGGCCTGCTGCTTTGGACAGGATTTTTATTTAGACCAAGGGCTCAGCTGACAAGGCACATAACCTTCAGCCACCCAGAGAACAACTCTATCAAACCAATCAATAACATACACACTACATCACTAATTTTTAACCCCTTAGCAACAAGAGCAAGTCTAAAGCTCTGGAAATAGAATTGATATTCAAGAAATATTAAGAGGAAGCCATCTAACACTGTGCAAATGAGTCCCTTGCAGGATCCTTTATACCTTCCAGATCTGTGATCATGGCTTCATGTTTGTTCTTCAGTTTGGCTAAACTCTTTGATTTCTCCTCTTCTTCTGTTAGGTTGGTTGTAAATTCAGACATTCTGTCTTCCAAGAGTTTCTTTTCCTGAAGAATTTAGAAGCCAGTGTCAAAACATGTGCCAGGATTACAGGAGATTTTTCAGAGATGACCGCACTTAAAGATGTAAACATCATGACTGCCTACTTCTGCTACAAGGAAACCCGTAAGGAAAGAAATCTTTTCAAGACTCCATTCAGCATTCAAATAACTGGTTACTTAAAAATTTGTATTTGATAGTCCTTTAAGACTGAAAGGAAAGTCTGTTCATGAAGCAACTGGAGCTTGTTTGGTGTAACAATTTAACAACAAAGGCTTGCTTAAGGATTGTTATTTAGTCAAGGCTATATAAATATCATACAATACTGACTCACAAAGGACACTGGCTGGCAGTTAATTTCATAACTAAATTCAGGTCAGAGTTGCTCAATCGATTAATTCATAAGTTCTCCGTAACATGGGAAACCCCAGCCTTTGGTAGGTGGCTCCAGGAGAGCACTCTGAGCATCTTCAACTGGCATAGGGAGCTGCAAGAGTCTTACCTTGGCCAATTTGAGATTCTGGTCTTCCAAAACTATCACATCTTCTTCCAATTTCTTCAGTTTGGCCTCTGTGGTAACTTTTTCTAGCTGCAACTTCTGTCTTGCGCTTTCCTCTTCTTCAAGCTGCTCCTCTAGTTCCTTCACACACGCACACAAAAGCATGACATTTGTCAGAGCTGCTCATTGAGCAGTGTAATAGCACAATACCAACACTAGAACTTGGAGTGCATCTTTACCCTTTCTTCAAGGGAATTATCACTTTATAGAAGGGACTTTTTGCGTCATGGCAATGCACCACAGCAAGTTCTTACAATGAATTTTTCTAGAAGAATAAACAATAGTATTTTGCAAAGATTCCCACGATTTCCAAAACATCTGATTTAAGCAAGGCCGTGTCCAAATATTTGAGACGCAATCATAATTTTTCATCTTTGAGAATGGAACAGCCTATTGAAGAGGACCTTCTGAGCACCTCTGGCTCACCACCAGTGTTACTGAGTTCTATTGCTATTTCACAGGTAGAATTTCTATGCTACTTTTCCATTCTCTCCCATTTCCCTCCCAGCTCAGATAGAAGGATTGCTCTCTAACCCTTAGCATCATCTTTACTGACAATCCTAAAGCATTACCTGAATGTTCTGCTGCATTTTCTTCTTCTCAGCTTGCAGATGCTGACACCGTTCTTCCTCCTCCTCCACCCTGGACTCAAGATCATGACAGATCTCCTCTAGTTCTTGTTTTTTGGCTGTAAGGCGAGCTCTTATCTCCTCAGCCTCAGCACACAGTTCAGTTTCTGCTTGCAGTTGTTCCTGCAGCTGCATCTTCTCTGCCATTAGCTGCATTAGACACAAACCCAGAATTTGCCATAAGCTCCAATTCACCAAAGTATTTTCTGTGGTGAAATGGAGTTAACTTGCTCCTATGTTCTGCAGTTAGAATCTTAACTATGGCAGCAGCCTTCTGTTGCCAATCAAAAGCTAAATATCAGAATGTACTTAAGCATCTGTTCCCCTCTACAAATCATGCATCACAACCACATGAGATTACATTGCCTTAGCAAACTTCTAAAAATCATCCTATTCGAAACACTGAGATTAACTAATTTTCCCCCATAAACATAACATAGATTACCAGCCCTACAGAAAAACAATCCTCTCTCCAGCTTCTGTGCTTCAAGTCAAATGGATGCCATTCATGACCTGAATGAATTCAGCAGCTCTCAGTGTTACTGAGCCAAAGGAGACTTTTCTTCACATAATGGATATAGCAGTGCCATAGCTGCTCCCTGCACAAAATGACCTACCAGAAGAACCAAGCTGGAGAGAGAGGCAGAGGAAACAGAACAAGGCAGTAGCTAAGTTACAGGACCCAAGTTTTTTGATAGTGTAACCTATCTATCTGATCATTGACAAAAAGGAAGAGCCTTCAAGCAGTTGACTAAGTGAAGAAAGAGAGCATTATGCATGAGATCTGCCAATTCACCTGAGCCTGGAAGGTCTCCATCTCAGTCAGTCTGTTTTCTGCAGCTAGCTGCTTCTCCTTGACCTTCATCAGTTCTTCTTCCTTGGCCATCATCTCCTCTTCCTGCCTGCTTACTTGCAAAAGAGGTTTTACCTGCAAAGGAAACCAAAGCAATTGGACAAGTGTAAGAAAAGAAAAAACACAGAGAAACACTCGTGCATTTGATGAGCATCTGATAAAACAACACTTGATCAGCACCACATCTAATGAATGATCAGTTGTTGTGGACACTAGCAGAATCATGGAGGGCTTGATATAGTCTCCTCTGCCAGTAAGACTGCCTGCCTGCCCATCCTTTCCTTCTGGTTCGGATTCATCAGGACAATGGGCAAATTTCAGAAGCCTTGAGGAACAGACACCAAATAGCAACAGCAAGAGACTGAAAAAGTTGTTGCACACTGGGGCAGTTCACAGGAGGTCAAAGTAAATGAAATCCAAACACCAGCACATTCTCTGCTCCCATATATTTATCATATATATATATGATTTAGAGGAAAAGTCTCACTGCTATAACTATATAACTGCTATAACTAAAAAACAAGAAATTTAAAAGACTGTATTTGTATGTGTTCGCTATCTTTATATCTTTATAACGGTAAAAGATGTAAAAGTCTAATAGTAAAATCAGATTTTAGTGCTTTCCTTTCGCTCTTACAGATCCAGAGGAAAAGATAACCCTCTCCCATCTAAACAAGCTCTGTCTTACAAAACTAACTCTTTGAAAAGTCTAGCAAGCAGCTTTTCAAAGTGCCGTCATCAAAGCAAGCCATTTTTTCTAGACATAAGGTACTAAATGATGCTTTTCCACAGCATTAATTGCACATAGCCTTGCACTTGGAGCTGTGATATTATGATATTCTCCACCTAAACAAATCAAATGAGTAGGTGCAAGCCAGGTCTGCTCCAAAGAAAGCATTCTTTACTCTGTTTCAGGATAAGAAGCTAAAAATGCAACCATGGATACTTTGCCAAAATTGCAAAGGGAAAACAGTACCTTGGTGAACAACCTCCACCACTGCCAGTTTCTCAGTTTTAAATAGGCAGCACAGTTTCTCTGAAGCACTTTCATGGCTGTCAATTGCTGCTGGCGCTTGGCAAAGGCTCTGTAAAAGAAGTGGAGGTCAGACAACAAAGAAAGCCCCATTTGCACACAATTTTCTCCATCAAATCCTTTCATAGATATCTGTGAATTTTATTCTTAGAAGGTCACCTCCTAAAAATCAGAGCAAAATTTCAAGTGAATGTCCTTTAGCCTTTTAAGTCTTTTACTGCTCAGATAAGGCTGGTTATCTCTTCCTTTATTCACTTTCTTCTTTATTTAATAATGCTTTTCCCTAATGTCTTCTAATCTGGAAAGCCTCACTGTGTATTATTTCACACAAGATGATCCAAAACAGAGGTATATATTCCTGACAGTCAATTTGACAGGTACTTCTGTTGTTTTTAGGATGTGCCATTTGCAGTCCTACTTTTAAGGAGACACTACATCTCCTTTAAGAGAAAGATGTTTGAGAGAGATACTACATCTCCCAGTCAGCATTGTACTAAGACCTTTTTATTTTCACTAGTGCAGTTTGCAGCTCTTCCATGCAAAAGCCTTGACTGTAATACAGAGTTCCTACAGAGAGGAACAGGCTCACGGCCCTCGTAGTGCATGGGTAGCAGTACACAATTCTTCTGCAGGTACATGAAGCCAAGCATTGCAGATATCAGAAAAGTCTAGAACAACTATCAGTTGTTACACACAAAGAATAAATCATAGCCCTTCTGAAATAGTATTAAAAATAAAAAATCACTGCTAGACACCTTGTTTTTAAAAAAACTTGTACCTTAATGAGAGGAGAAAGCATGCGTATATTTATCAAAACGCATCCTGGATGCCACCCTGTGCCACATGCTCTAGGTGTCCCTGCTCGAGCTGGGGGGTTGGACTAAATGATCTCTAGAGGTCACTTCCAACCTCAACCATTCTGTGATTCTGTGACTATAGAATATGGTCCTTACTTTCTTGCCAGGTAGCCTCTGCAGCATGCTTGGAAGCCAATAATGACATCTGTGATCTTCAGGTCTCTCTCTTCTTCAAGATGAGCAAGGACTCCAGCTCTGAAAAATACTTTGCTCTGCCCAATTCGATAAAGGTTGGAATCCAGCTCTAATGCTTTGATCTAAAATGAGAGAAAGAAAAGAATATAATTCATACAAAGAGTGCTTCATATGAAGCACCACAAAATTTATCAGTCTCTCATAATACCCCTTAGGTCCCAAAAGGACCCTGTCCCAGTTAGAGCAGCTGGGGTTCACTCAAGCACAGCAGGAGACAGAGGCAGCAAAGGACAGAAAATATGATAGAAAGTGTTGTTTAATGCAGCATCACATCAAGTACTCAGAACTACAAGGCTACTCTGAGAAACACGCATCTGGTCTCAACTGCCTCAGCCATCTTTTTCCTTTCCTAATGGGAAAAACAGCTGTTGATCCTATTTATTTTTTCCTTTCCTTTGCCAGAAAGAGCACCCCAGCCAGTTTTCCCTTCATTTAAAGGATTTGCTGTCAATACTTATACTAGTTAAGAGGAAGAAGGTATACTCCGTTGAGACAGGATAAAAAAGAACCCCTTACAGACAATTTCAATTCAGCTTCTTTAAGTCATAAAGCAAGAGCTTTCCTTTCAAAGGAAGCAATTCTGCAGAAATTAACTGCAGCCTTCACTGAAAGTGAAGTCATCAAGTCATCAGCAGACCATTCCTAAGAGCTTGCCTTGAAACCCATACTTCAAGCATGCACCACAGACAATGCTAATGCCTCTAAACATTTTGATTCTGTTAGTACTGCTAGCATTTCAAAGTGTACACATCTGTGAAAAATGAAAGACACTGTCTAGTGTTACTGAACCTCATACTAGCCAATTGCCTACAACTGTGAAGCCACGACACACCTTTTGGCATCCTCCTTCTCCCTGACAAAACATTGAAGTTTGGAGTTTCGGTCTGCAAGTATGAGATATATTTAAAATGTCTATGGAATGCATGACTTGGATTTTCCCAGCATTTCCATAAAATTTATTCAAATAGAGCATATGGGATGTCTTACCATCAGCACACAAGCCTGTTTTCCATCCATAAATCCTTTGGGAATTGCATTTGGAGTTAAGATTTCATATCTGAAGAGAACAAAGCATTAGACTAGTTAGACAGGGATATCCAAAAATTTTCAGTAATTAACTTCTATGGCATTTTGAGTTTCTGCTATTGTTGAAAGATTAAAAAAAGTTTTCTCTCTAGATAGCAGAGTAAGAAGTCTTAGGTGATGTCCTCTACCCCTCATCCTAAGCAGATGTTAACCAGAGAAAAAAATCACAGATGCTCTTGGAGATTTGGGGCCAGGGATTAGGAAGAGACTAATGTTCTACATCATTGACTTCTAAAAAAGTGGCAAATAAGTTTTAATAAAATATTTCAGTTACTGAACCTATGCCTGAATTTTGCCAGGTTAAAGACTGCTTCAGCCTCTTTTCAAGGCTATACCTTTGTCTGAATTCCTGGAAGACGACTCTGTTGGGGAAACCCTGACGACAGATACGGATTCCCTCCAGCACCCCATTACAGCGAAGTTGATCGAGGACCAAATGGGGGTCCAATTTGCCAGCCTAGAGAAGAAAAGCAGATTTTTAATTTGTATAAGTAACATATAGCATTTACGTGAAAAGCTTACCCCTATATCCCCACTTTTATTTATATGTTTTCAAAGCAGCAAGGTCCCAACCTTTCCGCAGAGTCACAGAATGATTAAGGTTGGAAGCAGAGTCACCTAAAGCGTGTTGCCCAGGATCATGTCAAGGCAAATTTTTAGTATCTCCAGAGAAGGAGACTCCACAATCTCTATGGGCAACCTGTTCCAGTGCTTCGCCACCCTCACACTGAAGAAGCTTCTCCCCAAATTCGGGTGAGATTTCCTGTGCTTCAGTTCATGGCCATTGTCTCTTGTCCTACTGCTGACCACAACTGAGAAAAAAGTCTGTCCCCCTCTCTCAAGGTATTTACACATATTGGTAAGATCACCTCTCAGCCTTCTCTTCTTTAGGTTGAACAGGCCTGGCTCTCTTAGCGTCCCCTCATAGGGCAGAAACTCTAGTCGCTGATCATTTTTGTAGCTCTACAATGCACCCTTCTCCAGTAGCTCCATGTTTCTCTTGTACTGGGGAGCCCAAAACTGCACATAGCACTCCAGTTGTGCCTCACCAGGACTGAGTAGCAGGGAAGAATCATCTCCCTCGACCTCCTGGCAACACTCTTCCTAGTGCCCCCCAGGGTCCCATTGGTCTTCTAGGCCACAAGACCACATTACTGTCTTATGTTCATCTTGTTGTACACTGGGTCACCCAGGTACTGCTCTGCAGAGCAGCCCTCCAGAAGGTCAACCCCACACCTATACTGGTGCATGGGATTATTCTTCCCTTGGTGCAGGACCCTGCACTTCCCTTTGTTGACCTCCATGAGGTTCCTCTCCACCCTACTCTCCAGGATTGGACCCAATACTGACTGCTAAGGGACACCATTAGCTACAGACCTCAGTGAGAATGAAGCAAAGGTTCTTATGTCATCATCTTAAGAAGAACTCAGTCTCAAAAATTCCAGCAAGTATTACTTAGGATGATCATATGCATATGCTGAGATGTTGCTGCCTTTACCTTTTTCTCATGGTTGGGGATGATGCAACGGACAAAGTTGGGGTTGGTGTTCCTTAAGGTAGCCATCAGTTTGGCCAGCTGTTCCTTGTAGAGCTGTCCCACTGTTCGGAACATACCCTTCCTGGTTTTAAAGGCTCCTGGCAAGGCTGTATCTGACATGCCAGCCACTTGATCCAGTCCAACAATACGATCAACTAGAGAGAGCACAAGAAAGAACATTAAAATTCTGCCACAACCAGTGGACATTTTGGAATGTACAAAGAACATCTGGGTAGAACAGGATAAATGAGAGGCGCTGCAGGATCCTTTTTGCTTCATCTCTACACAGATGTCGACTCCTGTATAGTATTTGTGCAGGGATAGGAGCAGGAAGGAGGAAAAGGATAAAAATAAAAAGAAAGCAACGGCTCACTACAGAAGGTTTGAGTGATGGAGTCAAACTTACTCCCAAACATACTCTGCTGATACTCAGGAGGGCAGCTCTGGAAGAGTAGTTTAGAAGTGGCATAATAAGTTTCAGATGCTTGCTTAGGTTGCAATGAAAAAAATGAGAAACCAAGAGTTCTAGCTGCTAGCCCAGAAGAGTCAACTCTTAGTTAACTCTAATCCAAACAGGGCCACAGTTAGAAAAAAAGCCCAGTTTGACTCTTGCATTACACATAGGAAGAACTGCCATGACTGGCAATTAGAAAAGTCATATCTACTTGTAAACTGAGCAAACATGGTATGAAGTTGTGACAGACACCAGATTTTAAGATACCACTGTTTGAACTATCTTTGGAATACAAGTACTCTATGACTTTGAGACTAGACACTTACATTAACACTGCCACTGGGAGAAAGCCTGAAAACTCTGCCCCAACAGTTTTCTACACTGTGCCACAGTGCCATCCCAGCACTTACAAAGCAATCATCTTGACTGGTGGACTCCACATACACATTCCCCCCAGTAAAAGATAACTAGATCTGAAAGTAGCAGGGGCAAGAAGACACTAAAATATTCTTTTTTTCCTTTCCTCATTGTTTTGCAAAACTGAGACAAAAACTCATCCAACGAACCAAGAAAAAGCCATATCCCTACAAATCCCCACACTCCTGAACACAATTTTCCTTAAGGACTTCAAGCTACTAGTTCCCTTTAATCTTTAGTGGTTGCTCACTCTCAGGCTCCCTATCTTCACTTCACAAAATAATAACTGATTTCTGATTGAAAACAAATTCCATCAAGAGAAGCCCCTACAAAAGA
Source organism: Tinamus guttatus (assembly GCF_000705375.1). The sequence goes on from NW_010580266.1 coordinate 230,620, forward strand.
AGAAACAATAAGAGAGACACATATTTATACAGAACATTACTTTACAACTGCGCGCTTCCAAAGCAACTATTAGAATAGGGCCACGGTTGTCTTATCAGAAAGAAAGGAAGGTTCTGTTACTAGATGACATCACAGGGAAATCCACAGAAGAGTGTCCCAGGTTCTAGTTGGAACAGTCCTCTTAAAATCTTGAGCCCTGTGGTCTACATCAAGACAGCAAAAAAAAAGACAGTTGCTTGCAACAGAAGATTCAGTTAAGAACAGTACATGAGAACTCATCAGCTGTGCTCTAGCTGACTTGTGAAATCCAAAAGGATTTTGCAGCCTCACATAGCAAATGCCTTGTTAGGCACAAGTTGTCATTTTTCATGCTGTAGAAGTTACTTTGCCAAACTAACTTTCTTTTAAAATGATCAGCTGCTGAAGTCAAACCTCATCACTAGAATCACTATAATCAGTATTCAATTTAACTTCAGTTTAAATGCAGTCTCGGGAATCTGCCTTCCAACGTTTGCAATGAAACACCTTGAAAGCCTTGCTTGCTCTATATTCAAACGGTTGACAGGTATTTGCTTTTAGCTGTTCCTATGCAACTCTTGCAAGAGCATCATTAGCACCCGAATGTATCCATATTTTTCACGTATCCACTTGCAAGGTGAGAGTTTGGCTTTTGTTTTTAAGTCCATGAGGAACTACTAGCACAAAGCAGAGGAAATGAACAAGAAAGACAAGCAGGTATAGCAAGGGGACAGAGAAGTTAACGGAAGCATGTCTTGCATGGTTCTAGGATGCATTACACACATGACACGACAGCTGGGTTTCTCAGTCACCTGGTTCTAGATGAAGAATAGGAAAGTGTTGATAGAAATAGGCTCTCTGAACGTTCTGCATCTCTGCAACAGACAGAGACGTCAAAGAAAACCCAAGACAGAAAGTGACAGCAACAGTAAGACTCAAAAGCAGATAAACCCAGAGAAGAAAGAGTAAAATATCAAACAACACTGCAGCAAGAGCACACTAGTTGCAGGACTAAAAGCCTAGGTTCAACCTCAGATCTTGTGTTCGAGCGCTGCAGCTATAAGCCAGTTGCTGGGACATAATGGTACATTCATGTTTTAGCCTGCTGCTCTTGGTTTGGAGAAATAATTGCTGTATTAGTAGCAGGCTAAACAGAAGTCAATGCATGTGAACCCTTCTCTTGAGTTACAGTAAATTTTTAATACAATACCATGTATTTTCTAAACAAAGAAAGATCCAGACAAGGCTCATCTTGGTGGTTTAGTCTACACGTAATAATGATTTTTACAGACTTTTGATGATCAAATAAAATTCTTCCATGTAAAACAAAAAGAAGAAAAAGGATTAATAACATACCATCTTTCCACAGCTCAGACACAAACTTATCCGATGACTGGTGCAGAAGAGTAGCAATGTTGTCATTCAGCGGATCCATGTTCTTCATCAGCCACTCATCTGCTTTATAATCCACCTAGAGAAAACAAACATGTCAAGAAACGAGGGAGGATTTTCTGAAGTACAGAATGCAACAAGATCCTGCAAGGCTAAAAAATGAAACACTGAGGTTTTCACAAGCAACAACAGATTATCAAATCATTCTTGGATTTGCCTTTCAAAGACATCTATGCAAGCATAGCTGCACATTCCATATCCTAACAAACAGTTACAGAGTCTATTCTGTCTATAAAAGGAACGGATACGTAGTATCAGCATGCACCATTCCGAGTATGACAAAAAAAACACTGCTCCATCACTTTTGGTGATGAGGTCTTCATGCAAGCTGTCAGAAGTATCTCCAGTTTTCACCAAGTTACAGAGAATAAATTTAAAGTGATCGCAACCTGACATGTCTTCAGCTATATGTATAACCAGTACCTTACAGACAAGTTACCTAGGCTGCACAGGCACCCACAGTGGTGGGAAAAAAAAAAATCCTCTGTAATGTCTCCTACTGGTTTCCCCTGGTCTCCCATAGGTCATCAGTCATACTGGGAATTAAACATTATTTAAGAAACAACAGTTATGCATCAAAAACATAACAGATGTTATGAATATTCATCTTTTAACTACTAATCTTTTACCTTGCCAGCATAATGTATGATACAGAAATCAGCTTTGTCTTTCAGCTGCTTTGGTTTCTGGAATTTGGGATGGGTGCCTTGCTCTTGTACAACCTTTTCCACAAAGCTTTTGTCTGTTGCTTTTGGGAACCAGCACTCTTCATCCAGCAGCGCCAGAATACCAGGAGGCCCAGCCTTCAAGCAGGGAAACATGAAAACAGCATTAATACATTATTAATAGCTTTAGACAGCTAGGAAAAAAAAAAAGGCAAATCTGATCCCCTATCGTATCAGTTTAGCTACTTTTGAACTAATAGAAAATGCAAATAAGCCTCCAAGATCTGCATTTGGATTCTGAACATAAACATAATTCTGAACATCCTCCTATGAAGAAGGTCTCTTTCATGACAGCATGTGTCTTAGAATAAAAAAAAACCCTCCCCAACTTTTTAATAAAAGGAGTACTATCACTCAGTTCTCCAGACATACGGAAGTGTCTGTATAAGTAGAGAGACCATAGCAGTATATGTCCCGTATTAGTCCTTACTATCTGAACAACTACTGTGAAATATGGACTTCTAAGCTTCCTTAGAGCAAAACGAAAGCACTGGAGGTTTATGGTTCCTCATGGCATTTGCAGGCCACTAAGGTAGTTTTCACCGCTTATGCTAAGCTACAGATAGGCACCTAGCAGCAGTTCTGCACCTAGCTCTACACAGACATAAACAAAGCAAGACAAAATAGGGACAAGACCAAATGGTCAACTAGGTGATCTACATTCACACAGTATGTCCTACAAGAGGGATACTAAGAAATTCACTGGGCCTGTATAGTTGCAGACAAGGGAAAAACTGATCATTTCTAAGAAACCACTTTGTCAGTAGAGGAGGGGAAACTAGCTTTCTCGCTTTTGTAATCTACCTCATATGCTTGATGGCAAAATAAACACAGCCATTTTTTGCTACCTGAGTGTAGGAGAAGGCAGCTTCTTACCGGCTTTTCTATGAGATCAATGCAGGGCTGAAGATCCAGACCAAAGTCAATGAAATTCCATTCTATGCCCTCCCTTTGGTACTCCTCTTGCTCCAGAATGAACATGGTGTGGTTGAAGAGCTGCTGCAACTTTTCATTTGTGTAATTAATACACAACTGCTCAAAGGAGTTCAGCTATTGAAGAAAAAGATAGAGGATATTTCAACAGTTGCTTTTGAAGATGTATGTACTATTCTGTTAGCACTAACGATCACATTTGTAGCTGAGGAATTCTGAAGTGTTCTGTGTAATCCCTGAGGTAAACAGCACTTTGCACACAACCCCTTTTGCTTATGAACTGCATTTCCCATCACAGGTAACTACATCACCGCTACAGCTCCTGTGGGAGTTCATATTCACTGCTCCTCAGAATTTGCAAAAGAATGTTTAGTCGTAAACAACAGAAGAATTACTGCAGCTACTTAACCAGGGATCAGAAAACTCCCTGGTTTTCTCTCAAACTCTAAACTAATAGGTACTTAAGGACAGATTTCTAAGCACTGCTTTAATTCCCATATATTCCTCCCCTCACAGGGGAAGGGAAGTCCAGGAAGCTGCTTGCTCAAAACCTTCAGGTTTCTTCAAACTCCAGGGACAAGACTAATAACCAAGGATGCATCTTCATGCTAGACTACACTGGATATAATGCAGGTGCTGCAGGAAATGGTCCTGCTTTTACTTCCTCCACGTCTTTGTCAATCTTAACTACGTATTTCCAGTCTCTTCCTTTTCATGAGGTGCAACATCCATGGAACCAAGGGTGCAGTTAGACCACTAACCTGACCAGAGAGAACCACAGTGAATTTTCCTATAGGTTTGTTTTCAATTTCATGTATGAATGGTTCCAATTCACCTTTAGCTGCACAACTCAGGTGATAGGAGTTGACTGTCTGGGATCGATGGGGATGAGAGGATAGTTCTTTTCTTAGGGCAGCCTCTGGTTCCTCCAGACCAAGTATAACGGGAAGTCACATTCCCAAACTGTAGTTTCAGGAGGCAAGGATTTGCTCTAACAATTCACTGCTGTCTACAGAGGGAGCTCCCACTTCCCTTTTTTTTCATCTCTATTTTTCCCCTAAGCTCTTCAGCTCATTTCTCTTGCTACTTTTTTTATGCTCAAACTCCCCTCTATAGACTGACTAAATTACAAGCTACTCAAAGAAAAATGTTTTTTAGGACTTGTGAGTTGAATGGCATAAGGAGCTTACAGTGCTGTGGCCAGAAAAGACTGAGGGGAAAAGGAGCAAGAGCTTTTCCAAATCAAGGAGCTCTTAAATCAGTTTAGCCATTTGTGAAATTACACTCCTTCTTGATCCTGTCTCATAAAATGCAGTTGGCAGAAAGGAGCATACACAGGTCAGAACGTGTTTTGAATCTGATTTGATCTACCCTTTGTCTTTTCCAAAATCCATCAGCAAGAAAATAAAAAGTCATTAGAAACACTTTTTGCAATGCTAAAAGGTTACAGAGAACCATACTTTGAATGCTTTGAGGCAGACTAATCAGACATGAAATATTACGTCCAGTTGTGACCCATAACTCCACATGGTATTTGAAGACTTTTTTTCTGTAGGATAACAAACATTTAGACCCTCTAGGATAGTGAATCAAGAAGAGACAGAACTATAAAGTTAAAATATTTGTGATGCACATGCCCAAAGCGTTGTAAGCACCGGAACATAAAGCAATGAGAAAAAAACATTTCAGAATACATAAAATACTAGAGAACAAAGCCCTTTGACATATTATTTAATAACTTATCTGATCTCAAATTCAAAAGTGAAATGCACATTTTTTGCAAAATCATTCTACTCTTTCCAGATTTTAAGTGATTTTCTTCTGTGGTCTTTGCTTTGTAGCAAACTGTGCAGACAAGAAGAATCAGCTACCACCTTACCTCAAAAATCTCAAAGCCTGCAATGTCAAGGATTCCAATGAACGACGCACCCTGGCGCTTGGTCTTATCCAGGGCCTTGTTGATCCGCATAACCAGCCACCGGAACATCCGCTCATAGGTGGCTTTAGCCAGAGCCTCAATGGCAAAGTCAGCCTGGAAAAAGTGACAAGAAAAAAAAAAAAAAAAAAAAAAGAGAGGTGCTTTAGAGTCCAGAGCACGCTGCTTTGGTGCCAACAGCACAGCTATAGCCTCCTCTTTACTTCACCTGACTCCCTGAAAAAGGCTCATTTCGAAGATTAGTCACAGTGAAAAGCAGATAGCTCAGCAATATTCCATAAACAGAAGCAAAGAATTTGCCATGTTAAATTAGTGTGTCAGTGCCAAATTTCACGATCTTGCTTGTTGAAGAAGCCAATGACTGGTAGTTAAGAAATAAAACAATATCCAGTCCCTCCAAAGCCTAGAGCTTCGTAGTATTTTTTTTAAGGGGTTCAAAGAAAAGCATTACCTTTTTTTTTTTTGTAATTTAGGATTTGTGAAGCCTGACTTATTTTCCTTATTGCCACTACTCATGATTGATACAGAAATACTACACGGTAAGGAAAAGAGTATCAAAATGGAAATGCAGACTGTGACTGTCTCTAGATCTCATCTGGTATTCTCTTTCCATTTCTTTCCATGTTATGGGGGCATGTTTATGAACGCAGAGAATAAGATTGTGTTTGTGAAGAAGCCACATAGAAAGAAGTTCTACTCAGACAGTAATATGAGAGTTTTACCCCACACAGAAGACAACAACCGCCTGGGTTGGGTTTTATTTACAGCACATTCATCACTGCCCACTTCAAGAATATTAAGAAACGTATGATCAGCTTCAAGGCCAAGTGGCGAGTTCTTTTACTGCAGCAGCTGACCTACTCAAAAACTGCTTCCTGTTTTACAGCAACTTGGAAATGTCATTGCTGCATCGAGCATTAAAGAAACTTTCTCCCCAGAAGTCGACAAAATTAAATGAGTGACATTCTTATTTTCTTCAGATGAGAAGTGCAAGTAAAGAGTAATGTCTATCTCTATATAGAACAAGCAAGCAAATACTACAAGTAATTTCCATTGTATGTTATTCAAGTATGGTTCCATATACTGCAGCCAAAAAAAAAAAAACCCAAAAACGATAAAGGCTACAGAAACCTTTAACAGACCTGTCAAGTTTTAATCTTGCTGCCACAAAGCTGAGTACTCATTCACTTTTACAGAATACCTACCTGTTCTTTGGTCTGAGCCTTCTGGACATAATCTCGTCCAACCTTGATGCGAGGGGTCAGGATACCTCTAGTGAAATCCGTCACATTGATACCCAAAAGATGAGACACTTTCTGAGCAGCTAAGGAAGAAAAGAGGATACAACAAGATTAGTGTTCCTTTGTTTTTCTTCACAGAAAGCCCGAGAAATTCCTGCAACTGCATTCCTAGTCATGAAACAGCTTCTAAGAAACATTAAGTGAAAAGCAGGTTAATAAGATGAAGCAAGATACCTTCAAAAACAAAATAAAACACACCGAACAAAAAATCTACAATCCATACTAAAAGATATTGAGCTTCTTAGTAGCCACAGCAATAAATTTGATGCAATAATCTTGTACCATGAAGTCATAACATGGAAGCTTCAAAAAGTTAACAGTAGTCTGCCATCAGTTTAAAAATACTGCTGAATAACCGACTCCTTATTCAAGCTAATTGTTCTGTCTTCATCTGCTGATTTGAGGCAACTCTATTTCAGATGAATGGTCCAAAATCAGCCTGCCTATTCTCCCTGCTAAAACATCATTTAAAGCATTATTTCCAAGATAATAATAGCTAAAATTATAATCACACTTGCAGAGAAATTAGCAACCTCTTATCATATTTCTTCAGTACATCTATAATGAAACTCTAAGAGATAAGCCACAGTAGTGACAGTAGTATTTACACATCTAACAATGAGCAGTGCAATTAAAATATGTAGGTATGGTTTATACCCACCACCAATCTATACATCTTACTCTTACAGTTACAAGCCTATATACAGAGTTATTGAAGAATATTTGCTTTAAGTCTTGAAGCAAGTCTGATAATACAGGCTTGTAGGAGCCATCATTTCTACCCTGGATAAAATACACACATATTCCAGTTGAATAGCCCTTTTAATTTGGCCATGGCGTGTATTTCCTGACTAGTTTTGACACAAGAGCAGTGTCACATTCCTACCCATGGGTGGCTGCAAACACACACTGACAAAACAATGCACATACTTGCATCTATAGGAAGGAGCACTTGCAATCCTCAGAAAAAAAATTATCTTAAAAAAAATATGCTCCCACACACAAACCACTCCAACATTCCCTACATATTGTAACACATTCTTCTACCTAAAACAATTTCTGGTAGGCTTTTTTCTCCCTGAAATTTCTGTGGGTTTGCCTTTGGGGCGGAGTGTGGTGGGGAGGAGCCTGGTTACCTGTGTTGTCTGGCATGGAGGCTTGGTCTGTGTTGCGCTCTTTCTTGAAGACAATGTTGCCAAGTTGAAGAACGCCTGAGATAACCTTCAGCAAACCTTTTAAAACAGAAGATGCTCAGGGTCAGCCACCACCATAGGTTCAAGCCCTGTCAGGCACGGTAAGAGTAGCACGTGCTGACACTTTATGCTTAATGACCATAGACTTTAAATGAGAACGTGACAATGACTGGATGATGGGGACTGTCCTGAAATTCAAGCCTTTCTCAACATCGCCAAAACTGATCTGGAATTTAGGGAAAAACCATTACAGATAAACAAATAGCTTCTCTGTGAGACCACTGTTCAGGATATAGGATTTGCCCAGTGCCCCTCACCATGCAAGACTAGGGAGTCCGGGAATTTAAGTCCTTCTCACCCCCACTGCAAAAGAGCAGAAGGCAGGACCCAGGGTCACATCCCGTCCTGTAACATCCACACATTTTGATAAAAATCTTTTTTGTGTGTCCTTAAGGTCCTTTTGAACACATGGAAGAGCAAGTTAATAAGAGCACAAAGCATTCAAAGTAGGTAGATTTTATTCCTTTAATCCCATATCATTTTCAGTTCCCTGATGAAGATCTGTGGTCACTACAGTTTATGAAGGACAGCAGGCCATGAACCAAAGTGCCTATACTATAACTAACTATAACTTCTGCTAATGACATAGCAAAATGACCTGCCCACTGCTAATGATGTATTCAAATACTTCAAATGGTGAACCTTGCAAAGGCAGTATCAGATGCTAAGACTAGAATAAAGTTTTAAATACTATAGCATAAATTTTCCATTGCATTTGTATATGAACTATCAAGGTCCCTTTGATTAAAAAAAAATTCAACATCCAGCAGAGTGAACAAGAGCTGTACAAATGCTACTTTAGGACTGACAGAAAAGAAACACATGTGCTCCTAGTGGCATTCACCTCCATACAGTAGTTTCAGAGGGAATTCTTGCATGCGTTATTGATAAGCTGAATAAAGAGCCCTTCGACTGGGAACAAAATAAGCAGAGGCATGTCTCCATTGGCTGTTTAACTTCTAAGGCTAAATGTAATAGGTGAAACTATGCTGGAAAATCCTGAGACCGATAGCTCCAATGCCACTAAATTTACCATTTGCACACTGTTCACTATGTGGGATTTTTTGGGTCTAGAGCTCAACTGCACTTTAGATATGTCTATTCCCTCTTTCTATTCCTTGCATTTTCAAGCTCTTCAGAGGATTCATACCCATTTGCTCCTCATCTGGGATGCCCATGATCTTCATTGCTTCCATAGTCTCCAGGAACATGTCTTTGTCTTGCTGACCCGGGATTGTAACATGCCCATTGGAAAGGAAACGATATTTGTTGTACGGCTCCAGCAGCAGATCAGCTTAGGAAAGAATTGAAAAAGCAAAGTTATGACCTTTGTTATGGACGACAAGCTATTGCTTAGAGCAAATTTCTGAATTGTGTATGTTGCAGCTCAAAGTGAATCAGCACTCCTTGAAAGGTCAGCTAGAGGTACCTGAAACTCTAGCTGACCCTTTTTCCTGGAAGTCTTTTTTCCTGTATGACAGAACAGGGACAAAGTCACTTGTGTTATGCCCTCTCCTTTCCAGGCAAGGGCTGAGAACCAGATTAAGACATACTAAAGATCCTAGAAATACTTTTCAAAATTTAGAATATATGCTTAATTGTTTTTGAAAAGCTGGCCCTCAGGTTTTTTTTCTATTCACAACAAATGGAGAGGTAACTTGCTTGATGAATCTGTACTAAGACCAGCTTTACTAGCAGCACAACACTTAATACCTATTTTTCTTACTTAATAAGGTGTTTCTACGTTATTTCTTTCTATTATCTCCTCTGGAAAACTCTTGAAATAGTACCCACTATGACAAAAGGCTTCTCCTGTCCTTCCCAGATCAGTTTACAGTTCTCACACATCATGGGCGCTAAGTAAGGATCTCTCTGACTGAGATTTTCAAACTAGGTGCACTAGAATCCTAGACTTCTAGAGCTGTTTAGATTCTAAATGCTTTGCTCCATTCAGTTAAACGCTGAGTACAGAGCAGTAGGATCATTCCTGCACTGAATGGTTTACACCATGCAAGGCAAGACTAAACAGGGGACAATTATTTGGATAAGGAATGGTGTAGAGTCATTGCTGGCAAGGAGACACATACAGAAAAGAACCAGAGAAGCAAGTTTTCGTGAACTGAGAAGTACAGGGGGAGGGCAGAGGCATGTATAAGTGTAGGGAGGAAGTGAAGAAAGAATAACTGCCTCTAAAAGCTAGTGGCTTGAGCCAAAAGGCTACAAAGAAACAGGAACAGGCCCTGGTCTACAGTGTTTGGGTCACTCTGTCATTAAAATGAGAGAATCCCATAACTACAAAAAAAAAAAAAAAAAAAAATCATACTTACTCTTCAGATGCTCCCCTGCCCCGGACAGCAGGTAGTAAAAGATGTGAAATGTTCTCTCCTCTTTGGCTTGACGAATTGCACGTGATTTCTCCAGTAGATCTTTTCAGAATCAAGGAAAATGACCAGACATACAAATCACTTCCCATTTCACAACAGGAGAAAAACTAGCGATGCCTGCTATTCTCTTCACATCAATTGACAAGAACACTGATTTAGCAATTGTGACCAGCAAACAACCCACTGAGCTTCTCGTGATGGAAGGATGGCCATGACAAGAGAGGCTTAAACCATGAAGCCGTGGCCACCCTTCTCCGCCTCTCCTGGGCAGAAGGGAGAACGGCTCATGAAACCCCACAGCTATTCATTTTATCAGAGTTTACATTGCCATTTCAGCTTCCTATTGACTACAAGTCGTTAGTTAATTCTGAAGAGATTCCAACCATGACCCCAAAGGTTACAAAATACTCTATAAAGAAAAAGGAGACTACAGCACTAATCTTGCTAGCATAAATTTAAATGCCTCCTATCACATTCTCGACCTCACAAAAGTTAGATGTGAAGAGATTTCTAGATTATATTATTGCCGCACTCTACACACTGTAGTTTTTCTCTTTTAAATAACTATATAGCAAGGATACAGGTCTCGATATTGGCTCCAACAATGTAGCCATTGACATCAAAGTTGATTCTGATGAATTTGCCCTGAGAGGAAGATACAAGCATTAATATTAAAATTAATTTTGTCTGGTAACAGTAAACAACAAGGGCAAATCATTTCTTATCCCAGAAAGGAAACTCAGAACAAGTCAGGCAAATTTTATGCAAAGCACAGGGTCAGCCAATAGGCAATGCCTACAACAATCAGAGTGGTTTAGCAAATACAACACCAAACACTTACTTGTAATGAGGGCATTTTGTGACAGACTCCAAACTCATCATGTTTCAGCCTATTATTTCCCACAGTCAGTCTTTTTTTTTTTACTTTCCCATGCTATATGGCTTAGACAGCTCTTCCTCCAGCACCAAAATCTTATCTCCAGCCCTTTTCATTACGTTCCAGTCCTGGCTTCCCATCTGCCTGTCATATACTGCCCATTGCTTACCAGAGCCAGCAAAATAGGCACCACTGTCTACAAAATTAGATCAAATCAAAACAAACCAAAAACCCACCAACTTTTATCAACTGAGAAAAAAAATCGACATAGGCAATCCTGTCACAGGTTCAGGTTCTTTCATACCAGCCACTTGCTGCAAACAGCAGCATTTTCTGGGTAACTGGTTGAATGACGTTTGCTTTCCAGATTCATTTGAGGGAAGCCAAAGAAAACTGTCCTGTCCTAAGAGGACGATTAACTCTTCTAACTCCACCCTACCTTCTTCTTCCCCTCTCCTTTTAGCATACTGGCACCCAAGCTGGATAATACTCACAAATCTTGAGGAGTTGTCATTCTTTACTGTCTTGGCATTTCCAAAAGCCTCCAGGATGGGATTAGCTTGCAGCAACTGCCTCTCTAGTTCTCCCTAGAAGAAAACCAGAAATCAATAAAAGAGGTAATGATTTGCTGCATTAAGCTTGGATCAAACCAGCTCTGAAGATTCAATTCACACTAGTTTGGCATCTGTTGCAGAGAAGCTATATTAAACCTTAGGAGATGCTCCCTCAGACCTTCAAAGGAGACTTGGGTAGAACAGAATTTCATTCCATTCGCAATGTGCCTTGTTCCTTTCCTCAACACAAAGGTCTCCACTTACAACACTGACTTTCTGTTAACAAACAGCTCGTTAAGGCTACTTGACCATAATCAGTCAGGATTGGAGCAGAAGAGCATTCATTCTATCCAAGATCATGCCCACATCCCAGAAGTGTCTTGCCATCCAAGCAAGAAGAGTGAGAAAAGATCTTAGTTTGCTATTGCAAGACAGCCCTGAACTCTGCTGGTAGTAGATTAAACAAAAACAAAAAAACTCCAAAATAAATAAAGTTTTCTTGAACTAGACCGACCATCCTCCACAAAGCAAAAAGGCCTTCTTTGTGAGGAGGCACGTGCGCGCGCGCACACACACACAATGGAAAATTAGTGGCATCCCACAAACTGCAGGATCACTTGTGTTCTGCTGCACTGCTTGCACACTCCTCCCCTCAAGGAACACAAATGCTGGAGCTGCAAAAAAAAAAAAAAAAAAACTGTACTGAAAACTTCCTGATGCATAACTGATGGAAATTGGCTTTGGTTATTGAGAACTGGAACTCATGGACAAAACTTGCAAAGCTATGGCTACAGAAAAGTATTTCCCATTCATTCTCAAGGTGCGTTATAAAACAGGTCAATCCTCACACTGCCTCTCTAAAAATACACGTAGTTAAAAAAAAATAAACAAATAAAGTGAGGCAGAGATACCAGGAACTGAGAAAAGAACTCCATGTTATTATTTTATTATTTCTTACTTCCACAGTTCCTTTATGCTTGCAACACGCAGAGCCAAATCCTACCCTCAGTCAAAGCACAACTGCACATTCATAGAAGAGACAGCTGCTGCAAACACTTCAAATCACTGTCATATATAACAAGGCATTACAGCCCTGAAAAGGGAACCTGAACTGCAAGATCTGCTATCTTACAACAGCACCAGTGTGGGACTTTGTAAGGAGAAAACCTTGAAACTGATTTCCAGGCCTTGCAATTGTGCATCAGTTCCAATTCCCTCTCCTATTCCACCACCGACACCGAAGTTGGAACTCTCTTCTCTTCTTCTTCTGCATCCTGCAATTAAGTCCTAACTCCCTGTTTGTGACTGCAGTATGTTGCTATGGCAGTGAGTGATGTCACCAACTTAACATTTCAGCCCAACTAAGAAACAAGGAGGGAAGAGATCAAAAAAGAGTTTTGCTCTAAATAGAAGGGAGGCTTTGACATTGAATCTATTTTAATTATGTGGTTAAAAATGAAACTAAGATCAGCTACACAAGAATCAAACCATATTAGCTTAGCTACACAGAAATAAAAAGTTGCTAGAAAAAATGTATACCACAGACCTTTTGGGTAGTCATTTTTAATACTTCAGGAATAAGGTGTCATTAACGACATTTAGGTAATAGCAAATTGCATTTTAGAAGTAATTAGGTCACTTTAGCTAACAGGCAGGGAGAATGCCAGCTTAGAGAATACAATATATGGCTGTGGGAAAGAAGAAAAGGCTAAAGTTGGTCAAATCACTTCTCATAACCTGCCTCAGCACTGTGATATGGCAGTAAAAGCAAGTTCTCAGCACGCCACAGCAACAGCACAAAAGATTCAGGAGCTCTGTGATACTACTGTGATATATCTGTTCCTCACTCACACGCACTGTAATGTGGGCTGTGTTTAGGTTTTCAAGAAACTTTTTTTTTTTGACCTTCAATATTAAAGGCTGAAGGCTTCATTATTCTAATATTCTTCTGGAATGGGCAACTTCAACCAGCAAAAAACAGAACAACATAGAGCTGTCACAAACTTTCTAGAAATGCTCAGGTTCCTATCATTAATTGCAGGCCCTCGACCTGAATTTTGTCAGAACAAATTCATATAATATTTGGCATGCACCTGAAGTGTGTGCAGTATTTCTCATGCAGACTGAGGCAGTAACAGTCACTGGATCTGTTGGCCCTGGGTCAGGCACTGCAGACTCTTGAGCACAGTCTTTTCCCTCTGCTCCAAAGTTACACCACCAATTTAAAGCAACTAAAATCAAAACCTTGATATCAATTTATACATTGAATTTCTTGTGCATCTTGTGCACTTTTTGGAATGACTTCTATGTAAGATAGAAGCCTTGCTAGCCATCTGTTTTTTTCAGGAAATATGGAGAAAGGCATCTAGAAATCAAAACTAGCTTTAACAGAATGCAATGAAAAATAAAATAAATCAAGTTGTTTCTTCTGTTTTCTAAATATCAGCAATTTGCTTTTGTATTCTTCCTTGCAATCATATGAGAGATGCAAGTAACAGGATCCGACAACATTGGGTTGGAGGGCGGAAAGGCAGAGAGAGTACCAATAATCTAACTCTCATGACAAAGATTAAGGCATCAGTAACTATTATCCATGAATTTCTTGTTTGCTGTGAACTTTCTCATCTTGAAAAGTTTATTACATGGTTTAACAAGTCTGTGGAGAGGCAGAGACTAAGAATGGAAAAACATCAATCCTGCTTCTATAAATAAAGTTTGATTAAATGAAAAAAAGTGGTTACATAATCAGATCCAGTAGGCCCTAAAAGCAGCTGTAATGTGCTTAGTATTCATACCATGCATCTAGAAGCTATTTAGCCAAATACTCGTACATACTAATGCACTGGCATCAGTGGAAATTGCCACTATCTCTAAAACAGAGCTACAGCTGAAGAACACATTGCATAACCCTGATTAACTTGAATTCTTGGGAAAACAGGAGTTTAGGTTCTAAGCTTCTACTAGAAGACAATCAGGAAACTTTTCTGATAAGGGAAGCACCGGTTCTTCCCACACTGTCATTGGTTTTAAGGTCCATGTCTAATCTTGCTCCTCAGTGTCAGCATAGATTTCTTTTTGGCTTGAAGCACAGAGACTTGGCACTACCATACTCTATCCTAAAGCATAAGTGTGCAGCCATCAGAGATCTGAGAGTAAATAAATAAATAAATAAATGGTTTCAGTCTTCATAAAAATCTCCTAATCTGACTCCAAGTGCAATGTTTATAAAGAACTGTTGCCTAAGGAACAGCAGTTACTGTTTAATCACAAAAGTAGAGCAAAAAGTCAGTTGCAAAACTTCTCAGAAGATCCTTCAAAAATCAAATTTGGTCAAATCACACAACAAGTCCAACACGGGACTGTTTTGTTCTCCCAGGCAGATCGTTGTCCTGCTTAGGTGGTTGAAATTTTGCTCAAGGATAAGTAGTGGAAGAATGCTTAACTCAAACCCATGATTCTATTTTCCACATTAAAAAAAAAAAAAAAGGGAGAGGAGAAGGAGGAAAATGTTTCTAAATACAGCTACTGACAGCCATGGAAAAAGCTTTCATATGTCTGAATGTTTGGCACATAAAAAGTTATTTTTTTGGTTGGATTCCAGAAGCCATTTATTACAAAGTGTGCACATGCACACATAGCATTTCTGGGTTCAGAGATGCTCTCTTATTCATGAACTCTATATAACACCTATCTACACACTAAGCTACTAGGAGAAAACTCTTATGCAGAGATACAGTGGATGCACTTGGCATCTGGCTTTCATTAGCGAGCTCAGCACTGAACATTTCCCATGTGTTCAGCTTTGGCGAACAAGCTCGCAGTCCTGGAACATCCCATCTGCAGGCCAGCTTCCTCCTGACCTTTCTCAGCAACCTGCACCCACATCTAACTTCTGGGAATAGAAAACTGAATACTTAACTAAATTTGTCTCACTATGCACACACCACACATCCTAGAAATTCACGGTTCTAGGAAAAGCCTGGTCCAGTCCTATTGACATGGAGGAACGCTTCTTTCCCAACAGTATACCTGGGAAAATCCTGCAAGAAAAGCCTTAAATGCAAAACAGTATTGAGCACAGAAGACAAGTATTCCCGACATTAGTCTCCAGTTGAATATCCTGATCCAAAAGATTACTGTGCATCACGCAAAAAAACAATAGTGAATTGTCTATGGGATTGTTCAAAGCTGCAGAAAGTGATATTGGTGTAGAGTGAAAAGCTGCTCAAAAAAATCACACAATGGGACAGAAAACGCATTCCTGGTGCAGAACGTGCAGTAAACGTGCAGCTCACCTACGAGGATACAACTGATGAATTCGGCAATAGTCCATCGGGGGAGAGGGAGGGGAAAAAAATATAAGTGAGACATCTTCAAAGTCCTCCCATCACCGCCACCACCCTCCTTTCATGTGCTGCAATGCTTGACTCTTCTCCACCCTTTTCATGTTTTCCTACAGTTTTAGCGTTTTCAGCTGACATCTACCAGCCTATCAACCTATTCTCCACTTTCAAAAAAGTATGTAAGAGCCAGCCCTGATACATAAAGGTACTGAAGAAAAGAGATAACTCCTCTGGGGAAGGGTAAGTTTTAAACTGCCTTGACTTTCTGTATGTGATACATGTGTGTAAAAAGACCAGAAGGAAGGAGTGATGCTTCATTCACAGTGTCCCTACACATGCTTGCCCACAAATCCAAGATACTGTTCATGGAATCATAGAATGCTTAAGGTTGGAAGGGACCAACCTGTTGATGAACTTATCCCCACTGTAGCTACCCTGAATTCAAAGGAGTTATATAGAGCTCACATATAACCTTGGCTTGTATTTTATGGCAAACTTTTATGATTTCATAGATAACTGTTCTCCTCATTTTATGTTCTCATAGTTTACTGTGCTCCTCAGTCCCCAGTAAACATTTTTATCTAGACTTTTATTTGGTAACATGGCTTTTACCAATGTCAACCAATTGAAACTATACTGTTGAAAGCCAGCACAGTACTACAGCACCATGAAGATAAAGCTAGGTCTTACCTGGTCCTTTTTAGATTTATGCGAGGAAGCAACATGAGCCAGATACTGAATGACCTTCTTGGTGTTCTCTGTCTTACCAGCTCCTGATTCACCTCTGTAAAGAAAGTCTGTGATTCAATCACGAAATAGACAACGGGTGATGTATTCAATACTCCTAATCCCCGAAGGGCTACAGAGCACTTCAACGGCTTTCTGACTACCTCTGTCAAAACCAACAAAAACTGAATCACAGCAGTGAGCAGTAGCAGCACAGCCGGGAGGGCCGCCTAGCCGTGAGCCAGTTTCTCACGGGGTGTGGGTTGGATGTATGTACACAAAGGCGAGAATGGAATAAAAAACTGCGCTTTCCAGTCACATGGATGGTTTCCAAGTGTCTGGGGAATAATCTGGAGGCTGCTGTGGTGTTAGGGGCTCATAGGTAATGAAGGCAATCTTTCAACAGCAAGCCCCCTGGGCATAAAAAGAAACACCCCAAGTCCTTCAGCAGAACTCACTCACTCAGGCTTTTCGAGCCAATCATGTCTAGAAAAGAAACTGCTGTGTCAAGTAGGAGCATTTGTTTGTTGCTACATCAGCCTCATTGGTATGAATGTACTTAAACACAGCAGCTGCATCAAATCTTAAAGATTCTCCAAGTCATTTCTCATAACAAAACAGTTCTTCCCTGGGAATTTGAGCACAGGGACTGCTTCAAAAATGCCTTTCTTCCTGAGAAGATGATTCTGCTGACAGGATTAAATACATATTGGAGGAGTTTAAAAGGACAAATACTTCCTAGACCCTCCAAAGTTACCTTGATTTACTGACTTCCGCCCCCAGCACACTTACAAATAGAAAAATTCTTCAAGCAAGAATTGTAATACAGAAGTTGTTATCAAAAAAAAGCTGACAACTGTAGATACTCACGTGCAAAGGATGGACTGATCCTCTCGATCTAGAATAAATAAAAACAAAGAAATAATTTTGAAACTGTAGTCAGACCAAGACAAATTTAAACTTACATTTCTATGATGTAAGCATATCAACACCAAAGACAAAAACATAAGCCGGCAAATTCCAACAAGCATCCTCAGAAGAATGGCCAGACAACCCCTTTTCCAGCAACAGAAGCCAACCTCCCGCCATCTGCCAGTCAAAGAACAGTGGCACCGTCATGCAAACAACCACAGTTTGCATCATAATTTTTGTACAAACAATACAGAACACCTCCTCCTTTCTGACCCTGAATGTTTCTTTATCACAGGGCTATAGTTCAGTATAAACCTACTTGTCCTTCAGCCCACTCCAGCCCTCACTCTTCTATATCCATACTAAGAGAGTTATCAACAGAGCAGGGAAAATGGATTTTGAAGAGAGTGGTAGTGGACAGGGCAAAAATAACCCCAAAACAAACAAACAAAAAACTCAAAAAAAAAAAAAAAACACCTCTCGGCAAAGGTTTTCATCCCCTAAAAGAAGCATTCTGAGCCCATGGAAAGGATTTGTTACTGATCTTATACAGACTGGAGTTGAAAACTGCAATGCTGAGCAGCAGTGTAAATCCTATGCAGCCAATGGATTCATAGCACCATTCTGTATTAAATGAGGAGCTTATGAGCAGCTGGTAACAGCAGAAACCTTTTCTCTTGCATGCTGATATACCACAAAAATCAGGAGTCAAAAGGCTGCAGTGTGGTAGATGTACCAAGTGGCAGACGTACCAACTCAGGGATTCAACTCCTTGCTGCGGATGACAACATCTTTCCCGTTACAGAACTTACTGCTCTCAGCCTACCAGCCACTATCTTCTCCAACATCTTCCAGCTGCTTCGAGCTTTCATCTATGATTTCACTTCCTCATACACAAGCCTTTCCACCATGTCTTCATTCCACTGCTCCCCCACTTCCATGTTCACATGCTTCTGCTGCCTCGGTTTCACTTTTCAGCCCTCCCTGCTAGTCCAGGCTGCCCCACAGGCTTTCCCTGTGTGACCAGGCACTGCAGAAGTTATTCACATAGTCTTGTGTCACACAAGAGCCATGAGGACACCTACAGAACAGACAGAGCCATCAAACTGAAGCTCTCCACTAGTTCAGAAGGATTTTTGGTGGTGGTGGTAGTTTTTTTGTCTGTTTTCTTTTAATCAACACAAAATTCTTAACTTACTATGTGAGAGATTAAGATCTGACATATCACAACATAGTCTGAGAATCTGAACATCACTACAGTGAGATTTCATCCAGTTACTGCCATTCTTCCCTTTTTTCCACATTGAGCTTTTATTGGACTAAACTTTCATCTAAAAAAAAACAAGACAGTAGGGCTCGAAAATCCCTAAGAGACCAAAATTCACTGAATTCTTCCAAATAATCTATTTCAGCTATGAGTAATTTCCAGGAGTCTGTTTCTGAATGTGACTGTCTCCGTATTTTAGTTACTGGTTCTGCCTGCTCCTTTCTCCAGGAGCTCAGAGTACCCAAACGCACTCAGCGTCCTCTCACAGAGGTACTTAGACGATGTAATTGAGTCGCCATGCAAGTTTCTTTGTGCAAGATAAAGAGATTGAACTCTAATGAGAGAAGGCTTCATAGTGAGAGAGAGTTCAAGTATTTGAAACTGCTTTCCTACAGCCTAAACACTGCCAACACAAATACTAAATGTATTTCAGGCCTAATCTCACAAATTCAACAGTAACAACAAACTCCACTTACTAAAAGAGAGAGGTATATCTGGCCTTTGAACACAATTTCATGGAACAGGAAGAACAGAAAATCTAACAGCTCTGGTATTGTTCCTATCTATTCTTATATTATTCTGCACCTAACAGTAGAAACATCAGGATCCCACATTATAGATAGGTAATTCCTGGGCTACAGCTTCTTAACAAGAAACCTGTTGTATGTGAACAAGAGCACAAGATTCAGAGGAAAATAAGTTCCTTTATGCCAGTTGATGCAATTCGCAGAAGGGGCAGATCTAATATTCAGCCCCAAGACAGCAAGAAAGTATGTGGAAAAAAAATGCCACTCAGGAGGTTTTAGGGCAGCAAGCTCTAAGCATCCAGAACTAGGTCCTGCGGCTTTACAAGCATTGCACATTCAGTTGAGTGCTGAATTATATTTAACATTTTATATTTAATCTAGTTGATACTTAATTATATTACATTTAAAATATTATATGTAATATTTGCATTACACCTTTATATAGGATATGTGTGGATTGCTCTGAAGGCACCACCCACTCAAGGTTCGCAGTGGGTCAGCAGCTTGGCTTGCACACGCCAACCCTCTGCATAACTGGGCATCAGGAGGGTGGATCGGGGCAAGAACTAATGACTCATTTACAGATGGCCTCCGGAAACGTGTTCTTCAGGAGTGGTGACACCTGGTGCAACTCTCCACCACAAAACAGCTATGTAAAGGGAAAAGATTTTGTCCCTGAATAACTTTTGAAAGTTTGACTGTGAACATTAGAAGCAGCCCACTTGTCCTAGGAGATGTTGCACTTGCATTCCAGTACTAGAGAGGCTAACCCAAGAAGCCTTTTTGAGGAAAAAAAGATAACCCAAAGGATGGGATGATACTCCTACTAAGTCCTGGTAAGCAATTTTGACAACTGAGACTCCCCGAACATGGAATAGAGCCCTAGGTACTTAAGATCATACAGTCTAAATAACATACATCTTTCCCTTTCTTCTCCTCCAAGAGGGCATCCTTATTTCAGCAAAAACACTCGCAAGGAGCCCATTAAACCACTGCCCAACAGAAAAACAGATGATCAACATCAGATAACATCCAGAAGCATTTTGGCATTACACGCTTTTTTTTTGTTCATGACAAATTTTGTCATCCTCAATTGAAAGGCTCTTTAAAGGCTTTTCCAAAAGGAACATTGGAATCCCTTCCAAAAGGATAAGGTGGCAACACCGTTCTGCAATTACCCAAGGAAGCCCAAGTGCCAAGCACGTGTTCCTTCCACACATTGGCGGAGCAGGGCACTGTAAGCGGTGCCGATGCAGGAAACGGCACAGACCCTGTTCACCGTCGTCCCCTTGGCACTTTGTTTTCCTCTCCCAGCACACTTGCGTGGTGGCCTCATGCAGCTGTGTTAGTCACCCCTGCCTTAAACCAGCAAGAACGTACCTGCGAGTGCAGGCAAGTCACCGGCAGTGTGCAGACACTGCCATAAAAGGCAACATTCCTGTTTGCAATCCAGGGGAAATTCTTTCCCAGGACTGCAAAGCAGCAGTCATTGGGATAGCTGGAATTCTTCTAATTGTGCACGAACAGACAACTCAAATAATGTGTTGAGCAACAGGAAATTGGAGCCTACCAAAGAGCCAGCAACTACAAAAGCAACTCTTAGACACAGCTCCAGTTAAGAATTACTCTATATATCAATATTCATTCTCCATGCAACTCTGTCACCATGATGCAGAATTCAATTGCTCAGACAAGAGGCACCCTCCCCCTTCATTCTCCCTGCCTTTTTTAAAGGATCATTCAACACAGGAGCGCTGCACAACTTCAGTCAGCACTTGCCTTTATTCCACTGTCAGTTGTGCAAGCCACACACTCAGCGAAACAGAATGTGCTGGGTACCATAAACTCCGTTGCTTACAATAACACAATCAAGAAACTCCTGATTAAAAGGAATCTGCATCTGCTTTTCTATCCTAAACAAAGTCGCTTATTAAAAACAATCCAGAAGAACAACTCATTAGTTAATTATATCAGCATTTCTCTATTTCAGAGCAGCTGGCAAGGAAAGCTTTGTTATCTAGACTCTTATTCATTATCACAGTATTCAAGCAATCACAAGCAGAAGCCTCAACCATCCATAAATTCAGGATGTTACACATCCTTCAAATTTAGGCTATACAGCTGTATAACTAGATCACGCAATTATTGATCGCATTTAAAAAAAGACCTTAATATCTAACTCATTCTTGACTTTCTACAGCCCAGAAACTTAAGTCTCATTCTAGACTGCTCCCAGGACCTCTCAGCTTTTATTAAAAACATAAGTAAACTAGAATTTGTTTTAACAGGAGAGACATATTAAAAAATAGAACTCAGACGTCTATTCTACTGCAAAATAACAGAGCCGAACAAATTCTGCAACTGCTGTGGTCAGGTATGTTGGCATAACTGATAAATGGAGTCCCCAACTCCTGAGTTTGTTCTTAGACGTTTCGAGAATGAAGAGAAAAAAGGTTGGCAAGCTAGAACAGAATGTGCAATTTACCCTATGCATCTCAGTTACGGAACGTCCTAGCAGGCCTTTATCACCCACTTCCTCTGCCTGAGCGTTTCAGGCCTGTTCATCTCCATAAAAGGAGAAGTAATATAGCACTCACACGCTGCTGACATCATCTCTCCAGCTAGGAGGAAGCGGGGCTGGAAGGCAGCGCCTTGGCTCACGCTCCCCTGCCTATAGCTGACTCATTAAGGTTAAAAGCTAACCAGAGTTAGCTAGTACCACCCACCTCCTAACCACGGAGAGCAAGGTCTGGCAGGAGAGAGGAGCCTGGCCTCTAGGTTTCCGTTACCGCTGCTCTGAGCGCCTGCAGCCCTTCATCAACTGGCTCACCCACCGATTTAGAGAGTTGACTTAAATCGAGAGTTACTCTCGAAAGCATGCAAGTGCTTAAAGCATGTGGTAGTTTCACACCTTTGCTCCTTCCACAAGCATCTCTTCTCATCACAACATCATCTTACATCCTTCTTCCCTCACTGCTCTAACGCTTGAGGAGCCCCAGGCGTCTGTCCCTGCTTGTGCTACTAGGAATAACGCCCCCCTGGCAGAAAATCTAATCAAATATACGCACGGTGGTGCTTGCACCTATATGCTGGTTGGAGTAGGATCAGAACCAGTCCAGCAAAACACCCAAGCACAGCCCGAGTGTCTGCTTTTCCACTGTCCTTCAAGGGACTGCCTGGGAGAGAAGTTTCAAAATGCCCATTATTAAAATGAAAAACAAAACAAAACAAATCAAGGGTAAATGTAACGTGTCCGTCCAAGAGCTTTCACAACAATAAAACTTTGCAGAGAAAGGGCGAAGTCACTTGAGCTGTGAAGAACTCTACAGTGTCAAGATTCAGTTTTGCATTTTCTGAAGCTTAAGCACAAAGGAGAAAAGCAAATTTCATTGGAAGAGAGAAAGAAAAAAAAAAACACACATTATCATGGGTCAAATGCAGATATTTATAGCCTCAAACCGTTTTTTTTAACCAGAGGCCATACCCACTTCTCTAGCATACCATAAACAGGAAAACAAGTTAGCCTGCAATTTTAGGTTACACAAATGTTTATGAAATTCTGACATAAAACAAAAACTGGTATACAACCTGCAAAAGCTCAGGCACCTCGCGATAGTAAAAGAGCATACAGCAGAGAGACTGACAGCAAGAGCAGCACTACTACCCAAGCCAAGAAGACAGAAGACTCCTGCTCTGGTCTAGAGGAATGAAGCAGAAAGGGTGTGGTGACCATAAAGACACAAGTGGGCAAAGGCCTTTTTTAAGCTCCTTGTTCTATTGAAAACCATATTTCAAGACAGATTTTTACAGTTGCATTTAGAAAACCTGCATTCAACATGTGTAAAATTTCTTAAGGAAATCAGAAACTATGCATCTTTTCATAGTATTTGTGTGCAAACACCATCAAGTAATAATCTTCCCAAATCACACTTAACACTGCCCTTTGCTTTAGGAATTGGGACAAATCTTGGAAATAAACTAGTGAAGTCACAGACTATTTTCCATTTGTTTTAGGGGAAACAGAGCTTGACCTTTACATGCAACTTGAAAGAGATATCTGTGCCCCTACTGCTCTGAACAGCTCTGTCACTTAGGTATCCATAACTGCACACAGCTTATGAGTTAGAATATAAATATGACTTCAGGGACAGTGTAATGTGAAGTGCAGCATAGCAGATCACTGCTAAGAAGCAAACAGCAAATTAAGAACGGATACCAATAAAGTTAAAATAGAAGTGTTCTGTCAATTCAGAAAAATATGAAAACACTCCAGAATTACAAATAAAATACTTGGAGTTCTATAGGGTCAGACGCAGGACTGTTTCTTGTGAAAATAATAGCTGGGTCTGATGTGCATTTGAAAATGTTACATAAGCAAGTGATCTGTCTTACAACAGCTACCACTATCTCTACTTTTCAAGTAACAAGGCTAATACAAATCGTGGCTTTTATGTGAAGCTACTGTACTTCCAAACCTTGCTTTTTAAATACCAAAGTCAGAAACTGACTAACTCCAAAGCGAGTATCAGCAAGGTGCTGCAGAGGCTCCTTTGCTAACTAATCCAGCAAGGTCAAAGAAGGTTTAATCACTGTATAATGATTTTAAGAGTTTTGCTTAGTGAACCATTACAAGCCCTGCATTGTCATTGGGAGAAACTGCAGTGAAGGGAGAAAGGTGCTGTTTATTCCCTCTTCTACCTGTCCTGTTGTTCAGCAAGCTCAGCAGAAACAGAAAGCAAGCAGGCAGAGTACATGTTCAACAGAAGACCTTTGAAGAAAGCATTCCGAGATAATCCCTATGGTTCCAGATAATTACAGATATCTCACAGGTTCAGAGGCATTAAAATGGCTATCATGCTCCAGCGACCGATGAAGGTTATAGCTTACATCAGTATTTGACAGAGAAATTTCTTTACATGAATGTTTAAAAGATAAACAGAAATAATTTGCCAGTACCTGAACAGGTGATCTTTAATAGCTATAGTCTTTTTCTAAATAGAGCCCCTGGGGAACATAAAGTGAGGTAAAGCCCTTATCCCCCCCATATGCATCTGCTGCCTTCAAATAATGATTTGTTTGCTCAAGATAGCAGCTGCAAAAGCAGCGTGGTAAGCTTCAACTTTTCAGTGCTAGAAAATAATTATTGTAAAATCAGGCAGATATGAGGCATCCAGGTTACCCAGGGAACGGGAACATTAAGACAAATGGTTGTTTGGTTGCTTTCTTAAAGAAAAATAAATAAATAAATAGTGTTCCACCTTTTTCAGAGTTCTGCTCTTGAAACACATGACCTATCTTGAAGGACCACACAACAAAATAGTGTTATCTTATTTCAGGGTTCTGGTGTCTTTGGTTTTTGCTTTGGGGTTGCTAAAGAAAAGGAGGGAAAAAAAAAGTGCAACTTGAATACATTTTCCATCATTTTATTGCTTCGTGGAAAAGCCTTGTGAAGTTTAATGAAAAACATTTTAACCTTTATTGAGTATATAAGTGCCACAAACACTTTTTTGATTGAAGAACTCAGGGCAGATATACAAGAGAGGACCAAGCTCATCCATAGCACCTGCATGTCCATCTGCATGGACACCTAAAAAGGGTTAAGTATTTTCTGGGTTTACAGAAACTGAAATAAAAATCTCATCTTTCTCTCCTTTCTTGATTCTCTTCCAGGCCTTTGAATGGCTCGCTTATCAGGGTACCGTAAATTCACTAAAAACTAAGTAAAAGTCAGAGTCCAAACCAATTAACATTCAAGGCTTTTCCACTCTGTCAGCTTAAGAGATAACTACACCCCATGCTGGCAGAAGTCAGAGTCACCAGTTTGTTATCCTTCTCCAGACCATGAAGGATTCCCTGTCTTCTGGGCTCTGAAAGGAGCCCAGGGCACGACAGTCTAATCCTAAATGCCTCTGGCTCATGTGGCGCACTGGACCCTTTCATCTTCTACTCACAGTACAGATTCCTGCCATACCACTGGCTGAATCAAACCTCCCCCACAGCTAAGCAAAACTGAGAAAGAACAGGAATGTTGCTTTCCATTGCCCTCGAGGCTGGTCAGGACCAGACACACAGCCACAGCTTACCCACCTTCCCTGCTGGCAGAATGCTACTGTTCACCTTAAAGAGGTTCTGCTGCCTTAATTCAGTCTCAAGGGTTTCTCCTAATACATGCATAAAAATATGAAGCAACACATATTCAAAAGCCCTAACAAACCTAATTAAATAGGCCACAGCAAACTAGTTCAAAAGCTAATTGGGAGTGACTTTCACGTCCAAGCGTTCCAAGGTGTCAGCATCTGGATTCCTCAAGCTGGGCAGAGAAGAGTTGGCGCAAACATCTGGGTAACTGATGCTGCTGAGAACACTACAGCTAGAGTTCTTCTGGGGAGGGTGCAGAGGCTTAGGGAACCAGATGGAAGCAGATCTACAGCTGATCCTTTTTATTCCTCACTTGCTACTGCTTCCAGTGCTGAGGGACAGTTGAACACTGCAGCAATGCTCACAGACTTCCCCGGGGTAGGAAGATGGAGCAGGCAGCTCGTCTTTAGCTTTGTGCACCAAAACAATTCAAGTTTGGGATTTCTGGGTTCACTCAAGCAGGCTGTGATGGAGACACTTTCCCTTTCAAAAGAGAAAGGAAATGCCCACTTAGATGAATCACTAATTGTAGACTGTTATTGGACCAGGGAAGTTACCTGTCCCATGCCAACTACAGTGTTACAGCTGTAGTAACTGGATATCCCTGCTGCACACAGATGGACCTGGCAGGGTTAAAGGACATGTTGCATGCACATGGTGTTCCAGTTTGACTGCTAACTGCAGATGGCAGAGGACATTTTCAGTCTCACTACTGCAACACCAGAGAAATTTTCCAACGCTGCACAGGAGAGATTTCCTTCTACAGAACACCAACTTTGCTAGGGTTAAGTCAGTAGTTTGTTACAGGAAAAGGCATGTTGCTACTTCAACCAACAAGGGGTAGGCATGAGAGAGAGAAGGAAGTAATAAAGGAAGTGAAACAGTGATAAGAGGTCTAGGGCAATCATGCTGCCGTGCATTGTTCAGAAGATGCATCTAGCCTCATCACACAAGGCAAAAAATCCAAATCCAGCTCCAAGTCCAGCCTTCAAGAGAAGTGAGGTCCGGGTCCACAGGTTTTTCTCCCTTCTCAGGATACAACATTCCTTTCAGAGCAAGATATCAGCAATATATCTGTATTTTCTCCATGGCTGCCACATCTTCAGCACATTTCCACGATACCCTGCCACCCCTCCTCTGTGATGCATCTGTATGGCTCATCCTTCCTCACATGAGCCATGGCTTTTTTCAATATTGCTTTATATATCCACCACCTTAGGTCTCCCATTTGCTCTGCTCCCCATGGCACTATATTCAGCAGCCTTTTTCAGCATTCTCCATCTGTAAGATTTGCTTAAAGTCACTAACTTGGGCCAGTTGAAGTTTTTCCTTTTCCATTCTGGGCAATTGTTATAGCCCTTTTATGTTTGGAAATGCAAGCAGTGTAGAAGGCAGGATAAAGCAAATTTCTTTAAAACTTTGACTGATTAGAATTTTAAAACATGGTATTATTACTTCTGGCTTTTGTTCAAAAAGCTAAGGTTAAAGACAAGATGGAGACAGACACCTCAATCATCATTAGTGTGCCACACCGTGCCAAATCAAACTGACCACTATATCCTTTAAGCACTATAGAACATGCTCTTTATATAACCCTAATACAAAGAAGGCACAGCACCCCTATGCCTGAACACTCCAAGCATTCCAGAAACAAGCTTTGGCTCTGTGAAAGACCAGGCTTTTCTCAGAGGAGGGATAGGTAACAGGACCTTCAGAGCCGCAAATGAAAGCAGCAGAAATATATTATGGTTCTTTATTTCTCATTAGTACACAGAGGAAAAAAAATAAATAGGTCAATTTACTTGTTTCCTTTTGTTCTCCTTAAAACTAACAGATGTATTTAGCACTATCTGGCAGAAAGTTTTATCTTTAACAGAGCAAGACTGCTGGCCAAAAAATTCATGCTCAGTAAGACTATGACATCAAAAAGCCAGGTTCCAAGTTGCACTAAGCTCGTTTCACTTAACCAGACTGGGTAACTGGATTTTCATAATTTTGTTAGAAGGCTCCATCAAGCAATACCCACATTTGCCTGGCATGGCTGTGGTCCTGCAGCCTTGTCACTTGCAAAAGGAGGAGGATTCACTACCACAGTTCTAACATGTTCCTGAGTGCTCTGCATTCAGAAAGTCCAGTCCTTTCTGTCACATTTAGCACTTGTCAGAACCTTCTGTACACTTCTCCAATCCACCAGAATTGCAGAAAGCTGCTCACCTGAGTGGGCACAGATTTGGTATTGGATGCCTGAAAGCAAGGCTAGACTGGGCAGAACTCTCTCAATACCAGGGAGCTATTATGTTCTGCAGGGTTTTGACTGCAATGTTTTGACCTGATTTGAGATTTTGACAGAAAAATCATCTCAGCCAGTACTCACCTTGCATCATACTCCTGTAGGCTGTGTCTGTGATAGCATAGATGTGAGGGGGCATCTCATGCCTCTTTTTGCCTTTGTACATTTCCACTATTTCTTCTGAGTATATGGGCAGGTTCTTGTAAGGATTGATTACTACACAGAACAGGCCTGAATAGGTCTAGAAGAAACAACAACAACAAAAATCAACAAAAAAGACAAGAATTAGAATTCCATATACTTGTGCCTTTTAAAAGTACATTACTTGAAAAAAGTGTTTTTCTTTAAGCATTTTTTCCACTGTAGCCACGGGGATGCTTCCCATTAAGCAATCCTAGAGTCTGCTCAGCAGCTAGAATCATATTCATTTGGGTGCTCAACCTTTCCAAGTATGCATAGAACATCAACTGACAGATTAGTCACACTGGTATCGCACGTCTATTCAGTGGCTAATTAAGAGTCCATTAGGGTGGCTTTTCCTCTCCTCAAAGATCTCATATCCAAGTTAAGTGTCTATTTTGCTGGATATGGTAGTGCTCAGCTCCAAAAAACACATTACTTTGTGTGCTTCCTCACATTTGTTAAAGTCTACTTGCTACAGGTTTGTCCAGTAATTATTCAACTACAACATAGTAAAACTTTATGAATTAACAAATCAGTTTTCTTTTGACCAAAAATACTACAGCTGATGCAGGGAGACAGCAGGTACTTGTTCTCTTTCATGGGTAGCACTCGTATTAGCACCGTGTACAACGTTTTGTTGTCTATACACAATTGCTTTCATAGTAAGTGAGATTGCTAAATAGGGGAAAAAACAGATAAGAGCAAACTTAATGATGTACAAACATCCAATCGATTTTTAAGGTCGCAACATATTCCTTGAGTAAGAGGCAGAATTATTTCTTTTTAGTCATCTCCCTGCTCAGTTGCAGTCACTCTGTAGCAAATAAGCTGGACACTTCCTTCTCTGGGAGAAACTAGGTGATTTTTTTTTTCTTCTATGTGGCAATTTTTTTCCCCACATATTTATTCAATGAAGAGTTGCTCCTCTCTCCTGCTCTTTTAGTCAGAACACTACTCCAGTGCAGAGCATCCAGCCAGAATAGTTCCTATGAGGAAAATTAAGACTAATTATGACTATTCTTTGGGGGGTTTCAAATCCATTGGACCAGTCTGGACTCAGTGTTGACACAGCTTTGAACAGGTGGTACTAGGTGAACTTCCAGCCCGAACACTTCCATGATCTATATGTAGCAAACATAATGAGAACTGTATTCAAAACTGGAAGGCCATTAATGCAGTATAGTTCTGAATGGATCAATATATAAAACAACAAAGTATTCCATGTTCAAAAAGTCAGGAATACTTGCTGAAGTTTACTTTTAATTCATCTCAAAGGACAGTTTATTAGATCTGCAACAGCAAACCTTGATTTCTCAGCTGAAAGCCACTAGCTTTAATTCTACGGTTTTCAGGCTGGACAACTGTCAAAATGCTTTCACTGAAAGCATCAAGCCTACATACACATACATACACACACATATATAAAAAAAAGCTGCAACAAAGATAAGAAACAGCAAGTTGATAGATCTTTGAGGTCTGGATACTTTTAAAAAAAGGAAAAAAAGAAAATACAAACATTTTACTTGCAACAGAAATAGCAACATCATAAGATTGTTAGAATTTTTAAGAGCAGCATTCCAAGCCTGGCTCCCCGGATTTAGAGCTATCCCAGTCCCTGTCAGTTCCAGAAATTGCCATTCATAACATCTGGATACCAGCAGCTTTCTTAAGCAACTTGCAGTGCTACCAGAAAACAGTATTTTCTATTGCTGCCATCTTACTTGCTCCACAAAGACTGTTTCAGAGTTGTAAAGAGTTCTCCACAATGAGCATTTAAGACATAGCCTCTTCGGGTAAAGATTAGACCACAGTAATCATAAGGATGAAAAGGGCATCTATTACACAGTTCACGGTCTTAAACGCAAGTTCTCTGTGTGCTGACAGCACACTCAATACACAGAGCAGATTCACAGCAAGTAATTCAGGCACAGCTTTCACCCCAGCTCCCCCAGAAATCTTATTCTTTACAGGGATTCAAAGCTTCCTTTCCCAGACCCCAGTATAAACTACCAGAAAAGACTTCTAGGATTCTTTTTACATTTTTTATATTTTTTATATTTGAGGATTGCCTGAGCAGCTTTCAAAGAAGGTTAAATTTCTTTCTGAAGATGTAATCTATAGAAGTTAGATAAATGCATTTTGGCATAAGGCTTTTAAAGCTCTGGGAAACTAAACTTCAGTAAGACACCCTAGTCAGGTTTGAGATATTACAACAAATAAATAAAAATGCAGTACACGCTTTCCTTATGCTGGCATGAGAACAGCTGACATTGGAGTCAACTGAACTTTTAGAAGAAAGCATGCAATTTCATCTGAGTGCTGCAGAACAAAAAGAAAAACCCTCTAGGCTGCCAGTTTTCCAGTTGTTAACATAAACAACCGTCTTACAGCTCATCCCATGACAACAGCTACGTGCACGTAGTATTTGGAAGAATATGTCCTACTTCGCCTCTCTTCATTCCTCCCCACCCCCCATAAAACTGTACCTCATGCCATAGACCAAAGCTTCCCCCTCCCTTGAGGAAATGAAGTTAAATGCATGTTTCCTTCTTTTGGGGCAGTGGCTGCGTGTGCTTCAAGAAAGGAGAGTGGAAGAGTGACAGCAACTAAGATAGGAGCAAGTAACATTCAACAGGAATGCAAGCACAAGAGGAGCTTGAATTTGTGTTTTTTTTCTAATGAAGGAGATCCAATATTTTTCAAGTGAGACTAGTATGAAGGTCTGATGCTGGACTGAAGCAGTCTGCCATACAGGAGAACAGCAGTTTAGAAAGAGGGAAGCATTAATGCCATCACACTGCTGAAGCCACAAAGCAGAGATGCAGAAGGAGGCCAACACCTTCTAGCACTCCTGCTTCCCACCTGTGTTTAGCAAACTCAAACCGAGACAAGAGTGAGGTGATGCTGTGTCCAAAAAAGACAGGCAACAAATCACGGTTGGAAGAGGTAAGTGAGTAAGAACACCATGTGGAGATGGCTGGTCAAGCGCCCTGGCAGAGCCATGTGCAGGGAGCAAGCTGAATTATGGTGAGCACAGGCTGCCAGCCCTACCACAGACAGGGCAAGAGTCATCCCCATCTTGTCAAATAAAAATAAAGACTTGGGTGCATAAATCCCTTAACTGGACGCAAGGTTCCAGTTGAAAGGATAATCTAGTGCAGACATAGCTGGCTTCAAGATCTGTATTTTCCTTCAGACATTACTACGTCAAAACAGAATTCTGGCATTACACCTTTCACTGCTATTTCCAAGGACACACAGGGCAAACAGGGACTGGTTTTATTTTTCTAATGGCTACACTAGCTCTGAAGAGCTGGGAGGACTGTCTTCAGCATGGGACAAAAAGCTGGCTGCATCAAAACAATTATCTTCTAGCATCTGTTAATTCTGATGAAATTGCTGAAACATGCAAGACTGACATTTGAGTTTTATGTTGAATCCCAAAGAGGCAGTTAAGAATATTTATGTGGTTTATCTAAAAGCATTCAGAATAGAAAGGGTTAATATGAAAGTTGATCTATAAGGAAGTCGCCACTGCACAGAACCAATCAGCAACTGGGAACAGCACATCAGTGGGGCAGACTGAAGATCTCAGTTCCTCAAATGTCTGACACCCTGCTCCAAATTTCCCTGCTCTGGCCTTTAGAGTTGCCTCCTCCTTTTATAAAATGGATAGACATAAAAATGTGATTAAAAAACTCCTGCTGGCAAGAAAGAGAGTTTAGTTCTATTCTTGGCCTTTCTATGTTTATAATCTTGCCAGAGCTCTTTATGCTAGAGATGCATAAAGACCTTTCCATGTATTCTCCGTCTTCAAAAGGATTAGCGATCAAGCGACAGCCACTCCAAATAAAGTGTTTTAGGCTTCATGCTAATCTTCCGACTTGCTGAGAAATGCTGACAGGTGAGATGTGGCCATTTCACAAGCAGATGAAAATGCTGTTTTAGCAAGATTAAGATTCTGTAATAAAGCATTACTGTGTTTTGGTATACAGCACTGAAGGGTGAAAGGCCTTTTTTATCATCTTCCTTATATTCCAGTTAGAAGAATTCAACTTATTACCATCACAGACCATTCAGAGGATGTCTTGCAAGACATGTGAAACAACCCACTCCATAGTGCAATAGACTTTAAGATGATGTTGAAGTGTTTTCAGCAACTTATTACATAATCTGCCAATGTTTCCTGTTCTCGAAGTGTTGCACATCCTATTTCATCACAGTGCAAAGATGCTTCCCTCTGATTCTAAGTGCAAGTTGTTAAGCTCAGCCCTAAAACACTGTAAATAGATTTGGACTAATGGTCCGAGGAGTTATTCAACAGCATAGAAAAACTAACTGCGACAAGCAGCAGCATGCACATTATGTCTCATAAGTTTGACATTGGCAAGGGGAATTCGGACTAAATTTATACGAGCCTTGCATCATCCTCTGATGACTGATGCAGCAGTTGTCTATATACTTCTGTGCCACTCCAGAAGAACAGCAGTCACAACATTAGCCAGATCCAGAGTTTCCATGCTCCTTAGCTTAAAAGTTCACAGAGGCTTCTACGAGAAATGGACAGTTAGGGGGAAACCCTGCTATGTGCTGCCCCAGACATCATTAGTCCCTGCCAGGGATCATTTGTAACTTACTACAGAAGACAACTAGGTAAAAGACCATCTCTCCCTTTCTGTTCAACGAGCTATTAAGCATAATTAATATATATATGTGTATATTATATATACACCCATACTTGCAGAGCATAAATGAGCATGCATTTTATGCTTACTCTGCACTACATATATTGCAGATACTTTTTACTTGTGTTAGCTTCTCCAAATGTCAAGAGGAAAAAAAAAAAAAAAACCTACACATGCTTTCCTTCCAAGACTGCATTAATATATGTATACATATCAAATGCATTCTTTAATATGTCTTATTTTAAGGCCATTGTAATCTACTACAAAGATTTCCTATAGTGCCTGGAATTACTCATTAATAGGCATTTCTACATCCCCCAGGATTCCAGCATAGGCAACGCCATTTTGATTCTGATTTTGATCTGAAGGATCAAACAGATTTGTTTGAGGGAGGACATATAAAACTGGAACATGTCACTTGGTGAAAGTAGTAACTGCATCAAGATTTTACATTATCACTAAGCTTAGTGATTCATTCCAGGTAAGTAGTAGTTATGGGGACAGACATCTGTTAGCTAAACACAGACCACATGAGGAAGAAAAATCAACAGGAAACTGGAGAACCAAAGTTCCAAAACCTCCTTCACCCCATTTATGCATTTTGATATCTTAATGAGATTTATTGGGTATGAATGTTGGCCACATACAGATATGATAGCTATATATCAGGCCTGTGGTTTTGTTACTGTTTGGTTCAGTTCAGACCAGACTTCCTGTTTATCCCTTTCCGATAGCTCTCCTTTTTACCAAAAGCAAGTTAAATGATATTCAAAACATATTCAGCAAATGAAGATATTACAATATAAAGGCACATTTACCACGGCATTTCTTTAAAGTTCCAACATTAACTAGAATGAGATTGGCATAGTTTAGTGAAAAATTCTTATACAGAGGGAAGCAGCTAAGTCATGTGAGAGTTTTGTATGTAAACCTTTCATTGCTTTTGTACAAGTGAGAAGCAAATTCACATACTGTATAGTCAGGAACCTTTCCCCGGTAGAGAAGATGATTACTTACGTAGATCAGTCCAGAGTAGTACCTCTCCTTCAAGTTGTGAAGCACAGAAGCCTCATTCAGGCATGTCAGCTCTGCCATATCTTCCACCTTAGAGAATTTGGGAGGGTTCATCTTCTGGATGTCATCCTTATTTATTTTCACTTTCTTCCCATTCTCTGCCAGTTCCACAATGGCCTCATCGCCTACTTCTTCCTTCAGGCTAGCTGCCTCAAACCCATTCTTCTCCGAGGGAACCCATACCAGCTTCTTGGCTGCCCAGTCAGCCTGAGTCAGGGGGTTGTTAATTATGTTTTTGTCCACATAAAGGTACTTATCTGCATCTCTTTGCGCCATTGTGTTCTGCAATTAGAGACCTGTACAAGAGAAAAAAAAAATTAAAGACTGTTAAAGCCTGCCAAGAGGATGCAAAAAAACAAACTTACAAATTATTAAAAGACCAATAAGCATTTGGAAGCCATTATTTGGCAGACTTTTTGCTACAGCTTTTAGATGAGCTTTCAGCACTCTAGTCGGTACAGATACTAGCTCAGGAATACCATATTAAGTGTTTAATCAGCTTTAGAGTTGACTTCCTGTTGCTTTGTTCTGATAAGCAAGGAATCAAACATCTCAGCTCCTTAGAAAGGCCATATACCAGTCTAGACAACACACAAGATGCACCTTGCTCCTAAGAGATACTGTAAATAATGCGAAGAGACCAGTTAAAACAGACACTAGATACTTTCCATTGCCAGGCTGGTAGCAACATTCAGCCCACCACTCAGTATGTGTTCTCTAGTCCACATTCAGCAGCCAAACACCTCAAAGACACTTTGACAGGAGAAAAGTGTGGTCAGGAAATTTTGCAGACACACAAAAAACCAACAAAAAAACACAGAGGGGTAGAGGAGGGGGGCATCACCACTAGAAGGGGGAGATTGAGAGCACACTCAGAAAATGGCACATGGGGTTTAGTGTTTCTTCAAAGCCAGAACACTGCTGCCAAGAGGCCTCCTGGTTACAGGACAGCAATTTTGCTGGTGCCATCCAGAAATCCTTTCAGTCAATAGAAGGGACTGCATGTATCAAGGCTCATTAACCAGCTAACAGCAGGCTCTTTATAAGGTCCCATAAACATGAGTGCTCAGATCCTTCTTCACAAAGGTATCACTGTCCTTAATATATATATTTTAATAATCTACATAGACCATAGAGCTCTACCAGCAAAAGGAAAGGAATGGAAAAGCAAATGTTAATATTCATGTCATGAAAGGCTGTCAGGAGTTACAGGGGTAACATTTCTGCAGAACATACTCATATTTGCAAATGAGTTTGCGAATCAAATGGGTGAAGTTTGACTGCAGATACCCCAGACAAAGACTACTGAGGGCAGGACAGAAGCCGTATCTGTGAAGCCAGAAAAACATCAGCTATAATAAAACTGTGTGCAGATCCC
>NW_010580266.1:279578-289666 GCF_000705375.1 Tinamus guttatus
CCCACAATGCCCCGCGCCGGGCGGGCACCGCCGCGTAGCGCCCGGGCCTGGCGCCAGCCCCCGGAGCGCCCCGGCCCGGCCGGGAGGCCCCTGGGTTGTGGAGCCCCGCGCCCACAAGGAGAAGGTGACCCGGGCTGGGCCTCCGGCGTGGGCCAGCAGGGCCTGAGCGGTGGCGCAAACCTCAAAGACTGTGCTAAAAATCCTCAAGGAGAAAAAAACGTGGGTAAAAAAAATCCAGTCAAGTCTGAATAGTGTAAAAAATAACCAAGGTGGGGAAAATAGATGCAGTGATTGCTCTGTGCCCTAGGAAGAGTTGGGACTGAGGCGAGAGGGAGACAGGGATATGATAGATGCTGATGTTGCTGAGGTATTTGAGGAGTCTATGTGTATTAACGTACGCTCTAAATGGACTAAGAAATGCATGCCCAAGCGGTAGAAGTGTGAAAAGACGGGTGAAGTAATTCTGCCTCTCTGCATACCGTGCAAGTCTCAACTTTCAGGAAGACTGCAGGGGAAAAGGACAAAGCAACAGCCAGGGTGAGAGACAAAAGTGCTTCTGGAAAGGTTGCAGCAGCAATCATGAGTGTAGTTGTCAAATCCAGCTATGGACATGAGGCTTATTGCACACTTCAAAAGTACACGGAAATACATGGTTACTTCGGAGCTTGCACTGTTCTTGCAAGAAGGGCAAACGTAGGCACCAATAACAGAAAACCGAGGGCTAAGTTTACCAATGAAAGTTAATGTCAAAGTTGTATGTGGAAGAGGCTTGGATAAAGAGAGAAGTTAGCAGAGTTCAGGAAGCATTTAGAGTAAGCATCTCTTATTTAAATGAAACATTTCCGGTTTAGAAAGATTCATTTGCAGCAATTGAGAAACAAACCTAAATGTTTGTATGTCAAGGCAACATAAAAAAAAAAAAGCAGTGGGAAAACTGAAAGCAGTGAAAAATTTGTACAGCAGATTTTTAGCGATGCAGAGGTGACATTGCTAAAGATGAGAAATGTAAGTATAGGTACAAAATAGAGATGAGAATTTCACTTGGCAGTGAGAGAAGGGAACATGTAAGATAACTAAGAACATACAAAGACAGCTTTCAAATTCTCCCACGAAAATAAAACAAATGAAAATCTCAGAGGTTACTACCAAAAGCTCTCTAAGGAGAGGAGAGGCTGCTTCTTTAGCCAAATGACTCAGGGAAGAAGAGCAGTCAGTACCAAACCTAAGTAAAGCTTTTGAAGGAGAAAAACTATCAGGGAAAGTAAGTACAAAAGGCAATATGAACTGACAATGGCAAGAATGTGAGGAACAAAAGGTAGTGGATGCAGGGACAAGGATGTTGCAAGGTCATTTTAAAGAAGTGAATGATAGAGAACATTTCAAAAAGTATCTTTTCTGTTTCTCATAATTTAGGATAGACTTCAGATAGTACTTCCTGAGTCAAAGATGTAAGTCATCAGGCTGGGCTGTCTTCTAAAGGATTGTGTTTTATTTTATTTTATTTTATTTTATTTTATTTTATTTTATTTTATTTTATTTTATTTTAGAGAGGGTGGCTTAAAAAAAAAAGTCTTTTTTTGAAAACTCTGTTCCACTGCTGTTTGATCAATGGCAAACCTCTCTTGATGACTTCAGCAGTAAGGCATCAAAATGAGCTCAGAACAAAGATTTCTGCAGTTTTACTCCAACCTTTTCCTTATCAAGAAGTATCCAATTTCTTTTGAAAACTCAGAATATTTCCCTAATGTGCATACTTGTACATTTGTGGTAGCAGAGACAAGTCAAATTTGAAATGTCTGTTTTCTATAGCCTTCAAAGCTGTAGCTCTGAAAAAACTTGTAGCTTAAGGCTCACCAAATAGGCAGTGCAAAGTGTTTTTGTGTTCATCTGGTGACAGGAAGTTACCCAGGAAAGGAGTACACCTGAAAGAGAAAGAAGAATGACTAAAAAAGTTACCACGTTAATTTTGTACATCCGTTCACTTTCTACAAATACCAATAATATTTATTTGAGCCTTCTAATCAACGTCAATCACATTTTTCATTGTTGTTTGCAAGACAGCACCTAGTGGAAGAGCAAACCTGTAATGGTCTTTGAATTCTGAAAGACAGAATCTTAACAGCAGCCAGGTTTACCGGGTTGGGGAGAGTAAATTAACAGAATTACAGCATTCTGAGCTAAAAATTTTCTACTAAGCAGTTAGCATCCAGAGATGCCCCTCCAATTTGCCAGCCTCTGCTACAGACCAAGCACATGTCGAAATTGCTGAACTGCACTGTTTTCACCTACACTGGGCTAATCCAAGGCAATCAGGCTTGAGTTGGACTGCAAGCTGTAATCCCTGGGAGAAACCCGCTCTTCTGTGGCTAATGCGGTAAATGTGGAGCATTTGATTTTTATATCTAACAGGCAAAGTGGCTAAACTAATTTGATGAATAATTTCCAAATGCTTCGCGTAGCAGCGAAAAGCTCTCCTAAACTCTATTGCTTACAGACAAGCTTTAGAGAGGGAAACAAGAAGGAGGACAAGGAGATCAAAGGTGTTTACTTCATCAGCAAAGTCACATTGCTAAAGTCACTAACCACAGTGACTGAAAACATACGTGTACAGATCTTCAGAATGCCACAATCTGGTACTGCTACTAGATCCTGTTTTTCAGAAGCCTGAAACACCAATAGTTTCAGTGCAAATTCATAATTAAAATTTCTCACAAATGTGTCTCTCTACAGGCTTTAATTTTTACAGCCATAGCAAGGAGCAGCTGTAAATGCAGATTATTTTTTTTAATATACCATAACAAAAGGAAATTGCTCATTCGAGGTGAGTATGTAGGAGGAGAATGCAGCATATTACTGTGGACTTCACCGTTTACAATATGCATCCTCTGAACAACCACAAGTCTGTCTGGAAAGGAGGCACCAGCTAATAGCATGAAAGTTCCCTTTCCCCATGTGCTGATATACTGATTCTTTATTCTTTTGCTACTGCCACAAATGCTGAATCCAAGCTGGTCTGTGCAGAATTAAAAACATGAATTTAAGATCAGTAAGGAGTGAAAGTCAGTGGTGTTTCCACTGGGGAGTTCACAAACGTAGTGACCAACCATTCAAGACCAAGTAAGAACTCTGCTCATCCAAACTCTAACAGGTAACCAGGTAAACTAAGGTAAATAAGACCCAGTAACCTCTCTCAGAAGTCACCAGTAGGAGCTGTTAGGAAGATAATATACTTGCCCTTTTCTTAGGGAGTGATGACTCCATAAGGATGAAAGTCTTAATGTGGCTTTCCATTTTCTGGGTTGGCTACTCTGACTCATTTTCTTATGTCACAGTGTAATTCCATAATGACCTCCCTCTTCATCAGCAAAACTGGCTAAAGGTGCCATCGATCCTCCCCCCTGCCATCCATTCCCACTACTGTGTCACAGCTTCCCCAGTGGTACCAACGCAGACGTTTCAAAGGCCATGTTGTGAACTGGATTGCTGAAATAAAAAAGTTTAAAAAGAAGGTTAAAAAAAAAGGAAAGAAAAGATTAGTTCAGTGATCTAGGTTATAGGCCCACAGAGACATGCATGAACACAACTGAAGAGATGGATTTGAGGCACTGTGACAGGAGTCTTTCAAAATGAGTTTGCGCGAGCTGGAGATACACCTGCATCCCAAGAGAACGAGAGGAGCTGCAACCTACCACAGTAGCAATGCAAACAGTTACTCTGCTTTCCACTTCTCCCCAACCCCACATCCTCACAACTGTGATAACCTATGTGAGCAACACGCTGAACTTCTCCCTCCGCATTGTGGTTCTTGCTTCAGTTTTAGTAAAAAGAGGAACATGTTTTTGCAACATACTAAAGACAACATATTAAAGACAGTTTGAAGCCAACACACACACACCATCTCTGCTCAATTGAGATACAACTCAGAGGAACAGATGTCTACCCTCAGTTCTTCTCTACACAGTAAGTAGATTGCCTTGTGCCAGAGTCCCTCCACATAATAAAAGAGGACTGACCTTTATGTTGTAGAAGGGACCTCTGTTAGGGAACTAGGTTATCGCATTGTGCTTGCTGAAGTCTTTCGAAGTCTCCTCAGAAACACATCTAAATGAAAACTATCTCTGGCAGAGGAAAACTTTTCTTGGAGCTTTTGATTTCCTCCACACCCTAAAACAAGATTATAGCTCCATGATGCATGGCTTTGGACATCACATTCCTGATCTATCATACTAGTAATGGCCCAGAGCTCTTCACTGCAATTTCTAAATGCAAGTGCAATGGTAACGATTATATGATTTTATTTAAGTATATCCTCCTTCTTAGCTTCTTTTTTCTAGCCCTATTCTCTTCAGTCAAACTTTAAATTCCCAGAAAACTGCCATGCAACACCATTATATAAAGGTATACAAGCCATTCAGCAAAGGTATCTTTGCCCCAAAATCAAGATTTAGAAGCTGAGTTGTCTGCCTTTGGCCTATCCAGACTTGTCCAAAATAACCAGCAGAACACATCTTGTTATCTATCTTAGATAAACACAGCAACTCTTTGCTGCAGAAAATAACTTGAACATTTTCAAATCCAACCCAGTCTGTTGTGACTTTGCTTCTTTAGTGGTAATTCAGCCAGTAAGAGGCACATGATTTTAGGCACGTCTGTCAGGGCCTCACAGCTCTGTGGTTAAACAATTGCTAAGGATCTTTTTTTTTTTTTTTAACATCATGGAAACCTCCCCTTCCTTCTCCCCCTTCTCAGGGGGGAGTAAGAAATGCTTCAGATTCCTGAGTTTAGAAAGCCTGGGGGCATTCTTCTTACTCAGCAGAGGATGAAGGAGGAGAATAACATCCCTACAGAGCCCCTCCGCAGCCCTGCAGCTGTCATGCTTGTGGCACACACCAAACACTTTTGCCAGTCTTGGCTCAGACACTGATACAGAAGAAATGCTTAAAAAGATTGACAGATCCATCCAAATGCTGTTTTCCTCTCCCTGGCAAGGCAGGGCCATGGGGACGTTAACCTTCCCTTTGCTTCTCTTTTCCTTCCTAGGTGTCCACCAGGGTCACGTTTACACACAACAGAGAATTCAGCAGAAGGCTAAGTATTTGCAAAACTGTTTTTATCAGACCATAGAAATCTATAAAGGTGTTTTTTTAAAGCTACTTCACAAAAAATTGTTCTATTTTTTAAGAATCATTCATTTTTTATTAATCTCTAGACGAAAAGCATCCGACTGGGTGTTTGCTCCCCACTTTCTTTCCTCAAGCACCTTCTTCCTATAGCAGAAATTTAGTCTCCCCTTTTTTTTTCTCTCTCCATGGAAATGAGAGCAATCCTACTTTCAGTTGCTGCCTTCCAGAGGTTAATATATGTGCTTTTGCCGTGCTGCTGGTGCCTCTCTGCTTACCTCATGTTTGCTGTTTGTTTTTGGGCTCAATCTGCAGTAATAATCAAGACCAAATATTTGTTCAAATGAAGTGGCTCTGTGGTTCTCATTCCTGCGAGCCGGCTGAGGACAAAGTGAAACTAGCTTGAAGTACTCTAGTATGCCCAAGAGATGCTAGGAACAAGAATTTGTTTTCCAGTGCTGTAGAAAGTCATCCAGATTCTCATTGCAGCTTTGTTGTGGGAACTGCAGGGGAACTAACTAGTTTATAGCCTGCCACAATTAAAAACATTGCTTTTGTCTGTCAGAAACCAAAGTCAGTCTGGTCAAAGGCAAAGCTTGGGCCCATTCTGCGAGGCTGCGTCTCCGCAAGCAGCAAGAGGATTCAATGTGAAAGCAACACAAGCGTTCACCCCTTCCGCAAGACCAAAGACCACATTTTTCTGATAAGAGAAGGCTACATCCTTCGTGCATGCGAGTCAGCTTCAGGTCTTATAAACACACCCACAGATTCTCAGCATAACATATTGCAAGCTCTGTGTGTCTGGAGCCAGCGCATGCTTTGTTCAACAACCCCCCTTTGATTTCTGCCAAGATTCCCGCCCACATTTGGGCCTTTTTTTTCCCTACTCCCTTGAGAGCCTCCTCAAGATCTCCCAGCATCTCCAGCCTCCCACCATCAGCATGGGCTGCTCTGTGTGGCTGTGCCCCCCGCTCTCCCCTCAGAAACACACAAGCCACAGCAGGAAGCTGGGCACAAAGGTAAATGCATTGCCCCAGTTCTCAGCTCCTTGCTTGGAGGACTGACCTCACAGTGTCAGCGTGGCAGACAGAGGCTTAAAAGCTCTTGGGACTCACTGAGCTACTGTCTTTGCTGGATGTGAGAAAATACTGACAGAGCTACAAGAGGTGTTAGCACTGTGGGAAGCCACCTTTTAGTCAAGGTATAGAGGGGAGCTCCATTTAACACAGCCAACTTCTTTCCCACTTATCATTTCTTTGGCTAATGCTAGCACAAAGAAAGCAATTCACTAGGTACCCTGCATGTTTGCATAACACCTAATTCCTGTTAAAAAAAATCAATACCTCACAGAAGAGCAGCAGGCTGC
Organism: Tinamus guttatus; assembly: GCF_000705375.1. The sequence goes on from NW_010580266.1 coordinate 286,065, forward strand.
CCAGCCTCCAGGCTGGCACTGCTCAATGATATTTCTCGGTTACCAAGAGGAAGGAAGGTGTTAGAGAAACGAAAGGAAGATAACAGAGGTGCACAGAGGTGCTTTCTCCCCTTCCCTTCCTTTCCCTTCCTTTCCCTTCCCTTCTTAAATTTCTCCATGTGAGGTTGCAGCTCCTATTAGCCTGGGATGAAAGGAGTCCTGCATGCAGTTTCTGTGTTGGTTCAAGGTAAAAAAAAAAAAAAAAAAAAAGTGCAAGATTTTTTTTTTAACTTAGAAATGCGGACCCAAGTGTGATACAGGTCTAAAACACGAAATAAGATGATAGGTTTGGTCTTTCCTACCCAGTGGGCAAAGCGTCTAAGCTGGGGGTTCATCCTGTCTACTCCATCCTTGTACTTTCTGTTTGCATATGGATTAAAAGCATTGTGCAAACATTTACTCTACCGTTGTCGTGATTACAGCTGCATCTAATCCAGAACACTAAACACCTGTATATAAGTTTGTGGCTAGTTGTGAGACAGCACAGAGACCTATAATTCTTTGACTCTTTGTAGAAGAATGTACGTGTATAAAAGCCTTTTGAATTTTCATAGGCCACCCCTTAGATGTGGGATAGCAAAATACAGAAAGATGAAAACAAGATGCTCCCCGATGATTCAGCTTTCCTGCAAAGTTTCTTCCAGCGGGCATCATAACCCTGAAAATAATCATCCTAGCCCCCTTTTCTTTTAATGTGGGCTAAAAACACATCAGCGATCACATTTTTTTTTATTATTATTATTTTTGTTGTTGCTGCTCTTACTGGGTGTTCGTGAGAAAAAGCTTTGCATTATGTCATGGGGGGGTCATATGCAGAAAAAGGAGGTATCCCTTTTTTTTTTTTTTTTTTTTTTTACATATAAGGAATGCTAACTCGGGTTTGGCTGTGCTAGGGGACATGCCAGCTGTCTCCAAGCTTTTTTATTATGATTTCTCTTGAAGGGTAATTGAGAAAGCAGGGTGTGGTACTTAGAACAAAGGCTCCCCTTTGTAGCGTGTTAATTAGGCCGGGGAGTTAACAAAACCCCTCAGTTACACACAATTACCTTTCCCCAGGCTTACTTTCATTTTCATGCTACTGTGTTTTTACTAATTTTTCTATTGGTTCTCCAGAGTGGACAAGGCTAATTTCTAAAATTAGTCTTCTAATTAGAAAGGGGAAAGAGAAAAGCAGGAAAATATGTAAAGCAGGAGGTAAAAAAAAAAAAAGTCTAATTGGAAGCACTTAAAGATGCCTTGTTTGGACTTCTTCGGGATGCAAGAACCAAAGTCTTTTCAGAACGCTCTAAAGCCTTCTTTTAGTTCTTAAAACTGAAAATCGAGATTATGCTCACACGGGAGTGACTCTAGGCACGGATGCCTGAGGCAGGGAAAGAATCTGATCCGGATTCCTATGTGCTGAAACGAGCACTACCCTCACCCTCGAGGGAGGAGAAAGCAGGAAAGCAAGAGGGACGGGAGCTGTTAATTCCTCCTGTCCCTCTCCATCAGATTCATTTGCAAAGCAATTATTTGCCTTGAAGAGAGTCCCGCTTGGCTCAGAGCACATCCTTTTCCCTCCCCCTGCCACTGGGACCCAGAAATGCCAAGTGACAGCAGGGAAGGGAGAGGCCTCTGTCCTCTTCCTTGCAAACAGCCACTGCTGCATGCTGATAATGACGACTCCCGTCCCAGCACCCACGAGCAGCCACCAGCCCCCTGGCACTAGGACCTCTTCTCCCTGCCATGCAAAGAGGAGGAAGAGACCCGGGGCCTTGGGGCAGTTTTTCTACCTCACAGCTGACAGCAGTGATCCCAATGATGGGAAACTCTGGAAAAGTCTTAATGCTAAACGTTTCCTGGGGAAAAGTCTTAATGCTAAACATTTTTTGCCTTTCGCTGTCGTGAAACAGTTCACACAGCTGCCCTCTGATCTCAGTCTTTATTGAATTTCTGGAGTAAGGTGGAGTGGGGCTCTTTAACCCAAAGCACTGGGAGAAGCACATTATGATTCAGTCTCTAAGAGCACAGTCAATGACAAACTTCTCCTCCCATCTGTGATAGTGCTGTTTTTCCAGGATCTCCTGCAATGTTACAAGGTACCCAGGTATGCAAGCACAGACGAGGGCTCCACCTTTGTCCCCTGAAGATTGCCCTTGTGTCCAAGCCACTAACCAGAAAGCAGGGCAGGAGTGTTTATGTGGAAGTGGGGCAAGAGTAACGCAATCCCGAGGGAACACAGATCCACAGCAATCAGAGCAACAGGGACCCTACAAGTGGTAAGTCTCAAAAGGGTCTGTGGCTCCAGGCCAGCACAAGCTGGAAAGGACTCTCCAGGGAAAAACACTTCATTCCCAGTGGCAGCCTGCCGAGCAGGAACATCTGTGCCCTCCCCCTCATTAGGAACAAGCCTGCAGAGGTCTCCTTGTAAGAGACTTCTCCTGAACACAGGCAACTCCCCTTTACTGCTGCCCATCAAACCAGAGTCCTCCTTTCTCCTGTATCACAATAGGACAGAGAGATTCTCCAGCCAAGGTCAATGATCAACTCTCAGTCTTCCCCCCTCCCCGCTCCCCAAAATGCTTTCAGGCCCAAACGGATTGGGCAAACTCAGTGTGAGAGAGCACTTGAAGGTGCAGAAAGGCAGAGACTGGCCCCAGTACCCATGGGAGGTCCCAGGCAGGAGCTGGGGACAGGGTAGACCTCTGACCAACCAGGCAAGCCAGGTAACCAGAGATCTCATGGCAACACAGAGCGACATCAAGTACGATGGAAAGGGCTCAAACTACTGTAGCTGGGGCCAGCAGGAAATGTGGGGAGGTGTGCACTGTGTGTAAGACAGTAACTGAGAGCGTTCGTGTTTCAAACATGCACTGACAATGAGTTGCTTCTTTACCTGGAGAAACACTGAGGAGGGGGGAAGGAGCAAAGCTCAGCAACACCAGCAAATGGGCAATAAGTAATGGATACACCCAGTCTCCAGTGTATCCCCTATGTCGGTAAGCTGCTTCCTTCAGGACACAGCAACGTCCCCGCTGGAATACCGCATGTCACAGAGACAGGATGAGGCCTGAGCGAGGCAAGGTTCATGGCGGACCCCTCACACACTCCCTCATCCCATCATCTCCTGCAGAATCCCGTGTGCTGAAAGAGAGGCAAACAGGACGTTTTTCCCAACAGGGCTACTCATCTACTCCACTCGCATTTTTGTTTCACCCCTACGCTATGCTTCATTTCGTCCTCTACCCCTTTCCTTGTAAACAAAGCCTCACAGCTGAAGAAGCGCTGCTCTTCAAAGTAAAGAAACCCTCAAGCTGCTTAAAAAAAAAAAAGGCACTTAGACATGTGGGGAACTGAGGCAGCGCCCTCCCTCCCACAGCAATTTACCGTCAAGCCCGCGCGGCCTCAAGCGGGAGGCTTCGTGAACTTTGAACGGCCCCAGGCAAAGGCCGCTCTGGGGCAGAGCCTGCGAGGAAAGCGTCCTCACAGGCCCGCGCTTCCGACGCCTGCGAGCGGGAGCACGGGAAAGGCCGCCCGGCCGGGAGGCCGGGGAGCCGCAGGACGGGAGAGCCGCGCCTGGCGAG
>NW_010580266.1:298417-310009 GCF_000705375.1 Tinamus guttatus
GAGAAGAGAAGAGAAGAGAAGAGAAGAGAAGAGAAGAGAAGAGAAGAGAAGAGAAGAGAAGAGAAGAGAGAAGAGAAGAGAAGAGAAGAGAAGAGAAGAGAAGAGAAGAGAAGAGAAGAGAAGAGAAGAGAAGAGAAGAGAAGAGCAACTGCTCACTGCTTCCTCTCTGAACTCATAGCCTAGAGCATCAGGCACGAAACAGGGGAGGGAACAGGTATTGCTCAGCACAGCAACCCCTTCTGGCATCGCATTCATCTACAGCCGCAGCACTGGCAGTTAGTTGCAGCCTCCAGTTTTTGCCTGAGAGAGTGTTTTAAAAGGGAAAGTGTTCGTGAACTTAGAAAGCTGCAGAGTCAGAAAAACCACAAGGCTGACAAGTGATCTGAGCGTCCCTGAGAAGCACCGCAGGAAAGCAGCAGTGAGGCACCGCTCTGGAGTGACTGGGGCACCAGGACCCTTCCCACCTTTCCTTTTGTTCTTGCACTGTCAGGAAGGATGGATGGACCCAATCCCGGGTGGGTTGGAGTGGCAGGTAATAAGGATGGAGCTGTGTAATGGTTATTTTGATTTCATTATGGACTTTGATAATTTATATAATCTTTTTTATTGCTGCCCTCCCAAAGTTATGAGACTATAGCTTGTTATTCTTTAACTTACGGGTAGCTTTGGTGGTTAACACGACTCAGAAACACTTTTGAACACTGAGCTTAACATCGCTGCTAATAAGTCTTCCAGGGTTTGAAATTTAATTGCCAGTTCTGTCTGAATTCTATAATCACTAATTGGGGAAAAAAAAAAAAGGGAAAAAGCCTTCAGTGGTTAACAAGCTGTGGCATCAAACTATAAGACTAGGTTAGTCAAAGGGCCTGCCTAGGCAGCATTAGTGATGGCTGTTTCCCTGCTCACATGGGACTGATACTCCTTTCTTTCCTTGCCCAGGAGGAATGGCTACGATATGTTGATAAAGCCAAGGATTTACTGTCAGTCTCAGGCAGGCAGACTGCTGAGGCCCTACCTGGCTGGAACCAAACCCAGCCCCAACTCCCGGCCCCATGGAAGTTGTGTGAGTATTTGCGGGGAGCCAACTCCCCGTGCGCCGCGGATCAGGCAACGGGAATTATTCCTGTCCGCCCACACGTTACTCAGGCCGTGGCCGGGCACACGCGGCAGGGAGGGCAGCGCGGTTCTCCGTCCCCGCAGGCCTGTGGAAGGGCGCAGGGCCGACGCCTGGAGCCTGGGGTCCAGCAGGCGGCCGCGAACACCGCGAGGAGAGGAGCCGCCGCGCGAGGCCTTGAGGCGAGCCAACGGAAACGAACGCAGGAAAACCTGCGACTGCCTTGAATTCAGGTCCATTTCACAGGGGCATGAGCACAAAGGCACGGGTGGGGTGCGGGAATTGTGCGGGGGTCCTGGTGGGGGGTCAGGAGGCACCTGGGAGCGAGAAGTGGGTTTGGTTCAGCTTTTCACCCTTGGAAAGTCACCAACTGCCACACATTCTTAAAATACCTGCCGGGAACATTAGGTAGGAGCAGAGAGCAGTGTTGTAATGCAGGCGGTCCTGGGCGGCAAAAAAGTAAATGTTTAACAGATCGGAGGAACACTGGGCATGTTTAGCTCAAAAAAAAAAAAAAAAAAAAAAAAACTGCATCCTTGCCAGAACGAGAACAAAGAAAACATTTTAACAACTGACTGGGAAAAAAGCAACCATGACTGAGACTAACTTATTACATCTTCTCTCTCAGGAACGACCAACGTGACATTCAGGTGACATGAAATGGCTTTATAAGCCCCTTCTTTAATACACTGCTTTTAGTGCTTCCCACTTACACTAACATGTTACTAGCAGCAGCTGTTTAAATCCTTGAAGCCTCCCTTAGCAGACGCTGAACAGGGATTTGAACTAATATCTTCCTGCAGAAAACATTTTTGTGCTTTTAAATCCTATACCATGGTGAAAATTTTGCAAATCGCTCAGGGAGTCTGAAGGTGCTCCCAAACTCTCCCTTCTCCTCTCCACCAGTTACCTTGTTTTGGAGGGATTTTTCACAGTGCACCATATATGTGGGTCTTCAGTATTTATCTCAGAGAAACAGTTGTGGTTTTCACACAACGTGTTCTAAAGCATGCTGGTGCTTTAATAGCTCAATGCCACATGAGCTCCACTTTTCCTTAGCAGGAAGTGATAATATTGCTAAATTACACTGTCTCTTAAACGCACAATGCAAAGTCACTATGTTTTTTCCTGTTCTGTGGGATGGCAAGGCATGAAAATTGACTATTGTTGGATGTGTGACGCTATTCCCCTACTTTTCCTGCATGCACAGGAAAATGGAGGCAGCCTTTACTGCCAGTGTTTATGAAGCAGGAACGCTGAGGCAAACCGCAGAGCAAACAGCCTGGCTTGAATCACGAGCAGGACACCAGCAGCATGACTTTGGTGGTCTCAAAAATAAAGTGTTGTTTTAACCCATCACAACTGACCACCAGCGCTTTGCTGAATTACCTCCAAGTGGCATCAGGTCCAGCAATATTCTAGGTCAGCAACATGCAGGGGGTTAGCTCAGCCTGGAGCTGTCAGTAAGGGATCCCCTTAAGTGCAATCAGCGCAAATTCTGCTGTTGTCCAGGCCCGATGGTGCCCAAGGTGAGAAAAGAGGTGAGAACAGCGATGGTTGTTGCACTGTGGTTGCAGCGTAACAGGTAAAACCAAGAGCCCCACTTCCCCCTGCTCCTTAAATGGTTTTTGGAAAGGTGTGGAAAAGGCTGCTTTGTGGCTTGTAACAACCAACCGGTTGCCAGAGAGGCAAAATGGAGTAGAGCCAAACCTTCAAAGCAATTGAAGAAAAAACAGAAGCAGGGCCAGGGAAAAGGCTTTTACATGGCTATTAAGCACATACAGTTTTCTCATGCATCTTAGGTAAGTCACCTGCAGTTAAGTATTATAGTGAGCATCAGCCTTTTGCTCCACCTGCAAGTGCAAGAGGAGGCTTGGGATGGGGCACTACAGGGGAAAATGGAAAGCACCTAAAATTCAGGTTGACAGCCGCAGCACAGGAGGAGGAGGAAGAGGAGGGAAGGGCTGAAGGCTGCTGCTGTTATGAGCACACAATCCCACCCCTTGGTCTAAAGGTCAAGGCAATTAAGATCGAAAGGCTGCCTTTTGGCATGGCTCACCTGCGTGAGCAGATTTAATTATCCACACAAGGGAGCGGGAGGCTCTCGCGCTCCTCGGGCAGGACAGGCCTGAGAGAAGCACACTCAGTGCTGGGGGTGGTGGTGCTGAGCAGGAGGGCTGCGTGCAACTAGCCCGTGTTCCTCTGCACACAGGTGGATCCTTTTTCCGGAGTCCTGGATTCAGCAGCACCAACAGGGGGTCTGATCAGGCTGGGAAGTCAGAGCAGCAGCATCGGGAGCCCTGTAAAATAATCCACTTACTTGCTTTTAAGAACATTACCTTTCAGGCTATGGGACTGTCTCAAGGCCTAAGCTGCACTTTCCCAACCCATCATGGGAAATAAGCCACTGATCTGCTTATCTTCCTTCTCACCTCTGTGGAGAGACAAGGGCCCTTCCCCAGGCTTTCAGAGAATCAAGTTTTATTCTCCAAGTGTATAGAACTGATCAATAAAGTTATCTTTATTACAGACCTACAAAAGGAGACCCACAAAATACTTCTATTTCCTCTTATAAAAGACAGGAGCGCACAGATCTGCAGGAGACTCATACGTGCCCCAGCAACACGAGGACAGAGGGACAAGGACGCAGGTTTCACAGACAATGCAGACGCATTCTTGGCTTTCAACAAACCCACCCAGGGCAGGTATGTGCACACGTCTGGCAGGGAGTAACTGCCCTCTGCTCTGGGCTATCTGACACTAGGCAAAGGGAAAAAACATTCCTCTAACTCAGCAGCAGTTCTGCACGTCAGCCCTTTGCTGATAAAGACGGGCTCCTGATTCCAGCCACATTCTCCCCTTTGAGAATGAGCAGCCACGCTCCTCAGCACCTCCTGCACCTACTGCTGCCCAAGAGAAGGGGGGAGCGGGAAGGAAAGGTTACAACATTGTTCATCTCTTAAGCACCCCCAGACAGAACAAACCGCCAGGTTTTAGAAGGCGGGCAGGTCATGCGCCCTCGGCTCTCCCAGGCAAGGAATGCATGACATGGACGCGTCCAGAGGTAGAGCAACAGCCACCTTTTCATTTCAGGGTCCGATGAGTTTCTTGAGGAATGCTTCCAGCTGATCCTCATCTTTTATGCCCACAAACTTATCCACAACGTCTCCGTTCTTCATGGCGAGCACGGTTGGCACTGCTGACACCTGAGGGAGGAGAGGCAGAGACCTGAGTATGCACGCAGGCCCCAAAGGGAGCTCTGCAAAGACCCCCTGCGTCTCCTCAGCAGCCCCCACTGCCAGTGCAGGTTAACTACAGCAGGAACAAGGAAAGAGAAAAAGATGTTTTTAGTTAAGACTTTTGTTTTCCACTTCTAGGACTTCACTTCCTATGGCTAAAGGCATTTTATTGAAAGTAAGCTACAGGTTCAACCTCCTTCAGTCTCTCTGTAAGACAGTAATTGTTCACTGCCCAAGGGTAATATGTTCCCTACGAAAACAGTTAGGCTCCATGTTCCTCTCTGCAGCCTTATCTCTGTATTGATTTAAGTAACACTGCTCAGGTTAAGCTTGTGCAACTTTCCTAGTTTAAACCACAAAATTTAAAAGAAATATATAATATATATATATATATATATATAAGATTAAACAGATAAAGCTTTTATCCTCTCCAGTACAAATTCCTCTTCTCCTTTCAGGCTTCCCATTTAAGCTGTCATGAGCAATCAAACCCAGTCTTTACTAGTACTTTCCAGGACTCCTCTCAGCCATGATCCTTGGATATTTTATGGTTGTGCTGCGACCAGACTCTTTTTTTTTTTCTCCAGAGAGGATAAGAGCTAGAGGATGGTTCCCCGCCGATCACTGAACAGGCAGATTTCCTGCCCCATCCTACCATAGTTGTAACAACCCTTTCCACCCATCTTTCCTTCCAGTACTTCAGCTTGTCACGTATCAGTGGCTGTCACTGCAGATCCCTGACAATTAGGCAAAAAGAGAGAAATCCCCTCAGTTGCAGACAGCTGCAGTGCTCCAAGTGCTACTATTTTAGTTCAGAACAGAATTTCCTGGGAATTGCCCAAGAGAATAGCAGTGGAAATAACAATGCTCCCCAGGGACTTGCTGATTGAAGAACAACCAGAGAACCATCGGACCTCGCGGACACAACCCAGAGGAGCAGTCAAAGCTCAGAGGGCTGCACGAGGGAGAGCCCTGGTTGTGTTTCTGAGCAGGCAGCTGCAGCCCCTGTGGGCTCAGCACCCTTTTACCCGTACAAAGCCCCTCTCCTGAAGCACATCCTGCCCACACCTCGCCTGCTGCCTGTTTGCCAGCCAGTAAGGCCTCCCTTCATACACTCCCAGCTGTCCTCCACTTTGCTGCCAGCAAGGATCTGCCACGCTCTCAAACCCTTCCTGCAGGAAACCCTCCAGAGACCTGGCATTGGGCCCATCAGCAGTTGGAGATGAAAGGGACATTTTGTTCTTCCGTTTCTACTCCATCTTAACTGGCCCGTCCAGCCTGGTTGCCTGTAGCCCGTCCTCCAGGGCTTTGTGCAGCCTAATTTGACAGGATGGCAGCGCTGCGGCTGGGGCCACCGCCTCCAGTCCTGGTGCAAGGCGTGCTCCTCCTAGTGACGGGCTGCAGCACTGGAAAATGGGAGCTCCAGAGCTGCCAACCTGCTCGCTTGTGATTTCAGACACAAGTACAACAGTGCAAGGACTGCATGGGACCGGTGCCTCCTCTCCTGCATGAGAAAGGTCCCCAAAGCTTCCCTCTGGTTTGTTCAGTGGGGTAATATAAAGCAGTCACACCAGCTCCACCAAAAAAGTAGTGTATCCAACCAGCAGCATTGAGCATCGTGCCACAAGACACGGCACTAGGCCAGGTGAGGAACATGGGAACCTTGAAAGCACCAGAGAGGCCCAGATAATACTGAGCTCCAGGGTTACACGGCTCTGCATGGAGACCCACGAGCCTCTTCCCAACTTGCTCCCTTCAACTCTTCCCATGTGTCAGGCGAGCAGCACCATGCCCAGAGTCCCCCTTCCCCATCCTCTGCTTTTAAACAGCCAGAGAAGAGCCCAACAGTCTGAGAGAGAAAGGTGAAACAGCAGCAGCTTTGACACCGGGCACCACCGAGCTGGACGCCCCATGCGGGGCTCAGTTCCCCTTTTTCGGAGCAGTGGGGAAATCCTGGCAAACAGGCACAGGGATTGAGACTGTAGAGCTGGAACTAGGACCTCGAGAGCTCCTTGCGGGTGCTCAGAGAAAATGACATTCATGAGAGCATCCCTCTTGCTAGCTGCAGAAGAGGCATTCTGTTAATGGAGCATGTACTTGGGTTTTGTGCTTGTGAAGCAAACAGCATTATGAAATTCTAAAATACAGGAAACTTTGAGCTGTTTTTGTTGTTGTTGTTTTTCTCTTCTTTTTTGGATCCAATCTGCACTGGAACCAAAAACAAACAAACAAAAGAAACCAAAAGAACCTCCAGAATATTTCTAGAGAAAAGGTCAGGCTGCTATTGATCAGCCCTGAAAAAATAAGGGAAATTAAAAATAAGCAAATAAACAAAAATAAATAAAAGCAGCCATTCAGGCTATTACTGGCAGCACTTCTTCCAAGGGAATTCTCTCCCAGCCAAAGCTGTGGCCTTTATACTAATTGAGATCCTACACATCTAGGCAAGGAGAAGGATTTCACCCATGTTTAGGAACAGGACATAAAACTCCCAACAGGAATGAACTCTGTTGATGGATGACTGCGCCTGTGTCCACTAGCCCTCCGGGGCCACTTGAGGTCTGCAATGCCCAACCGCAGCAGAAGGGACTGCTCTTTCCCAGTAGACATGCAAAGGGCAACAAGCCAAAGCAAAACATAAATTTAAAGGATTTTAAGAGAAAGGCAAAGTAAAAACTTAAAGGATTTTAGGAGACAGCAGATGAAACAAAAGGATTCCTTATCTCTTTTGGCTTGCAAGAGTGGGAAAAGGCTACAGTCAGAGATTAAAGGTGTTAGATAAAGGGTGTAGGAATCCCCAGCGAAAGGACTCCTGTGCTGGGTACAGCCGGACGGGGAAGGGTGCCCGGGGTGTCTCCGGCAGCAGGAAATGCGTCTGCGCCTCGCGCTGCGCTGGACAGCTCGGAGCCAAGGGCAGACGGACGGGCGAGAGGAGGAATGCACAGGATTCCTCAGCCCCCCGAGGGGTCTCTCCCCCTTTCCCTGCCTCCCCTCACGCTAGTGAATCCGCTGGAGGATGTTGTGCAATCTGGCAGTGAGCCGGGCTCTGCGCGCGTGGGCAGGGAACAAGCACGGACGGGAGGAGGTTTCCTGGCAGCCAGCAGGGCAGTTATGGGGTGCGCAGGGACACTGAAAACCCCCAAAATGAAAACTGTCATCTGGTCCCAGGTGGAAAAGCTTAACAAAGAATCCCTTTTTGGCCTTCTTCATCTCTTCCAAATACCATCTTTGGTCCTTTGATCCTGACTTAGTATCTTCCCATCAGCCTGTATGGTCTGTAATGGGCAACTTCCCAGAACAAGGAGCAACACCAGGCATTTGCTCAGTGTGATACAGACTGGGAATGAAAGTTATGGCTTGAAAAGTACACCCCAAATTATGATGACCAGACAAAAAATAATCCTCCTTTACCCCTAACTATTTGTGGCTATCTTATTCACAGACACTGGAAAACAGTTAACACTAGGTATCACCTGGAGAGCAGAGGGTTCTGCTGTCCTGCAAAACAGAAGTTTGCTGTGTTGGGGTTTAATGCTCCTGAAGGGATTGCTGGATGCCAGCTCTTCCCCACAGCCTGGCTATGGCCTGTACCTACCCCACCACAGCTGTAGCACGGGCAGACCCTGCAGATAAATGTGTGCACGTGGTGGGGAACCGTGCAGCTGCTCGCTCACTGCCCTGTGAAAGTGCACGTGATGCTGAACAGAGTCATCGGTCTTAGAGAACGGAACAATTTCCAGGGTTTTTAAATATCTTTCTTTATATATGTGCACTCTATTTGCTGCTTTCCAGTCTCTGAGATTATCCTCTTGTAATCCTAGCTAATTCCACCTACAGGAAGGCTTGGAACAATAAAAGAATTAAGCTAACAATCTCCATTCTCTTCTCCTTAGATAAGACAGTTGCTACCAAGACCTTGCCTGCACCGATTAGCATTTAATATTTTTCAACCCTTGCTGAAGCAACCTCTGTCTCCTCGACTCGTTCTCACTGGCACCTGAGCAACAAGGCAGCAGCGGCTGCACTCCTAGCGCGGCGCATCCGTCAGCAGGCTCGCACCGAGGGCGGCATCAGGACTTCCCTTGCCCAACTTGTGGAAGCTGCATCCTCCCATTTGTGGGCACCCGCTGGGGCAGCGCAGGCTGGTAAATAGTGGGAGGGAACAAGCTGCTTCAGCTTCCTCCTTTTTTTCGGCACTGCGGGGTATGGGAAGAGCACAGAACATCCCCTCCAGGCTTAGCCAAGTGCCAGCTCGCTCACAAGCCAGTTCAGTCTGCTGAGTCAGTGGAGGAGCTTCCTGCGCTAGCCCCAGCCCTGGGAGCAGGACGCCACCTAAAGAGAGGGAGCAGCTCCTAGCTGGGTGACACGCACGGGAAAATTCAGCTCCTTGGCGGCAGCGGGATGTCCCATCTCTGCAGACAGACTAGTTGTTTACAAGAGGAGACAGCAGGGGCTAGGTCAGTCTTCCAACAGATCTTCTGATTCCTGCAACTGCCTACACTGACACGGGAAGAGAACAACAGATAAAGACGGGGCTTGTTACCTCACGTCCTCCCGATACCCGAGCAGCCCGTGTACACAGTGAAACTCTACGTATGCTACAAGCTCCTTGAGGACAGGCAGCCACTTATGCTAAGTCACTTTTGCAAGGCTGGGGGGCTGCATTTCTGCAGCGAGAGGTGAGGATGCTGAACACAAGCAGCAGACCTGGAAGGGAGTCGAGCAGCAAGACCCACTGAATAAAAAGTGACCTGTGAATCAGCAACTTATGATGTCCTCTCCCTGCCAATGCTGCCGCCGCGCAGACACGGCGAGACTATCTGTGCATCACCAGCACAAGGTGCCCAAGATCTTCGCCCCCTACCTCGTACTCAATAGCAAGGTCCGTGTGATCATCAATGTCCACTTTAGCCATCAGCACCTTCCCCTCCTGCTTGGCCACCATCTTCTCCAGCCTGGGGCCAAGGATCTTGCAGGGCCCGCACCACCTGGGGGAAGAAGAGGAGGGCAGGCATCAGATGAGGCAAGAACGGGGCAGCCGCGGCCGGGCTCGCTGTTACCCCAGCACCTTTAGCACTGCTTCATGTCCTGTTTCCAACCTGACCTTTGTGCCACGGCGCTAGGATGTAAACACTGCATGTAAACATTAACCAGCTCCCTCGCAGCCCCGCCATTCAAAGTTAGGCCAGCAACACAGTTCCTAAATCATGACTACGGAAGATGTTTCTATCACAGAGGTGCAATCAAATTTTTGCCTGGGCAGGTGAGAGAAGGAACAGGTATCAAGCATCCTTTTCACTCCCAAGGTGCTCTGGATGCCACTTCAATCACATCAAGATCCGCTTGGCCCAGCTAACGGGGCCTTCCTTCCCCGCCTCCCCAGTGCTCATCCCGACCGGCCGCTGTGGTCGCACTGGAGCTGCACACGGAGCTGCAGCCCACGCCAACGCCGCCTTCTGCAGGCTTCGCCTCCGCAGTAACCGCAGGGTCTGCAAAAGAAGCCCCGATAGCCGCAAAACTGCAAAGATGCAGCAGGAGGACTGCAAGGAGGACTGCAGGAGGACTGCAAGTCCAAAGGAGGACTACCCATTTCAAACCAAAGCGCGGTAGTAGCAGAGTCTGCAGAGCTCTGTGCACAGAAAACATTCCTTGCTTCCTCTAACTGCACCGCTCAGGAAGGCATAAGCTTATTTAGTTCCAGAATATATGTATTAAAAGCTCTAGGTGCTCTTATGGTCTTTTTTTCTTAAATCATTATTTAAAATGGGAGTGCTGGTGAGCTTTGTTCCTCCTCACATTCTCTCCATGTCAGATCTCAGGCTCTCAGTTTGCCCACCCCCTGGCCAATCCCAGTTAACGCTCATTTCAGTTTGTCTGTTAGGTTGGTTTAGAGTGCAAGTTTTCAGGCTGATTTGTGCTGTTTGCCCAGAATCTGCCACAACAGGCTCAGATACCGACAACACAGGACTAGCAAACTGCTTAGGAAAACAAGGATAATCCAATTTCCTTAATCCCGCAGCTTACATCTAGGTGTATTTTTATTGGCAAAAGGATGACAAAATCTTTACTGATGGCAAGTGTTCCTGTTGGCATCACAGGGCTGCTACCGACAAAGGCTTCTGCTGTCAATAGCCCTGCTTCAAGCACAAGTGGCATTAAAAAAAATTGAAAAACACAACACGACCATTCAGGGCAGCTTGACGCTTCACAGCCACTCAGTCTTGTAACCTGAATACTGAGAAATACCTAAAAAAAAAAGAAGGCTGAAGGTAATAAAAAGAGCATTAAGGAAGGATTAGACGTTACTGGTATTAAATTCATGAGGTTATTTGCTGTGATCAGCTGCCGCCCCTTGAAGGAAGGCAGGGCCGTGTGTGCAACGTGCTGCAGCAGGCAGCACTGCGATGCTGCGCAGCTCTTGTGCCCTGCAGGGTGACGGGATTGGAGAGGCAGCAGGAGAGAGCAACGACACCTGCCCCTGGGACCTGCCACCTTCACACCATGGCTTCAGGAGAGGGAAGGTGCAGCGGCACCGCGCAAACACAGAGACGAGGGTGCAAACACACAACGCTGTGCCACGCTCAGTATTTCTCATCCATTAGCTACACTGACACACTGGAGACACATGGAGCACAACATACGTGTTTGTCTGTTAGGTGTCTTTTCTTAAAAGGTTATATAAAGGGGTGCACAGGGGCATGGGAATTTCTCAGTCGTGAGGTGTTTTTTTTTTTTTTCCCCCAGGATGATGAAATGCTTAGACCGAGGTGACACTTGACCATTTCAAAGTTGCTGCCGTGCTGCCCACAGGAGCATTTTCTTGTCTTTTCAATTTTTTTAAATACCGGCAGGGCTGTGCTGCAAAGATGCAAGGCAGTTGAGACCTCCAAGGATCTCACTGCAGAGGCAGAAACACCTCTTAACCACCGAAGCCCTGAACCCAGAGAGGTGGCCAGCAGTGCATGACGAGCAACGGTGGGAAGGCACAAGGCACCCAAAGGGCTGTGACAGCAGGAAAATACGGCAAAAATATCTGCATTTGAGACGATGGAAACGCGCCGGAGCTGTTCCGGTCCCTGGGCACCTACTGTGCATGGAAATCCACCACGATGGGCTTGGGGTTGTTCACGACGCGCTCCTGGAAGTCGCTGCCGTCCTGCACGTTGAAGGTGCTCCCGCAGCCCGCGGGGGTGGCCAGGGCCCTGCTGGGGGCCGCGGGGCCGCGGGGCGGCGGAGGCG
>NW_010580266.1:310428-320799 GCF_000705375.1 Tinamus guttatus
CGGCGACGGGTGACTCCAGCCGGAGCGCCAACTGATTGGCCGACGGCGGAGGAAAGGAGTGACGTCCTCCCAACCGACGTCCAACCCCATTGGCTAACACCATGGTCCTTCACTTCCCTGGGTAGGCGCTGTTTGTGACGCAGCGCAAGACCCTGGGCGCTGATTGGCTGCGACGCGGCAAGGGCGCCCTCTGGCACGTGGGGCGGCGCAGGGCCCGCGCTGCCCACTGCTTAAACGTTTTTAACGGTTTTTCTTTTTTTCTTATTTTTTTTTAATTTAATTTGAAGAACATACCCATACAAAACATATTTGTAACTCAACGAAGTACCACAGGCAACGATTCACTTCCACGCGACGCACAACCCAGCGACACAGGCACCGGCGCCAAAGTGCAATCCCGCTGCGACCAGCGACTGCAGGAGGGCGCTGCCTGCTGCTCTTCCCCGACGTGCGTAACGGACCGGCCCTTGAGCGGCCACCGCTCCTGCCCGCCAGCTCCCAACAGGGAACTTGCCAGGTTCGACCCTGGAAACATGCACGGAGCCCGCTGGAAGAGTGAGGGGCGCTGCTTCTGTCAGTCGCTTTTCTAAGCAGAATCACAATTTAAGGCAACACGTATGCTGAGAATTTACAGTCTTCAGATCTCTTGAGGGATTTCGAGGGTGGTGGAAGAGAAAATGTTTAGAGAGGGTGTGTGCATCTGTGTACAGAAGGGCTGCAGGGCTGCCCTTCATGTCAGCACATAGAGGAAATGAAAGGGGCTCTAGGTGACAGCCAGTCAACCTGAT
Source organism: Tinamus guttatus (assembly GCF_000705375.1). The sequence continues at coordinate 311,217 of NW_010580266.1, forward strand.
CCAGTCACCAGCTCTTGCTTTCTCCTGGATCAGTAGAAAGCCTGTGATGCCCAAGTTGTAGCAAATAGCAGCACTGGGCAAACAACTAGAGGTCATGAGAGCCCTGGAGATGCACTAATGGAATGTAGAGTTTGTGGAGCGATGGTGATCTGCACCAGGTGAGAACACGACATTTTTTCTTAACAGCATGTAAGAGCTACCACACCAATCCGTTAGATCTCTTGGTAGCAGTAGCATCACCAGCATGGTCCACTATTCACAAATAGGTGCAAGAACCCCCTCTCATGTCACTCACCTCCTCTGTTCCCCAGCCTCTCCAAACATGAAGCAGAAGACTTATGTAAAGTGGGGTTTCACAGAAACAACAGCCAATTTGAAAAATCGTGAACTTCAGGTACATCAAGGAACAGCCCTGGCCCAGTCCAGGGTATAAGTAAGCACAAGTGCTGAGGGATATTCTCTTATGTTCCAAGTGATTGAAACATGTGTCTGTGTGGGGGTAAGAGCCTATTCTCTCTTGCCCCTCCTCTATTCCTACAATTCACAGGGACATTGTAAGGTTGAGCTCTAAACTGCTCTTGATTTACAAGTGCAAGGCCTTGAGAAGTGACAGGCCTTGGGAAGGGAGTGGCAGACAGGTACTTATGGCTGACAAAGAGGGAGCAATAAAGTGCACACAACCTACCAGTCAACACTTGTAAGATCTCAAGGTGACTGGAGGGGAAATAAAGTAATACAGGTTGAGCTTTTTAACAACATCAAAACCCACCTCAAACTTTCTTGATGGGATATAGTGCAAATAGGAGAAATACTGATCATGCTTTATAAAACACAGGGGCTAGCATTTCAAGATGTTTGGTGTGGGAGAACTGTGTGGACAGCAGGGCCAGTTCCAGTACGACTCTCAGTATGTCCTACGCCTTCTAGGCAAGATGCTCATCCACTGTGGAGGGAAAGGTACAGAATCACAGAATGGTTGAGGTTGGAAGGGATCTCTAGAGATCATCTAGTCCAACCCCACGACATGGCAGTCTTGTACATAGCAGTCCTCTGTGGAAAATGACTAATTACCCTACCTACACTCTAACTAAAAAAAAAATCTCTACTCAAGTTGCACAACTGGCCATCATTCAAATGCTGGGGAAAAAAAAAAAAAAATTGTTTGTGAAGTTTCTCTAGAGTACCGCTTCTGGATTCAGCATACGAGCAAATCTGCGAGGACACATGGCAAACACCATGCAGTAGTCAGAGAGTCTGCACCAGCCTGCTGCAGAATGCAAGTGTGTCATCTCAGAAGAGGGACCTGATATTTTAAGTTTTCTGGGCATTCTTGCATTCTCTTCTTGGACATTGCTGCACATATTGGTCTGTGAGATAAAAAGAAACACTGTCTTCAGGCAACTTTGAACTCTGCAAGTACAAAGCAGAAGCCTCAGAATCACTGGATTTCAGCTCCTGGCTTAGCCTCCACAACACATTGGTCCACTTTGTAACAGCAAGATCTGAGCAGGTCTTTGGCAATTTGCGATCAGTGGAAGGGTTGGGCATGAAAAAGGTACATGGAAAAGGGAAGAGTCCTGCTGTAGATCTCTGTTACAATATTGTCACAACAGCACCTATGGATTTCAGTGTGGAGTGAGAAGGTTAAAGTTCATCCTTTGCATTAACAACATGCTGCAATGGACGGACTGGCATTGCATGGTCTTGTAGCAATTGGTCCTGTGACCCCTGGTGGCTGCTGAGGAGTCTGTCGCCTGTAAAGTCCGTAACAGTGTAGTTCTCCAGCAGGCCAGCTTCCATGGCATGGCCCTGGAGTCTCCTTGTGCCCACAAGCCCCTGCATTCTTACATATCCCTGCTGACAGAAGGGAGGCAGCTTCTGGCGGGTGAAGGCAAACAGGAAACAGGATTCTGCAGGGAGAAGGACCAAAAATCAGACTCAGCAGAGACACCCTACAGAGAGTAATTCCTATGCTTGAAAATGCTTCAGTGCTTGAAAACTTATTCAGAACAAAAGGGAAACGGGATCAAGGACAGGAGTCAGAAGTCTTCCACCTGGTACTCTGTCCTGCATGGCAGCAGAGTAACCAACTTGATAGTGCAGAGCTTGGGAGATGTAGGATGGCATCCCTAGTCTGCACTTTGACAGGAAAAAAAAAAAAAAAAGAGCTGAATTTGAGTTTCTATCCCCTTGTCATCTTCCTGGTAGCCCAGAATTGCTTGCCTCTGCGTGCCAAGTGGGTTTCCTGTGTTAGGTTCCCAGAGAAGAGTTCTCCAGTTGTAACATCCCAGCAATCCCTCTCAACAACAAATCCCATCAGCAATATGTGAAAAGAGAACTGGTACCCAACAGTACAAGGGAACATTCAGATAATGGAAGAGGAGATAAAACTGCAGCTTGAAAAGGGAGTGAACTGAACCTAGTATACTTTTCCCTAAAACAGGGTGTTCTGTAGGTAGTCACTTTCTTTCTGGTGGTGACCAAGAGCACAAGTTATTTGGGAACATAGACACACACCAGCACTTCTCACTGTCTGGGGAGCATATCAAAGAGGTGAGAGATCACTAGCTCATCACAGGGAGATCTCAGCTAGAGCATCAGAGATTGCTCCTGTTGTACATCCTTCGCATCCCTCCTCTTCCTGCTGCCACTTCTGCCCATTGCTGTCATTACCTGCAAAGAAATTGCGCAGGTCAGTGCCTAGGCAGTTCTCCAGGAAACGTCTCAGTGGCAGGATGTGAGCATTTGGGGCTGTCCAGTCTGTCAGAAAATCCTCCACGATGTGATGGATGGCATCTGGGCGGGGGAGAGGCCAGTCGGGGGGGCGAAATCTCATCTCCCGCTCTGCCAAGAGAACATTAAAGGAATCTCTCAGAATCAAAATGGCATTAAAATGGGCTTGGGGAGAGGAAAGCAGCAACAGCAGCTGTTCCAGCTCCTGCCTTGGCCTTCTGATCCTTACCTCATTTGCAATACCCTTTGCTAGTTCCATCCTGAACACCCCTGCCACTTTACAGTTAGCCTTGACTGTAGCACTTCCTGTCATTTCAGTTCTGTTTCTTCAGCCCTGTTCCCTCTGGGTAGGGACTACCAGTTAGGCTGAACTGTGTGTAAGCTTTAATGCTGTTACCCATCACCCTGCTCTCTGAGCAAGTCAGGCCACAGCCTGACCCTGTGTTTCTAAAGATGAAGTTTCAGCACATTCATTTCCCCAGGAAGTTTGTTCTGAGCATGTTTGTTTGCTGGAGGTAACATTCATTTTCCAACTCTTGCCTTTGGCAGTTCCCATCACCACATGACCCCTCAGACCTGGGCAGAAAACAGAGAGCAGCTTCCTTTTGGCAGTGACATTGAACCCTCCAGTCATGACTGCCAGGACTCTGTAATACAGATGCACTGCAGGGTGCTGGGCAATGTTCATGGTGGCCTAATGGCTCTGGAGTCTTTTGGGGAATAGGGAAGTTCGCCAGCACCTTTGTTTGTCTCTCTTCTCAAATATGAGGTCTTTAGTCCTACTGCTCCATTTCCCTATGACTGATGGAAACTTCTTGCCATTTTCCAGCTTTTTCTTTAGCTCATGTAGTGATAGCAGATATGTCCTGGAAGACGGACACGAAGGAAGTGGAGAAGGAAAGTATGCAATGCATTTGGGTACTTCCTCTTTGGCCCTAAAGTATCTTTAGCCCTCTTGATTTTGCTCATTTTAGATAACTACCAAAGAGAGGCTGGAGAACTTACCTGTTGGGAGGCGTTTGTAATAGTAAATGACAGGGTGCAGAAAGTTGGACTGCCAGGCGTGCTGGGCCTCCCCTACAGCTCGGTTGTAGTAGAAGACATCTTTATCAGCCCCAGAGAAGTTCCTCCCGTACTCCATGATGATGACAAACAGCCCGTTGGCAGCTTTTCTCCCTGTCTGTGTTTCCAGCTCAGCCAGGACTCCAACAGGGTATTCTTCAAGGTATTCAAATGCTGTAGCATTCCTAAGAGATACAACCACACCTGTGAGACTTTTCTGTCTGCGAGACTGAGAAAAACTAACTGATCCATCTGTCCCTTGGCTGATAGAGAATAGGGCCAAAAAGTCATCAGATTATAGTATTTTTTTGGTCATTACAGACCTGTGCTGCACTTGATGCAGAGCTTACAAAAACTGCATATGCTATTAAAGACTCCATTATATTCCCAGACCATTCCCCAGATATCCCTCTACATCAGCATAGCTCAGGGAAAGCTCTTGAAAAGGTACTACACCTCTGAGCCCAGCAGGAAGTTCTGGACCATTTCAGCCATTTAGGAGAGAGGAGTAATTGGCAGGATGGGATTTGGTGACACCAGCTGGGGTGGCAATACAGGGCCTGAGGTGGCTACCTACATGATGCTGACGCCCCTGTATAGCAGTGGAGCAATTTGTATGTGGCACTCTGGGAATTAATGGTAAAGGAAAAGGGATTAAATGATGGAGTGCAGTGCTGGGAATAATTACTCACTCACTCACTCTCTCAGCAGTATGATGTCAGCCAGGACACTGAACATCTGGTAGAGGCCTGAGGCCTCATTCACCCGCTTGATGATGGAGTTGGTCAACTGTGTAATAGGGTAGACCGTGGATGGCCAGGGGACACCATGGTGACGGTTTTCCAGTAAGCGGTGGACTGCACGAGCTAAGACATGAGAGAAATAAAGGCATCTGACTTAAAAATCCAAGCTTATACTTTTAAGAAACATGCAGGCTCTGCTGTAATATACACAGATACTGTCAGGACACAGTAAATAAGCTTTGCAGTTCAGCTGTGCGCCGGCTCTTACTGCTCACCACTCAGATCACTGCTAATTGCAGTACAGAAGCCCTCAGAAAGCTAAAGCAATAGTAAGTGGTTGGCAATGGGCAGAGGTGGGGTCTTCATGGATATTTCATTACTCCTTGGCAGCCCTTTAATGAAAAGGATGGGCACAAAGACACAAGTTCTGTCTACTGGCCAAAGCTGGTAGGTTTTAGCTCCAAAGCACAGACCTCTAACCCAGAGCCCATCATGAGGCAGAGCATCTGGCTGGCAGAAATGTTTTCTGTTACATAAATAGGAGACAATGAGCAAGAGAGATACAAGACAAAACAAAGACAGACAATGAAAGACTTCAGATATGATCCCAAATCACTTCCCTCGCCTCTCCTCCGCTTTGGACCTTGCCATGCAGCTGTAACTTGGCTGTGAGTTATTCTTCTCACTGTTAGCACCCGATTATGGGTGAACTCTTTCCAGCAGTAAGATATGAATTTTTCCTTTGAAGCCTAGGGCTGAACCCCAATTCTGCCCCTTCTGTGCACCCCGTTACTCACTTGTGTACCGGAATCCATGGATGAAGCCCCCGGCAGATTTCCTGAAGTCAACAGAGTGGCTAGCAGTGCCAAGAATGAAGAGCCCCCGCGTGCCTCTGGACTCGTAATTGGGTTTGATCTGAGGATACTTATTTTTATTCCCTTTTCCTGGCATCAGTCTAAGGGATCTAATGCACAAAATAGAAGAGCAGGATGTTAGGAGGGAGACGGGTAGAAAAATAAATCATTTTTGATGAGGCACAAAACTGTTGTCATTTTGAAAGATATGCACAGAACTTCATGTCTCCACTGGGTTCAGTGGGATTTAGTATTTTCTGTAGCACTAGGAAGTCAATAAGTGTCTTCCAGAAGCCAAGTGTGCTCATTTCAAGAGAGCTCTGGACAAGATCAAATTACAGCCTTAATCCTGACAGTGAATTTTAAAAGAGAGCAAAACTATCAATATTATCTTCAGCTGTAGGATGTACTGGGAGACAAACTAAGATGGAGTGAAGAATGCATCCTCAGTGACAGAAAGCAGACAAAATGTTTTGTACTGATCTACATCTATACCATCCTCATTCAAAAAATGGCTAACGGTCTCCACAAGGAAGGGCTGAGAGAGCTGGGCCTGTTCAGCCTGAAGAAGAGAAGGCTGAGAGGGGATCTCATCAATGTATATAAGTACCTCAAGAGAGGGAGTGAGGAGGATGGTGCTGGCCTCTTTTCAGTGGTGGCCACCAATAGGACTAGAAGAAGCATCTACAAACTGAAGCACCAAAAGTTCCACAGGAACTTAAGGAAAAATTTCTTGACAGTGAGGGTGACAGAGCACTGGAACAGGTTGTCCAGAGAGGCTGTGGAGTCTCCTTCTCTGGACATCTTCAAAACCCGCTTGGATGCCGTACTGTGCCACGTGCTCTAGGTGACCCTGCGTGTGCAGGGAGGTTGGACTAGATGACCTCTAGAGGTCCCTTCCAACCTTAAGCATTCTATGCTCTGGGGAGCAAAGATCTTCAGTTCTGAAGGCACAGGCCTTTTCTGTCTGAGCCAAGTCACAAAAACACCATTTACTCAGCCCTATAGTCTGTCTGTCAGAGGACAGAGGTACATGTGCTGCCACTGGCTCATGGATGTAGCTGCAGAGTGAACAAAGGACCGTGCAGCACCAGATGACTCAGGGGACACGGAGGACTAGGCAGTAGCGTCAGGATAGGAACCTTGAGCATCCCCTTTCTTCTCTGGTTGGACCTTGCAGAGTCTACCGCTATAGATATCTCCTTCCCTCTAGAAAATGTTTTTTTTATTTTTTATTTATTTATTTATTTTTTTACCTCACCTGTTGTATATAGCGAAGTCAAATTTCCAGCCCAGGCAACGAATGACACGGTCATAAGGTGCACGGGTGGCAAAATTATCCAGCTCATCCTGCGGGAGGGTGATGGAGTCAATGCCTGCGCTGGTGTTTCTGTTCTCCAGGTAGTAACGGAGCGTGATGTGCAACTTCCCTTTCTTGTCTTTGACAATAGCCAGATCTTCTAGGTCGCCCTCCAGAAGCCCGTCAAGAGATTTGAGCTGGTATGTGTCCAGCAGGCCATTGTTAATTGCTCTACGAGTGAAGGGGAATGTAAAAAACACTACAGGAAGGGAGGAGGTGCCATCTAGGATTTACTCCCAGCTCCTGGACACTGCACAAGTTTACTCAGGATCCCACTCTCCTCTTCAGGATGAAAGTGAGCCCTGGTGCCACTAGCCTGGCGCTAACGGGAGCAGTGCTGGTAACACACTCGGAGAGGCAGTGCCAGGCCTCACTCCCGTAACCCATCAGGGTGGTTACCCCTGTGCACCTAGCAGAATAAAAGGGGAGCCCAACCACTCGCCTGGCCCCTGAGCAGTCATTAATGCATTCATTTTCAGAGCATTTCTGCGAGGCACAGGAGTGCCAGTAGCCTTATCTGAACGATGGGGCTTAGAGCCTCACCACCATCTAGGAAGTCTGTGGCAGAGCAAGTAGCTGGATGTGGATCTGCTGAGCCCCAGACTTGTACTCAGATTACTGAGCTGCCCTTGCACGGGATCATGTTGGGAGCTAGCACTTTTTATGATATATTTCTACAGAAACATTTCCATGTTTCACACAGGTCAGTGAAGAGCTCTGAAAGCTCCTGTGTGCAGAACCTGCAAACTTGGGCTGGTTCTAAGCCAAGGACCTAAACACAAACGGCCTCACATTTCCTTAGTGACCCTCAGGACCACAGTGCCTGCTGTCCCAGTCCAACGAGTCTCCTGGGCAAGAAGTGATTCTCCCCTGATAATACTCCAGCTGCATTAAAAAGAAGAAGACGTTTCCTACCTCAGGTCTCCAACGTAGTGGGTGGCCCAAGAGAGACGAACACGGGATCGGCTCACCATGTGGATGAAATTCGTGACGCCCAGAATGTTCTCTGCTGTCTCAAAGGCAGAGTTCCCTCGGCCCAAGATCAACACAGTTTGGCCAGCAAAGTCCTCTGGATTGATGGACACAGTCTCATAACCCTCAACATACTCTGAGCCAGGGAAGTTCACCACGTTGGGGACCCATGTGCCAGTGGCCACCAACAAAGAGCTGCAAAAATACAGACACCATTAGGGCATAGAGGAATCGGAGCATCCTTCCACCTCCTCACTCCTGTCTCCTCCTCCCTTTGCAAAAGACCATTCTAAGGTGCCACTTCCAGCCACAGTGAGTCAGCTGCTTGGTGCAACTGGTGCTGTGGTCTGGACAGAAACCTCTCCCCAGCTTCTCTTAATGATCTACTCCTATTTTTCCTGTCACTAAGCCAATGAAGACTAGTAATGTCCTTTTAGCAAAAGTCCATGCATCAGCTGTACAGATTAGCTCCACTCTTTTCCTAGGTCTCCCTTGGTAGTTCATTAGTATTCATATATTGCTCATACATACTCACAATATTTATTAGAATACCAAAGCGTTTCATAAGTTGATTATATGTTGCATATTTTGATTTAAAATTTGCATTGGCTTTTAGCAGCGGAACAAAAGTAATTTTAAAGCGCAATAGAAAATGGTTTTAATATTTTAAAATTTAAGTATTACTCATAAAAAATATGTTATCAGAATTAATACTAATCGCTAACACTAAAAGTATGGTAATCTTTTTAATATCTCACTGTAGGAACTGCTATGTAAATTTTAGGGGATTTTTTACGACATACGAGGAAATAGCAGATAGTTCAAGGCAGCAGCACTGTCTGCTGTTCCAGCCTTGTTCCCACAACTCGTAGAGTAATTCACTCATGCTGTGTGGTGCCCAAGATTACATGTCTGTCCCTGATTTTTTTCTTAAACATATTTGGGTTAGCTGAGGTGGAAAGTCACTGTGCTGATTGACACAATTTTGGAATAAAGGCAGTAGTGGCTATGGCGAGTACAACTGAGTTATTTTTTCACCCAAAGCAAGAGTCTTGTGATAGAAGACATGATTTCAAGCTTACGTATAAAGCATGGAAATTCTGATGGTGGAAACCACAGGCAGTGAGATAGGTTTGTGCGCTGTGGGATATAAGGTGCCACCACTCACCAACCACCTGCTTTTTGGCAATGCAAACTTCTGCTCTGACACCTCCTCATGGAAGGCAACACTTTTCCAGGAGCAGTTATTTTTCTCATCTGCTCCATATATCATTGCAAATATTTTTGGCCATGCTGGCAGATAAGCCTTTGCGCAAAGCCTCTGAAAGGCCACGAAATCTCCATCCTTGGAGATGGTCAAGCATTGAATCACAGAATCACAGAGTGGTTGAGGTTGGAAGGGACCTCTAGAGATCATCTAGTCCAGCCCCCTGCACCCCTGCAGGGTCACCTAGAGCACATGGCACAGGGTCAGATCCAGGCGCCTTTGGAAGATCTCCAACAAAGGAGACTCCACAACCTCTCTGGAGGAGGCTGGACAAGGCTCTGAGCAACCTGAGGTAGTTGGCCCTGCTTTGAGCAAGGGAACAAAGCAACATTTAGATTTTTTTCCCCAACCTTTTTGATCCAATTGATTCTGAGACTCTGAAGTCACTTGTGGAGAGCTGCATAGACAGTCCTCAGCTTGCCCATTACCTGCACTTGTACTTCTGCCTGTTCTGGTCCGTCAGGACGAAGTAGTGGCCGTTCCAGGCCTGCGGATCTGCGTCCAGCGTGACATGGATGATGGCCGTGTTGTACTGCACCCGCAGCTCCAGCAGGGCAGCGAAGTCCTCCAGGTAGCGCACCATTGCGTCGGC
>NW_010580266.1:330554-401590 GCF_000705375.1 Tinamus guttatus
CACAGCGCGTTTTGGGCTGCAGTTAGTCGGTCCCCGCTGCTGGTGGCGACTTGTTATCATCGTGGTGAGGCTGCAGCCTCACAGCCTCTTCGTTAGCTGCGCAAAACCATACAGGGTTAAGGGGTGGGCGCGGGACGACCTTAGTGATAGTAAAATTTTCCTGCACGTTGGCAATTTTGGTGATTTTGATCTGATTGATCCGCTGGGCAGTGGTGGGAGGGCACAGGTGGTTTCACAGAGCTCCTTACTGTCATAGGGCTGCTTGGTGACGTGGTCACGGAGGTGACTTCCCCAGGTCAAGTAAACGTCTGCCTTTGGCAGTGCTTGAGCACGTTACTCTTCCTAAAGCTTAGTAAAACAAGTATTTTCCCCCGTCCACTTGCGCCAGGTTGTTCTACAGGCATGAAACAAACTCAGTGCAAAGTACGGCAGGTAAATTCACAGGTTTTCACACATAGACGTGGAACTAGAAATCAGGAGATCTGTGTGTGTGATAGAGAACAGTTTTAACAGGGCTCCTGACAAGAAGCATATAAATAAGACAGTGTATCAGAATGGGAAGCACGATATAATTGTCAGACACGACTTTTTTTTTTTATTAGCCTCTTGAAATAAAAATGTTTTGCAAAAAATGCAAGGTAGTCTTGTTTGCAGTTGCTTAATCATACATCTGACCTTGGGTTTTAGAGGCTGTTGCAAGTATTTCACTATGAGGTGTAAGAATGTGTGAAAAGTGGCAATTGCAGTTGTCCTTGATGCCTTCGCAATATGGTATTTGATGCCATGTGTTGCCTCTGATGGCTGTCCTTGACCTGCTAGGGGAGAAACATAGGACTACAGATTCAACTCCATAGCCTTTCTGGGAGATCCTGAAAAAGTAATTTGATATGTGCCTCAGGTCCCAGTCTATATCCCAGAGCTGGGATATGCTTCCTCCCTCTCAGGTGGTGAGAGCAAAAATTCACTGGTAAATCTTAGATGTTCACATACATCAATTTTCCCTGCCATTAAAAAGAGCAGGATTCAGTTTAGCTATCTTCACCTCACAGGCGAAGCGCTAACTCTTTAGAGAATTTTCCTGGGTATCCTTAATCTGAGAAGAGTCCAGATCAATATCTTTCAGAGGGATATGCGTTTTCTTTTTTGTTTATAAATTCACCACTCTTCATTCCATCCTAAGAAAGAACAGAAGCTGCAGCAGTCCCTTCTTTGCCAGGATACATTGCCATTAATCAGGAGTAGGATTATTAAAGCAATTTTCTTAGCTAGTGGAAAATCCACTTATAGAAATATAGTTTATAAAATGCAATTTGTAACTGTCCCACCTAAACAGCCCTCCTGGGGACAAATGTAATGAGTGCTGGAGCTGCCTCACTGCTCTCTGTCGGTGGCGCGGTGGATTCTAGCTCCAGACAGCTCCTGCAGCATCCTACCAACTCCTGTTCCCGGCCCTTCCACCCTGTGGGGCGGCTGCGCAGCCTCAGAGGGTCTCTGGGAGGGAGAAGAGGCCTTGGGCACTGTCAGGACTGCTGTGGCTGTAACCCAGCCTAACTAACCTCCTTGTTATTTATCTACATGGAACAGATAAATACACCTTTTCCGACTTGATACATTAGATTCAATCTGAACATTGCTATGTTTGTGTCCTGCTTAGGAGATAGTGATAAAAGGGGCAGGAAACCCCAATGGGAAAGTTAGACTAGGGAATGAATAAAGACAAGCAATGACAGGCTGATAATCTTAATCCTTTCCTCTTCCTTTCCTCAGCTTCCTTTTCACTCCCAGTCCTGTGAGAGGTTCTTAAAACAGATTGCAATGCTGCTGTTGCCTTCCAGAGCTGGCAGATTATTTGCAGTTTGGTCCTAGCCCTAGCAAAATACCTTCTCTGGGGACAGAGTTGGGTGCAAGGCATGGTTCAGAGGGCTGAACTTGCACAGGGAGTATCTTGTCTGCAATAAATGCTCCCTTGGGCTCCAGTGTAAAGTACTGGTTTCTTATCTAGGGGAATGTGTTTCAGTTCTAAGAAGTTTTTCCAGCCTTGGTGAGGGTGAGATTCTCTGCCACATTTAGGTCAAATTTACTGGTGGTGGTGAGCGTGGAACTTTATCCTACTTTTTTTTAGCACCAGACACTGCAGCTTGTGAGCTCCTGTGCCATGCTATGGTCAGGGGTCCAGTGTTGCAGCCACCCCTCTGTTCCTATCATTCTAACCACAAGCATCATTTCTGCAAATAATTTGCCATCTGGCTGTTTGCTTTCATGACATGCATGTAAGTTTCCCAGTGAAATCCGGAGTTGCTCAGAATACACTTTCTTGCAATCATTTGATCATTAATCCACAGTTCCAGTTAATCAATTAATTACAGTTAATCGGACTAATCAATTTTCCCTGCAAGATGCTTACGAGAACAGCCAGGATAAATTGCTCCTATCCGATTTTGCAGCCTTGTTTCCCGTTTCTCCGTTTTGCGCTGTTAGCAAGTCCATACAAGCCACCTTGTCTTGGCCTCACGGCTGTTTCAGTCCAAGGGCTTCGCAGCCGTAATCTAGCACTTCCCTTCCCACGGCGATTCAGGCCTCCTTCAGGAGCTGCTGTTCTGCGAGCCGGCCGTGTGCTCAACAACAGACTCATCCTGCTGAGCAAGTGCAACGTGCGGCTCAGGCTGTGGTTTCCCAGAAGTTTACCAGATTTAAATGAAGGAAAGCAAGCGAAAACTCCCGACCCGTTAGAGTCCATTTCTATAAAAATTGCTACTCTCTTCCCTAACTGGCGACACCTTAGAAGGCCTTAGGATAGGAGTTGTTCTCCGACTTGTGTGATTGTGATTCCCATTTACTATTGCGGGGCTTCTACTCATAAAGGGGACCTGAAGGCTAAAGTTCACACTGAAATGTTAGTTTCCAGTAGTTCCTTTTGTAAATCTTATAGCAAATGCATCAAAAATAGCGTGTGGTTTTTTTTTTTTTTTAACTAAACAAGCACAGTGTATGCCTGTGCCTTATGTTTAGCCTCCAGTGCCTTGTACTTCCTAACAAACCCAGAAACCAGAAAAAATAATCTTCAGCCTTAACACCTTCCCCCAGCTGAGAAGCTTAATGTTTACAAACCTCTTCAGATCAGACTGTTCTTCCAAAGTCATCTTTTTTATTGTTTTTTTTTTTTTTCCTCTAAGTGGCAATATTTAATGCTGGCTTCTGGGTTCTCACTGCAAGCAACCTTCACTGTATCTGAAGTGGCTCCTGTCACAGGTCAGCAACTATGTGGCTGCTCAGCTGCCCGGCAGGATAACTGTCCACCAGAAAACAGCCGTGTTTTGACTGCTCTCTCCCTCTGTTCACAGCCCGAGAGGCCCTCCTACCTCCCTAGTGTATGTTCCTCTTTGCATCTCATCTTTCCAGTTGCACTTTTAACTGCCTCCTCAATCTGCTGTTATCCCAGGCCAAGTGCCTGCATTGCTAAGCGTGGCCTCATTTTGTGCTCCCTTTTCACCCCTCTCCGAAGTTGTCTGGATGCTGAACTATAAACCTGCCCTCCTTGGGTGACAGTTGCTCACCAGCTTTTTCAGGGTGATGATTGATACGATTTTTAGAAATCCTGGAAAAACAGCGATCGAGCAACTTTCCTCTGTGTGTGCTGTGAATGTGATTTTGAATTTGCTGGCTGTGCAGTCCCATTGTGCTGGTAGCAGGTGGCACCTGGCCGATTTGCTGCATGTGTTCAGTCCAATCATGTCTGTACAGGAAGGTCCAAGGAGGGGAAGGGCTGAGTGCATTCTTGGTAGAGGATTGTGTATTCTTGGCAGAGATAGAGACACTGCTAGGCTTTCTCCTTGTTCCTCCTTGAGATGTTCTTAGTGCTTCCCACTTCTGCTTGGGCAGCCCGTCTCACTTTCAAGGATATATAGAAACCTGCAAGCACAGGCTTCCTCTTCTGAATAAACCATTTTCTTTTGTAGGCTGTCAATATAGACTTTTGCTGTGCTTTAGCCACTTCTTTTAGGCTGCTAGGAAAAGGCTGTTAGGTAAGTCTTCCTGGAATATATCACAGGAAATATTGTCCTTCTCTGAATTAGTGCTGTCTCTTGCCTGGCTTTGACCGTCTTCATTTACACTAGCATCAGTGTCACATCTCTGCTAGATCGTCAGGACCTGGACCTTATGCATTATCAAAAGAGCAATGTGCTCACTGTCTATGCTCGTCCTCAGCTGCTGAACTTTCCAGAGCTGTAGCAGGAGCCAGCGTTGATCTGTCTCCGCACTAACTGTCAGGAAGACAGTCTCCTTTGATCTGCATTCAGTACTGAATTTAATCTCAGCAGCCAACAGGCTAATTCCGCACGTTTATTCCACAAGGCTCAATTAGAGCAGCTGGTGCCGGCAGTGTCCCCGCTGGCTCGGAGCTGGTGCCGTGGCTGGGGCAGGGGCTGGGGGCTGAGCGGCGCCTCCCTGCTGCACTGCAGTCCTCTGGGCGACTCCCGCGAGCCGCGTTCGGAGCGGGTTGGAAACCCGGTGCCTTTCAGAACGGGCCCGGGTCGTAGTGCTGGATGTACGTGCTGGGAGGAACAGCATCTTCCTACCTCATCACGGGGAGAAATACATTAAAGATGAAAAGTGCTTCAGAGTGATGGTGACAAGGGGCCATTTATATAGAGGCAGAAGCAGATCATGGCTGCTGCATCTGGGAAAAGCTGTACAGACACAAGAGGAGCATCAACAGGGAAAAGGCTGGGGCTCCGAGTGGTGGCGAGCGCGGGGACTGCGTCGCCTCCACGGCGCTTAATTAGCGTTATCCTTTCAGCTGCGGGTGTCCTGCTCCGTGCCCCGCGGTTCTGCAGTGCCTGAGAGATGCTCAGGGCAGCCCTGAATGGGATCTCAGTATGTGTGAGCAGAACTGCAGGCAGGGCATGGCACACACAGGCATTTGTTACAAGCACAGAAGCACATGGTTATTCCCTTCAATTACCCTCAATATTCCCTCAATTCCCTTCAATAACCTTCAGGTTATTCCCTGAGCGGTGTGACAATAACCTTTGTGAAAAATCAGGATCTTTTTGAGCTAAATGTGGTGTACAAACGCTCCTGCCCAGTTGCCTACCTCATCTTATGGATAACTTACTGCTTAAATAAGCCCACCAGGCAAAACTAAGCCAGACATCAGGAGCTGTTGAAGAAAAACAGACTAAGTGATTTCTGCAAGGGAACAGTGTCAGGAGTCAGGTCTCAGTTGCATAAGGCCTAGTTATTAAGGCAACTCTGTCTCCACAGTAAGGAGCTAAATGCAAGTGCTGTCAGTGCCTAATATCTGGTTCTTCTCCTCAGTGCTTCTCTGCTCTAGTACCTTTCTCCTTCCCTCAGAGCTCTCGGAAGCAGCAATATTGGTCAAGCCAACCTTCCCTTCACCTTGCTGTGGGCAAGGCTGCTGCCTCCAGCCCGCAGCCCCACTTCCCCCTTCTCTCTCGCCAACTGAGGCAGCAGCTTTTCAGCCTGAGTGAGGAAAGTCCCCACAAAGACCGCAGGGGCAAGGGGAACAGCAGCCCATTGGGCCCACTGTCGTCCTTCCCTTCTTTGCCCCTCAGAAAGTCAGAGATGGGGTTGGCTGCTGTTCTTGGACAGGGACAAGTGTGCGTCTT
This sequence comes from Tinamus guttatus, assembly GCF_000705375.1. The sequence continues at coordinate 336,185 of NW_010580266.1, forward strand.
GAGGTATATGAGTGCTAAGCCTCGGGGCTATTCCTTTCTCTCCTCTTGAGCAGATTTCGGTGCCATCTGCTCCATTCTGCCTTTGGAGGAGTCAGCCGTGTGCTTTTGTCTCTTCTGGCAAAGCTGTGCTGCATATGTCCCCTATCGAGCTTCAGACACCCCGAGGTAGCCGGGAAGGAGAAAGCACAATCTTAGCCTTGTTCCAGAAAGCTCCCACTGCAGCAGCCCAAGATGTTTCTCCCCTTCCCCGTCCTCTACCACTCTGTATAAATTAGGCACTTCCCAAGGTCACAGCCTCTGAACCGAGGCAGCCAGATGGCCTTGGCTCTGCAGGAGAGGATGGGAAGGGGTTGGGGTGGGCAAAAGACCTGTCCTGCAGTTCTTACCTCCAAGAAGGGCACAAAAATATGGCCAAGCTGTCAGGGGAGAGCAATAGAGGTGAGAAAAGGCTTAGGACAGGCACAAAGCTCCCAAAGTCACAACTGCTTAGTGAGACTGTGCTTTTCTCTGCACGTGTGAAATAATCTCTGAGTTGAGTTCTCCAGGATGATCTCTGGCCCGGTGTCAGTCAGAGACTGGAGCGGCTGTAAAGTTTAGGGGAGGAAAAGTGGGGAGCAGATGAGGTTTGCTAATAGTCTTGGCTCTGCTTAGCAAGCAGCTTGCTGGGACCTGCCTACCTCAAAAACTACCACTCCAAACTCAGTGCAACAGCTTTGTATCTGCTCTCTCCTCCCAACAACCATACTTTTCCCCCAGGCTGGCTAGATCATGTCCAGGATGGGAATGTGAATTCATGTGTGCAACTGTGTTCCATCATGTTCATTCTGAGATTTCCCAGTGGAAGGAGGGGGAGCCCAGAAGGAAGCAGGTAGTGAGGATCCTTAGCAAACTGGAAGTTGTCCTGTATAGATCTGGCAGCACGTGCAAACTTCCCGCTTGGTTAGAAGTCCGTGTTACCTAGTTGCAGTGCACCAGAGTGCATGTGGGAGACCTGGTCTCTGTTGTCTCTGTCCCCAGCTCTGCAGCAGCTCTTGACATGTTTGGTTCATCTCCCTGGCACTTTCCTTTGTTGGTCAGCTTGGGCTGAAGCTTCTCAGTGTGGGGGTTGTACTCCTCCTTGGTTTATGTACACTACATGCTTGGTAACATGGCTTAGGAAAGCTTTAGCCTGCTTGCCTGGCCAGCCATCCCCTGCACACAAATGGGACACTGGGTTCCTGTCCTGTTGCAAAGAGCCGGGAGGTCTCTTGCAGGCTCACGCTGTCTTGGAGCTGTGCATCTGCTCTGCTTCCTGCACAATGCGGTTCTCAGACTCCCCTGCTATGCTGAGCTTGTCCCACGGGATGGCACTGCCTGCTAAGGAATGGGCAGAGAGCCTGCACTCCTGGCAGGGATAAATTCAGAAAATTAAATGGTGGTGGCAGATTCTGATTGACAGGTCCCTAGAGAGCAAGTCCCTTGTTTTCTCCATCCCTGAGGGGATCAGAAGGGGTGGGAGGAGCAGCAGCAGTGAAAACCTTTTCCATAGCCTTGTTCTTTGCCCTTGCAGATCTGTTCCTGGGACTCAGCCCATGTTTGTATATCTTGACCCCTTTGCTGAAGCTGCCGGTGCTGGGCCAGCTGGCTTCCAAGGGACTTTCTGCAATGTCAAGGGCTGGTCACTGCAGAGGACATAGAGGCCTCCTCATGTTAGCTCTCATTGCACACACGAGCTGTTACCCTCTCCTCACTCCACACACAAGATTTCTACCTCTGGTGGATCTCTCTGTACCCCATTTCCTACCTTTGGATAGGCCCGGAGGTTTCAATAAAGGGCAAGCGAAATGAGGCCAGCAGCGTTTGGCGTCATTCACACATTACTCCTCTCCGCCGTGTAAAACTGGCACAAATGACAACGCTCTGCCAGAACAGTTCACGTCTGCATCAGCTCTGCCAGAGCCAGGTCAAACCTGGGGTTTGCAGCCCGGGAACATGAGGGCTCTGTGCGCACGCAGCCACCAGGTTCCTGCTTCTGTTGCTGTGCCCACGGGAAGCCATGCAGCCCAATGGCCCTCACGTATCCCGTGGGACCCTCACCTCAGTCCAATACCCAGCAGCTCCCTAGCCCCTCTCTACCGGCTAATGCTGCTGATTGTTTGCCTTGGGTCAGGGTATCCACCGCAAATGCTGGGACATCACAGCACGTCTAGTTGTCTAGTCTTGTGGACTCAGATCCCTGTAAAGCTGGTCTGGGAATACACTCCTGATTATTGAAGGTAGCAGGGGACACTGCCACTTGTAACCAGGGCCCCTTGGAGTGCCTGCTGGTGGTGGTCCATGGGCTGCTCTGCCTTCTGTTACCGGGAGCTTGAGCTTTGCTGGCTTTGCTGTCAGCAGGATGACTAAAGCTAGAGCAGGCAGTCCTCATGCTTCCCTACCGCCTCTAAGGCTGCTGCTTATTTGCCTTCAGGTGACACTTTTTTTTTTTTTTTTTTTTTTTTGTGCTGGCTGGCTGGAGGGCAGCCTGCAGCCTCTTGTCAGCAGCTAGAGAGTGCGCTGGTGGACTGGTGTGCTGCTGGGTGGACAATGAGGAAAAAAGGCCCCTCCAGGACCCATCCTAGGGCTCTGGAGAGCCTGTCCCGCACAGGGCCTCTGCTAGCATGACAGCATGTGCTGGGCTTGCAGGAGCAGTGCCTGGGCAGTGTGGCTACCTGTGCAGCCCAGGTGGTGCAGGACTCAGCAAACGCAGTGTTGCATGAGGGCACTGGGTTCAGTGAAGCCTGGTTCTGCACCCAGGCTGGGGCTGTGACCACTGACATCCCTGTCTTCCTCCTTGCAGTGTTTTCAAGCACAGCCTTCTCCAGGGAACCTAGAGGAGGATGCAGGAGTGCCCAGCCGCATATCTTCTTCCCCTGGCCAAGACAAGTCAGGAGACCTGCCTGCCATTGCAGGCACTGCTGGGAAGTCTCCCTTAGAGGGCACTAGGGTCAGTCCCACCTCTGGGAGCCAGGTACTGGAGAGACACTTCTGTTAGCTCCCCATTTCAGAGAACAGAGGCAAGAGACCTGGGACGGGAACTAAAGGTCACCCGAGTAGCTCCCAAACTGTGTGCTAAGTGTGCCAAGAAAGGAGCTGGTGACATGGTGCTGGCTGTCCCTGGTGACCTGCCAGGAAGGAAGAGGCATCTTCCTGCAGTCAGGCTGATATCTTGGCTTTTGATCTGGCTAAAGGAGATAGCTCCTGCACCAGAGGTGGTGTGTGTATGGTACCTGATGTCTTGTTAGTGACCTCTTTGAAAACTTCCTTGGAGGACCAGCTGTTGCCCTCATCTTCCTCTCTGACATGTCCTGGAGAAGCTCTTGTAGCCATGGACTAGTGCCTTCCCATCCAAAAAGGGCTCCCAGCTAAAATAGATATTTAGCTGTCCTTTGTCAGCCTTGCTTACTCCTTGCTACAACCTTGCTTACATGTGGCTTTCATGTGGTTGACTGTACTCTTCAGCAACCCCTCTCTCTAGGAGCTCTTGTCTCCAGGTCTTTCTCCCTTCTTAGCTTCGGTATTTTCTTTCTGAAAGGTGAGATAACTGTCTGTCTTACTCCCTTGCGTAAGTCTTCACATGCAAGCAAAACAATAGATTTGTGTGTCAGGTGCTTGGCTTTTCTCAGTAGTCATTTGGCACTAAAAATTATCTGCAGAGAAAAGTATTGGGCTCCATACCTGGGTCTTAATTTCCTCCATCTCCAAACCATTATTACTAATTACCACTCCTAGGTGTTTAAACCACTTAAATGATGCTGTTAAATGCCCTGCGTTAATTTAATAGCCAAGTATCTGGCCTTCCCCAAGCACATGCAGGGTGCTTGGATTATCTCCCACAGAAGCAAACCCAAGGCAGCCCCAGCTGTAACCTGCACTAGAGGGGCAGCGTGGGAGCAGAGCGCACGCGATAGCAGCAGACCCACCAGCCAGGTGGTACTCGGCAGCAGCCCCACTGCCTGTCGTGTTCCCGTGCCGTGGGCCGCTCCTGAGGGGGTTCCCTCTGCAGCCAGGGAGGATCTGGTACTGCTGCCACTGCCGGTCCTCTTCCCCTGGGCTAAGCGTGTCTTCACAATCTCTCAAGCTTGGATACTCTGCTGGATCCTCTGGAAGGGCTCTTCGGCTCCACTAGCTGCTGGGAAACCTTCCCAGTCTTAGGGCAAGTTCCCTTCCTAGGGGGTTGCATTTCCTTTCTGTTTGAGCAGGGCAGAACCTTTCCTGGCAAAAACCTTGGCCCCTTTCCATCTGTCCCCAGTGTCCAAGAGCATGTCCTCAGATTTGGAGGATGCTCTCCAGCACCTAAAAGCTGGGGAGGGGGATTCCTCTGGAACAGGCAGTGCTAAATGCAGCGTGGAGTGACAGACGAGAAGAGGGATCCAGGTCTGGAAAGGGGCTGGGGAGCAATGGGATCTGGCTGAGCATGTCAGAGCAGGCTTTGCATGCTGAATCTCTGCTGCTGCTGTGCTGCAAAAGGTCTTCTAGCTGTCCTCATCCTGCACTGTGGCTTGAGACTGAGGGGCTTTTCCAACCCAAATATTTTAACTAATCTCTCAGTCAAAAGGCTGGAAGTCTCCCAGCTTCCTAAGCCCTCGGTCTTCAGCGGAGCCTGCAGGCACAGTACTGCAGAGGAGAAGAAAACCCTGATATGCTGCCCACCCTTTTACACGTGGTATAGCCAGGGCCCAGCATAACACACTGCCAGAAATGGGGGAGATGAGTAGGAGCACTGAGACCCATGACCTAGCAGAAGTACATGGTAGCATTTTAAGGTCTCATGCGCACCAAAGTGTTAATACATCCTGGAAGACAGGGGAAATGAGGACTCACACCCACACACAAGCCCTTTGCTTTCAACGCCGCCCCTTTAAGACATCACTTAATATGACAGATTAATTAGTTAATGTTTGTAAAGTGCTTTGAACATGAAAAGTGCTGTATAAGTGCTGAGTATTAGTATTAATTATTCTTACACGGAGGCTGGCCCTGTCTGGAGCGCTGAGCAGAATTTGCCACATCTAATTTCAAGATTGTGTCTTTTCCCTGCCTCTCTCCTATTGCCTGAACCTAAAAAAAGAGAGAGGAAGAAAGGAAGAAGCAGAGAGCAGAAATAAGAGTATCTGAGCCTTGCAATCAAGCAGCATCTCAGGGAGGCAGGGGGACTGAGCTGTGAGCCCCAACACCTCCTGGCGAGGCCTCCCAGGGGCAGTGGAGCTGGAGCTGTGACTCTCCGTGCAGATCTCAGCAGCCCTGAGGGGCATCTCCTGCCTACCGTCCCACCTTCGGGGGAGTCAACACTGGAAGGAGCTCCCCGAGCCCCTGCTGCAGCTCTCACTGCCTGCGCATCTCTGCGCCACTGCCCGGCCTGCTTTGCTGCTGCCCTCCCCTTCTCGTGCCCTCCTTCTCCATGCAGGCTCCTCATGGAACGGGTCCCCAGAGGAGGAGGAGAAATGGAGCGGCGGGTGCCCGCAATTATCTCTGTGATGAAGCGTCCTGCCGGCTGGCTCCAGCAGCCTCCTCATGTGCAGATCAAAGGGCCACGGTGGGCTTTGATAGCAGCCACCCCAGAGGGGCAGCCCCTGCTGTGAACTGAGCCAGCAAGGAGACAGAGAGCAGCAGGCAAGGGCTGCGGGGAGAGGAAAGGGAGAGATGATGCCTGGCTGGCACTGCTGAATTGGAGACCTCTGTGCCAGCTCCCTGCCACGGCCTGCAGCCTAGCTCCAGGGCAGCCATGAGGCCTTTATGGCTGCAGAGGTCTTGCAAGGTCTTCATATGTAGACCTCACAACAGCTGTTTATGGTCCTAAAAAACAGGCACGATAAATGATGCTTTGTCTTGGGCACCACGGACTGCCTACAGCTCTTCTCCCTCTGCAACAAGGCCACAACTAGCTGCAGTGGGTGGAGTGGGCCAGCAGGATGGATGTGGCCCCTGGCTTCTCACTGGGCCATGTGAGGTGCTTGCCAAGGAACCAAGCCCTGAAAGGACTTGGAGGGGGAAGGAACAAGATTTGTGTGTACTGAGAAGCAGCCAAGCCAAGAACACAAGCGTAAAAAATGGGAGGGAGGAGGCGCAGCCCGGGTTTGAGTCCACACAGAGCCCTGAGGGAATGCCAGGGGATGCTCAGCTCCCCAGGGTGTTCACACCCCAAACTGGAGGCCTAAGGGCTCACAGCCCACAACCCAGCCAGGTTCAGCCGCTCAGCCCCTCTCTGTGTTGTGGGGCAGGAGAAGAGTAGTTTCATGCCTCAGAGTGACTAAAAATGTTTCAACGTTGCAGCCTTACTTTGGGGATTTGAGGTCATGTGTGTTTATCTATGGTTCATCAACCCAGGCTGATCCTTTGACTTTAGTGGTCACTGCATTTCTCTGGTGAGTGGGTAGAGGTTTGGAGTGGCTGTGGGGTACTACGGGAGGGACTGAGAGGGCCCAAAGGAGAAGGCTGAAGGAGCCAAAGTGGATCAGGCTGGAGAGTAGCAGAGAAGGCTCAGAAGAGACACCTGCATTTGGCCCCAGGAGTCACCTGGGAAACTGGGATGCCAAGCTTTGGTCTTGACCTGAAGAGGTGCAGCAGGCAGCAGGAAGAACTGCAGTCCTATTAATACAGTGGACACACTGTAATTCATCAGTGCCTGCTGGGAGAGTCACCCTGCCTTTTTACCCCCGTCTTCCTGCAGAATGGTTTTACCTTCAGCCCTTCAACCCCATGATGAGCTCTATATGAGCATGTGGAGGAGCCAGGTGTCTGACCAGAGCTCTGGTCTAGTCAGAAAGCTGAAGTTGAGGAGGGAAACAGGGAAAACAGGAGACTGGGAGAGGGAAAGGGTATCTCATTACTTTGATGGCATCCCTGCTGTCAATGACGAGGTGGGACACGAGGGGACATGGCAGTGTGAAAGTCGCCTCACAGTCACCAAGGGTGGGTTCCAAGACAAGGTGTTGGGTGTCCCTCCTGGGCACAGTGATGACAAAGTGATTGGAGAAATGGGGTTGTGGGTTCAGTCTTCCAGTGATTGCCCATGGGACTCTGGACAAGTCACTGCCTCACATACCTATTCCTTCTCTGTGCAGCAGGGAGCTGCTACTTACAGGTAGGCTAATGCATCTGAGTTTGGAAATTAGCCTCAGGTAGAAAGATCTGAAGAAATGCCAGGAACCTTGCCCTATGCTAGCCATACACTCCCATCTCTGTCCCATACCGTAGGCATAGGGTATAAGCCCCATGGGCACCCACCAACTCCAGAGGTGCCGCTTTGCCTCAGCATCCACCAGAACCACCCCACATACTCTCTGCAGGCGCCCCTGCTCAGGCGGGGCAGTGTCAAGACTTACCCCTGGCCTCCTGCTACTTGCCACCCCTGTGGAGGACTACGGGGGCAGGCACTTTCTCCCTCCTCAGGCTCTCAATGTTTCAAAACCCTCTTGGGCTTTCCTGCATCCTCTGGCCCAGGAGCATGTAGCCTTGCTCTGTCTGCAGAGCTCTCTCTTCTCTTCTGTGTTGCCATAGCCTTGTTCTCCTGGGCCCACCATGGACAGGCTGGGCATTGGTGGGCCCCAGGGCTCATCTAGGAGCATTCAGGGCACGTCTGATTGTGCCCCTCCTGGAGACCATGTGGGAGAATGCCACTGTCCTGTACATCCAATCTCTGCCAGGCTGGAGATGCCTTGAGGGCAGCCTCTCCCCGCAGGGTTTAGCATCAACACTCCAGCAGAGCTGTAGGCTTGATGCTTGGCCCAAGACTGGAGATCTCAGTTATGCTGATTCTGCCTGTCCCTCTTGCCTCTGGCTCAGCACTTTGGCTGTGCAGGGCTTTGCAGATGATCCTTCATGTCTGCCTCTGTCCTCTGAACCCATCTTTCAGGGAGGGCCTCCCATTCTCCGCTGAGTTTGTGAGCTAGGTTTTTGAGTGCTAGGGTAGCTGAGATCCCACAGTACTCATGTGAATGGTGCGTGTGTGCGTATGTAACTTTCCTACTCTGTAGTCCAGCTGTAGAGCAGAGTTTGGCCTGGATATTTCCACCAGGCAGCCGATGAACAAAAACAAAAGATGGGTGTCTCTTTGCCTTGAAATCCTGGGAGTTGCTAAAAATTCATAAACCCATAAAACAAGGTTAGGTATAGTTTATATTGTCTTTCTTTTTGAGCCTTTAGATCTGCACTAACTCAACACCGTAACCTGCCTTCATGGAAGTTACTAAGTTTTTTTCAGCTTTAAATGAAAACTGAAAATCCCTTGCAATCACAAGAGTCCAGGACTTGGTGCTTAAGAAAAGCAAGGAACATCAGAGGAGGGACAACACTGTGAATTAAATAGCCACTGAGCCAGATGTTTTGGAAGAAGGAAAGAAAAGCTCACATTGCATCTGGCTGCTTTTCAAGGACAGATGAATACATGACTCCAGTTTAACTGCATTTAGTTCAAAAGCAATGCGGCAAACCTATCTCCTTAATACTCTTGCCTTATCCTTCCTTCTTATATTGCAAAGATTGGCTTGAGAAGAGCAGCTGTAGCAAGAACATCATCTGAATCTCAAAAAAGGACAAAACTGTCTGCAGTATATTCACTTTGTTGTTGGTTTTCCAGGTGCTCCTCCATCACATCAGGACATTCTTCTCTTTAAGATCCCCCCAATAAATCCACATGAACAAGGACCAAGTTATAAAAAAAAAATCTTTATTTCATGTACCAGGATTTTTTTTTAATTTTCTGTTTTTAAAATTTTTTCTTTTTAACAGTCTGAAAAAAAACACAAAATAAAGAAAATGGAGGTTGGTTTCTTGTACTGGTTTGAGCTGGACATGAGCAATATCCTTGGAAAAAAGCTTCCCTGCCAGCCCTTGTCCTTCTCGCCTCTTGAGCGCTCCCTGGCGCTCCCTCCCTCCCTCCCTCTCTGACATACCCGCTATCACACTTGGGGGCTTGCTTGGCTTCGCACTTCGCCCTGTGAATGCTCACGAGCTCCGCGAGACGTTGAACTCTCGAGAGCAGCTTTGGATTTAAACCAAAATGCCATGCTCTGTCTATGCTGGAGTTTGGGAAACCAATTTTTAATGCGTTCCTAGGGATTAGGGGATTGTCTTTTGAATTTTTGATATATATATATATATATTCTTTTAAATCTATATTTTTAAGGGTTGGGTGCTAGGATAGGGGAGCGGTTCGCAGGAAGGCAGGGGAAAGAGGTATCAGCGGGGAGTCTGGATATCCAGTGCACACTGAGCCAGGCCTCTTGGACGCGCCATCTCGTTTTTCCCTGTGCTGCTGGGCCAGAGCTCACCTCTGTGCCCAGCTAGAGCCCAGAGGAGCTTCCCAGCTCTTTGGGTCTCCCACATCTTCTCCCCAGCCCTGCCTTGGAGTGGAACCTGCTCGCCTGTGCCTGGGGGATAAAGCAAGTCAGAGCAGCAGCATTTGGGGGCGGGGAGGGTCAGGATGCTTTTAAGGAGCAGAGCAGAAACTCCAGTGGGAGCTGAACTGTGGGACTTCAAGGCTCGTAAAACTGGAGCAGCAGGAACTGGAATGGAAAAAGCCAAGAAAAGTGGGTCTGAGCTGCGCAGCATCTCGGCGGCCCCACGCTGCAGGCCCTCGGCCTCGCACCTGCCCGGGTGCGTGGCTGGCAACAGGGCTGCTGGCCAGGGCTGCCCCAGGGGCCTGTCCTTGCCCTGTGCCAGCTGGTGGCTGGCCAGGTGTCGCAGAGACCCGCTGATACCCTTCCCCTGCCCTCGCCCTTCACTCCCCGCTGCCCTCTCCATGTCCCCGTAGCAGCGTTAACACAGAGCTGGAATTAACAGCGGTTTCTGGGACCCCTGGCGCCTCTGGGACGCCCGTGCTCCCCTGGGTGAGGCGGCGGTGCTGGGCTGGCTCCCCACGCTGCCGGGGGGATGGGGCTCGTGGTGGGGTATCGGGGTAGCTGTGCAGCCGGGAGCCCTGGGGGCAGGGGCCTGACTTGCCCCTTGCCGCTGCAAGTCAGGCGCTAAGGGGATTAGACCCACAGCAGGAGAGACTCAGGCGGGGATGAGGAGGCAACGGAGCGGGTGCGGAGGAGCCCGGCGGCTTCGTGCCTCTCCCGGGCACGGCCCCGGGCTGAGGGAGCGCGAAGGGCCAGCGACGGAGGCAGAGCTGGGGGCTCGCTGCAGCTATTCGGGATCGGGGCCGGGAAGGTAAATACACGCAAAGGCAAAGCAGCGGGTGGCCGGCTCCCGTGCGGGTCTGCATCAGCGCAGGCTGCGTGTACCTGCTGGGGGGACAGGATGGGTTTCAGGGGGCGGCCGGGTGAGCCCTTGCCGTGCCCCCCCTGCGTAGCTACAGCCCGGCCGGTGAGACCAGACCGAGCCAGGCAAGTCTGAGGCAGCCCAAGGAGCAGTCCGGAAGAGCCGGGGCCGGCCACGATGTGGCTGCCCCAGGGAGCATCCAGAGCATTCACAGGAGAGTGCGCGCGCGTGCGTGCACGTGTACGTGTGCGTGTGCGCGTGTGCATGCGTGCGTGTGAGCGCCGGTCGCCTCCCCGGCAGACTGCCCTTGCTTTGGGTCTCCCAGCCCCTTTGCAGCAGTATCTTCCTCTCTTCAGGAAGAGACATTTGCCTAGTGCCAAGCCCCTGGGTGCAAGGGGAGCATTTCCCCTGCTCCCAAGCAGATGATCTCTGGCCTTCGAGGGTTTTTTTGTTTGTTTGTTGTTTCTGCTGGATGGATTCAAGTCCTGATTTCTCCTTACAAGCCCCCCCACTCCCTTTGCAGATCTGTATGCACCTCCCTCCCTCCCTATTTCCCACTTATTTTCACAGTTTAAAGCTGGAGAAAACAAAAATGAAAAGAAAAAAAATACTATCTGTTTTTTTTCCTTGCAAGTAAATCCACTTATTATATTTACATTTATTTATAGTTTTTTATTAAAAAAATGCCACTTTTTAAATAAACTTTTTTTGTCTCTTTTAATTTGTTTGTTTGCTTTTTGCACTGTCACTATTAACCCCAGGATCCCCAGGACCTGGGAAGTCTGGCTGGGTCACCAGGAACCTCCTGGGAACACTGTGGACTAGTGACTCAGCATCAGCTCCTGAGCTCCCTAGGGACAGGATTCACTACTAACCCCCACGGACTCACAAGGGACAAGTGAATCCCCACGTTTCCCGGGGTATGGGGTAACTGAGCAGATCATGATTAACCCCGGCACCGAGATCCTCTTTAACCCTCGGGCTGCCCAAGGACACAGAAGTCACTGCTAATCAAAGCCCCATCCCCTGTCCCCTAAGGAGCCTGTAAGTCTATGCTGGGTTTAAAGTAGGTGGGAAACAAATCATAAAAGTAAAGAATAAACCCCCCAAAATCCAAAGAGCTGCCTCCTCCTCCTCCCACTTGATTTATTGTTTGTTATTTCTTGGTTCCCTTTTATTTTTTTAATCTGTTTTTATTAAATGTTAAAATAATGGTACATGGGAAATCATGCATTTTCTTTTAAATTTATTTTCTATTTTTAAATCTCTCTCTGTTTTAAAGTTTTTCTTTTTTTTCTTTTTTCTTTTTCCTTTTTTTTAAAGTTTTTTTCATTGTTGTTTCTTTCCTTGCGTTTTCTGTGTTTGTTTGTTTGCTTTTGTTTGCTTGCTTGCTTGCTTGCTTGTTTGTTTGTTGGTTGTTTTATTTTATTTTATTTTATTTTTTTGCGTTTGGAAGGTTCCCCCCCCCAGGGGCGCTTTCACCTCCTCCTTCCCACCTCCTCTGCCCCCTGCCCTCCGCCACCCTTCCCTCCCCTGCCCACCCTCCCTCCTCCTGCCTGCTCCTTCCCCATTTTCAGCTCCTGGTGAAGGCTTCATACCGGGGTGGTCCGACGGTTGGCTGTGTTCGTGTGGATAGAGTCCTTGTTCTCTTTCTGGATACAGTTGTGAACCTGGAGGAAACTGTTATCCCTGTCGGAATTGTAGGTAGCGGTGGGAGTGGTGGTAGCCTTCAGCGGGTCCCTGGTCAGCGTGTACATCGAGATCTCTGTTGATGGGAGGGTGTTGAACCCTTTGATCCCGACGGGAGAGGCATCCCTGGAGTGTGAAGGCTCAGTAGAACGGGAGCTAGAGCGGCTGCGTCTCTGATAGCGGTACCGGTAGCTGGGGATGCGGGTGATGGCAGAGGACTGGAGGTAGTCCGTGGCACGAGCGTTGGCACGCAGCTGTTTGTGCCGGTCTATGAACATGTGGACGGCCAGCACTCCCACCATCTCGGCTATAATGAAAGACAGGGCCCCAAAATAGAAGGACCAGCCATAGGAGTAACTGTTCTTCTTGGAGTCACTCTTCGAGGGGTCTCCAGCGTTGGCTGATATGTATACGATGATGCCAATTATATTACTCAGACCTGCGAGCCGGGCAGCAAGGGAGAGAGAGGAAACCCTCAGGAGGTGGAAGCACTATGGCAGCTTTGGGGTTAAGCCCCTGCTCCCTCTGCTTGCGGGAATGGCCCCAGGAGGGGAGTTACCAGAGGGCTGCCAGCCCACCCCTCATGTGGTCGACTTTCCTACAGCTCTGCTTGGGCACCCCAGGCACCTCCCCACCAAGCTTCCTCAGCAGGGTTGCTTTGCCCTCGATTAAGGCTCATGGAGGCTGGAAAAAAGCACCCATGCAAACCTGCCACTATAGGGCAGCTGAGCTGGGCAGTCCACCCCCTCTTCTGCCTCTGTAAGCCACGTTGGCCTCTTTACCTGCAGACACGAAGAAGATGCCGGCACTAAGGATGATGTTGTGTCGGGTTTTGTAGAACTCGCTGGCTGCAATGCAGAGTCCACCCATGAAAAGCAGAATCACGCTCAGGATCGGAAAAATACTAGAGGCTCTAACAGCCCCTGTGAAGGAGAGAGGGAGCGGGTAGAAATAGCAGCACACATGTGAGAGAGAGGAAAGGGGGACATGGCAACAGCACCAGCGTGAGGGAGCGCAGGAGGAGAGGCGGGGGAGAGGGCCGGGGAACAATAGTGAGTTTTGTGGATGGGGAAGAAGGAGAGAAGCGTGGAGGGGGAGAGAGAATTCAAGGAGGAGTAAAGAGATGGAGGGAGGTGGAGAGAGAGAGAGATAAACAAAGTGTGTCAGAAAAAGAGCAGTCACAAGCAGCTCTACCACGTTAGATAGGCGCTGAAGCTATTCTGAAGCCAGTGGCCTGGAGCAGGGCTTACGGAGGGGGCTAAGGGGCTGGTGGGAGATGTGGATAAGCTTGTGGATAACCTCCCTTCGCTGCTTGTCTCTCTCACAAACTCTCTTTTTCTCATACTTTTGTGAGACTATAGGCTGGATGAAGAGCCCAAGCACAATCTGGTCTCTCCTCCCGCAGTGCAATGCTGCTTGAGCCCATTCTTCAAAGAAAAGCAACCCAGATGATTCCTGCTGAGCTGCTCAATCTTAAATCATCCCGAAAGGGCACTAGCCTCTCAAGGAGAGATTTCTAGGGCTGGGAAACAGCTCCTTATGCAGTACACTGCTCCATGACTGCAGCGAGGACTGAGAAGCAGAACTCCCAGCCCTGAACTCCAAAAACATGGGGCTTATCCTAGTGATTGAACAACTACTCTCCTTCCAGAGGACAGAAATTGGTTTGTGTGAGCCAGGTCACACACCCACATCAGTTGATACTGGAAGAGCTCAGCCAGCAGAGGGCAATGGCATATATGCACACGTATGCTCATAAATGCATGTAAAGCATACACAAAAGCTTCTGGGGGAACTCTTGCATATTCATAAAGTGAAAGGCAGTGACTGTGGATATGTGTAGACACACATACACACGCACAGAGCAGATACTAATGGTCTGCATGAACCTGTGTTGCCAATATTTGTATATTTTGCTAGGAAGGCCTTCCTTCCTCCCTTCCCAGGAGAAAATAAGCCATTAAAGTGTGAAATGAAGCTGTGCTTGTTAAAGAAAGGTATCAGATGGGCTGCTACAATTCTGCTTGTGGAGCAAAGATTTGGAGAGGGATGAAAGCAAATCTCTCCTTTCCTACAAGAACGAGCCCAACTGAAGCAAATGCAGAGCTTTTCCCCAAGCAAGCGCAGACTGTGCCTCATAGCTCTGCTGGCATTGAGATGCTACCAGGCACAAGCTTTATGAGGGATTCTAGCCTTCTGCATGGGTAGTGTAAAAAGCACGATGAAATCTTGCTTGCTTGCTTTTCGGTTCTGCCTGGCTGTGTTTCAGGGAATGGGACAGTGATAATAACCGTCTTAGTAGCTTCTGGAAAGCAAAGGAGGATTTGACAAGAAGCTAAATGACGGTAAATAAGTATCAAGCAGACATCCTCTGTTCAAAGGGTTTGCAGAAAGATGCTCGGTCCCTCTGCAACTACATCACTTTACCACTAACCACAACCACTAACCACATTATTTTGGCCTGGCCTCTGTTCTGAAATTCACATCTGTTGGGAGGACAGAAATTTGCAAGCTGACATGGGAAGCTAAAGGGATTATGTGAAGGATAAGGACAGCTCGGTGGCTGTATTCTGCCTCTTAAAAGGAACATGCTAGCATATTGCTGAGAAAGAGAGGGGCATTGCGGAATCTTACTAGTCTTCCAAGATCCAGGCTTTGATCTAAAGAAAAGCAGATTCACTGTGGTGTTTGGATGCTCCTTTATATCATCTGCCTACCTTCTGAGTCCAGTGTACTACCAAAGTAATACAGTGTTGGTCTGCTTCCTCTTTGACACTAGATATGTTTTAAAGAAATGTAAGACTTTATATGAGAAAAACTCATATATGAGTCTCTTATATGAGACAGAAATGAACTTTGAGCCCTTCTGTCCAGGCTACGGAAATTGCTGCATCCTGTCATCTTGGTCCCCTGACGCAGGGAATCACCTAAGCTGGCAAAAAGTCTGACAGCTTCCTAACCACGCTGGCCAGTACCATCAGGTGTCATCCTCACAGAGTTCCCAGGAACTCCATTTTGACAAAAATCTTGGGAATAAGCTGTCTTGTAGCGTCTCTCTTCAGCCAGGTCTAAGCTAGCAGGAATCCTCCTTCTCTTATGAGGAACCCAAGAGGTACTTTTTCCTGGACAAATTTCCATTAAACCTAGTTCTTTCTTATAAAGGGATTCTATCCCGGGCGAAACCATTCGGTCTTAACACTGAGCCATATTTTATCTTCTGATCATGTTCCTTCTGAGGGAACAGATTCATAGTTCTTGACATGTTTTTCCCCTACAAAATCCTTCTTTCTGAAGTTCAGTTAATGCTAGTGGCTTCCTCAATCCCAAACAATTGTGCATTAGCTGATTTGCCCTCAGGGGCAATCTGTGCCAAAATGGATCAAACACAAGTTTTCAGCTCTGTCATTCAAGGGCCATATAGGGATTATGAGACCAGTTCTGTAGAAAGGCATTTAGAAGAAACAGTCTCCCTGGGGTTATTTAAAATAACAGTGGGTGAAGAACCATTTGAGAAACCAAGAGGAAGTTGTGTAAAGTCTGCCTCTGCACATATAAATGAGCTTTACAGAGCCTGAATTATCTCTCTCATCTCTGCTGCAGGGCTGGGCCCCCACATCCAGCTTTGAGCACATCCAGATGACACGGAGCAATTCTGAAAGTCTCTGGGCCCTGGAAACCCCTGATGCTTAACCTTGGGAGGTAGAAAAGCTCTTATCTCGTACTCCTAAAGGGAGAAGGGCTCTTTTCATGATGTCAAAAGATGTGTTCGTGGAGGAAGGAAAGGATAGTAATGTCAGAGCCTATGAGGAGAAGTGATTCCTGTTTAGATCTCCTAAAGGAACAGCAAGGTCCTGGTTCTGTGGCATGTGGAGATGGTTGCTTGTGGTCCATTAGGGCAACATGTAATAGAGAACTGCTCTGGTAATAGACTGCCTCCCCTATCCCTGTTCACATGGCGCGTTTCTACCTGCAGATTCCAAGCTGAACTCTGATCTCAGATTCGGTTTCCTTATGTAGACACAGTAAGCTTGAGGTACAGCATGTTTTCCAGAGACCCTGGGTAAGTGATTCAGACTGCCTTTTCTTCTACATCCCATTCTCACCATTCCAAGCTTTAAAGCTCAGATCCACAACCTTTCCTACATAAGCATTGTTTGAGAGAGATGACAGGATGCTCAGACAGCCTATTCCATGAGCTTATTTCTTAAATTTGATATAACTATAGAGTATCAGCTAAGGAAGCATAAATTTCTTCTGTTCAAGACACATGCCCCCACAAACATACTGCTCTAGCTTCCTCAGTATTGGACTTATTTTGTCAAAGGCAGACAACAGGACTGTTAACCATCGCCATTATGGTGGGCTGGCACACTGCAGGAACAGGCTCACACCTTGGGCCTGCTGCCTGGGAGTAGCAGTGCTGGAGCATGGTGATCTGGGCCCAGAGGATACCCGCATTTGATACAGTGGCGTGGAGTGTCCTGCACCCAGGCCTCTGGCTGTAAAGCCTGTGCCAGAGTAGGAGGAAGACTCTGCAGACCAGCCCATGTCTCAATGTGTCTTGCCCTTTAGAAAGGGGATTTTAGATAGTTTTTTTCAGGTTCAGAGTTACACTCAGGAGCTTTCCATCAGATTTGGGATAAAAGACTCTGAATTTATATAACAGTTGATTGCCATTCATTAAAAATCCCATTTATTTTCCTTATGAGTTTGAAACTGTCTCATGGACATGGTCTGAGAGAGGCGAAAATGGATAAAGAGGTTCTGAGACAGATGTTCAGAAACTCTGGAAGATCTCCTCCAGTTCTCCCAGTGGTTGCCTTCTCTGGCTTGCTAAGCCTGAAGGGGCCCATGATCTTAATTGTGTCATCTTCGGAAAGCAAAAGACACCCAACACTAACACCTCTAAGCAATCACAAGCAAAACAACCTGCAGACTTACGGAGGAAATATTCTGCTGTATCGGCTTCATAATCTGCATCCTCAGGGAAGTGATCGATTTGCTTACACAGACCTTTAAAATTCCCTGTGGAACAAGAGGAAAAAAGAACAAATGAGAACATCAAAAAACAACCTGAGGAAACAACTGCCCTCTGCTTCATTCTTTATACCCTCCCTTCATTTTTCCCAGGCAGCACATACACTCACATATGGATGCCCATTAAACGTCCTGGCACTCTCCTCACACGCACAGGCATCTCCCTCTCTTTTGCACAGGAACATGAGAATCATCATCTGCATCCAACCTGACATCCACAGCATCCCTTGCTCAGCAGTGGAGAGCACCAAAGGCTTCTGCTGGCAGATACGACTTCTGAGTCAGACAGGAGATTGGTGCCCACCTCTGAGGGAGACTGGGATGAGAACAGTGATTAGAGACTGGGTTAAGCTACAAAGCATGAAGTTTAATATCGCTTCTGCTGGAGTAACTTTAGATATTTGTATATTTACAGAAACACCCATTCTCCACTTGAATTTCACCTTGTGTGGCCTCAGTGAGTTCCAGCAGTGCTGTATATGGTGGGTTCATTATGTTTCTGTGGGAAAATATTTGTTTTTCTCAGCTGCGATTTTGCTACCTATTCATTTCTCTGGTGAGATATATTCTATTGTTCTGGTTTTATGAGAGAAATACAAAAGCTTCTAATCTTCTTTCTCTGTACAACTGCTTGTTTTATACACCTTTATCAGACCTCCTCTTGTGTCCTCTCAGATACTAAGTCTACACAAAGCTTGGCAGAAATGTGTGGATGCAGCTCTGCAGCAAAACATCCCTTTGCAGTGTGGGAGCAGAATCATCCATCGTGGGTGAGAGAAGCTCCTCTGGTACATCTGTTTCATCAGGCTGGTTTCATATCTTCTGCCTGTGTCTCTGCTTTAGTCTTGGGGTAGTATCTTTCACATATTTCATGACCAACAAAGCTATCCCAGCAGGAAGCCAGAGAAATCTTACCAGACTCTCATCCTCTTGGGTTTCTATCAGGTTCTTATTTCTGTCATTCATCTCTCTCTCTCTCCTTGAATTCAGGAATACCACTCTGGAAGGATAATCAGTGGGCCTAATCCAGACATTGTGGTCACTGGTTGACTAATATCCTGAAATATCACAATATTTATGCTGGCACGGGGGTGGTCATGTGGAAGGCAACTTCCATATACCTCCTGGGAAATCTCCAACCTCTTTCTTCCTCTTCTGTTGCTTACATTTCCCTCTTGACCCTTGCATTGGCAGTCTGCTAACATAGAATCAATGGGCACAGTTTGGCTGGAAAGGAGGGATGCAAGGTCTTCCTGAGGTGCGTGGCTGGCTGGTCATGGTTATCCTGTGGGTCTCCTAATTGGTGTTCAATCACCAAAGTGGCATTTGAGCAAGAGGCTATGGAAGAGAATCTCTCCTTCTGCAGATCTCTGCCTTTCTCAGAGACAGGCCTGTCTCTGTCAGCCCCAGGCTGATTGAGCCTTTGGCAGAGGAGTTTGCACCCTCAGTCTGGAGAGGGAGAAGTGCTATAGCAACCTGGAAGTCAGGCTGCCACCTCGGGCCTGAACCCTGGTGCTGGACCAGCCTGACAAGGAGAGTGTATGGCCCACAGAGCCACCACAGTTTCAACTGTTGACACCAGGAAGAGTTGGTCATGAGGAACCCAGGGCTCCTTCCCAGGCTGAGACTTGCAGACACTATATTAGGTCCCTGAGGATTGTTTTAGAAGATTTATTCTGATGAATTCCGGTTATCTTCCAGGTATTTTCGAGCATCCAGTAGAATAACTCAGTATAAAGGATTCCCCCAGGTTTTTTCTTGTGGCCAAACTGTGCTGAAGCAAAATTTGGGCTGCTTGTGGAGGCAGCACTGAGCAGATGACTGTGGAGCAAACATTGCTGATTTTCTGTAGATCTGTACCCATGGTCTCCTCCTTCTGCATCTCGTCTGCTTGCATCTCGTATTTTTGAGACAATTATTGTCTTTAACTAGTAGCTCAAAAGGCTTCTATGAAGAAACTAGACACACAGCACACGGAGTGTGTATGTATGTAAGAGCTAAGTATTAGGAAGAGGAGGTAGGAACAAAGTGTCTGTGTACCTCTGAATTGCTCTTCCCCCACTGAACCTGTGGGATATGAAATGAAGTTATTAAATACCTTTCCCAATTTAAAAAGTGCCTGCTTCTCAGTCATGGTTATTCTGGAAGGAAAGCTTCATAGCTGAGTAAATTTCCCTGCCACACTCCCACCCTGCTGCTTGTCAACTTAAATAGCTGTGAGGAAGCCTGATATAACATGTAGGAGGTCCTTTCTCTTCCTTACCCTTGACTGCCTGGTGTTATCTTCCCATGACAGACACGCATCTCATCACCCTGTTCTTTTGGCTATGGGTCACTGCTGTACTGGCATCCTCTCTACTGCTTTCTCAGGCTTTGGAAGAGCAACTTTCAGCCCACTGCAAATGGAAAATTATTTTTCCTGTGCAGACACACAGCAGCCTTTACAGCCTTTACCTTGGTGTTAAACAGTCTGCTCATCACAGCCTGGTAGCTCACTACAGGCACACAAACACTGCTGCCTTTTGAGGCATCTCAGTGCAGCTATCAGGAAAGCCTCAAGCCTCAGATTTCAGCTCTCTGGTCATCAGATTTAAGCCATCCCAGTGAGTGCTGAGTGCTGAGTTCCTTGCAGCATATGCTGGGGCAACAGGCAGAGCACAACCAGGGAAGTCTGGATGAAATCAGGCAGGAAGAGATGCCACATTTGGCCATGTGGGGAAGATGAGTCCCTTGCTTTGTGCCATGTTTTACCTGCTTTCTCTCTTTCCCTCTGCCCCACTCCTTGTTGTATTTTAGCCCTATTAATTTCTATGAGAAGAATCAAGATACTTGGGAAAAATGCTGTTTTGTGCAGGGTGTTTTTTTTATATGGACTTGTGTGAGATGACTATCTTGGGATTCAGATGTTTAGACGAGGTGATGGGGCAGTGCCAGGAGCCCAGACAGCGTGTTTTCTTTGAAAATCTGCCTCTGGTGCTCAGTTTCCAAAGGCCTCCATGATCTGACTCAGACGGGTCCTTATCCATTGGGGTAAATAGCCCTGGCTCAACTGAAGTGCTACAGTCTTGAGGAGATGCCCTTCACTGCAGACTGACACTGCACCGCTCTGATTCAACCCTGCTGGTGTTCATGAAGGGAGGTGGTCAGTGTTAGTCCCACCTTGGTTGCTGCTTTGTCTGTACTCCATATAAGACACCATGACTCTAGACACTGACTGTTAAATTGTGCCACCACTCTCTCCTCCAATGCCTCCTGGCTCATCTGGGTGATGTAGAAAGGATGAAGCATTTAGGTCATTAACCTGCTAACTGGGAGCATAAGAGAAAAAGGTTCAATTTCTGCTCTGCCACGGGCATGCTATTAAAATCACTTCTTATCTCCGTGCCTTACAGTACCACTTCGCAAAATGGGGTTAACAGCACTGCTCTGCCTTATGATGTACAGGAATGTTTTAAAGAGGACGTTGTATCGGTGCACCAACAGCAGAGACTGTACAAATGCATGGAGTAAGTGAGTGATGGATGGCAATGGTTCAGAAAACAGCTCAGTGTGGGGAAAGCCTAGATGTCACTTTTTGCTCCAAGGTCACTCGGCAACCCTCTCATGGACATCTGTGGCCTGCTGAGATGGTTCAAAAGCCTCCCTGGCACCTGTGCTGGCGAAAATGCCTCAGCCACACATGGGGAGGGGGATGGAACAGCTCAGCAGCATTTACAAGGACAAATAAAACAGCCTTTTCTGATTCCACACGTGCCGTTTGCAGAGCCAGGGAAGGAAAAGACATGTGCCACACAATACAGTTACTACTCCTGAAAACGAGCAAATTTTTATTTGGAAGGACATGTAGGGCTTTGAGACCTGGCTAAAAGGATAAGAGCAACATCTCTTCTGTACTCATGTCCTTTTGTCCTTCCCATTCTTGACTTGAGCCATTTTATGCAGCAAACCCCCAACGGACAGGTGTTGAGCTCTCAAGCTTTCCATGTGAGCCTCTCCAGGAATCTTGATCACTTCCACCTTCTCCCCTTCCTCCAGTTTCCAGTGCAGTTCAGACTGTCCGCTCGCCCTATTTCACATGCTCATCCACCAGATCTTCCTCTTATTTCTCAGTCTCATTTATCACAGCCACTTCACTCTCCCTCACAAGTCTGTTTAGGGATCCTTTGCATGGGCTGCTTTTAGACATGCAGGCTGCAAAGCAAGAGTCTGGCTTGACACAGGACAGAGAAGCTGGAGAGAGTCATAAAATATACTCCTAGCTCCAGTCCTGCATTGTCTCTCTTCCCCCTTGCCCCTAACACTATGATACAGTCACAGAACAGCCTCCAACACCCCTGGGTATTTTTGTGAGTATCTGGATGAGATCCCCATCATTTGCTTGTTGCCTGCCAAAGCTTTACAAAACACCATCCTGGCATCTAGGGCTGGCACAACAGGCATCCCACAATGCCTGGATCAGGACAGAAGTTGTTCATCTGGGACATTAAGTGCAGAGACAGCGTAGCAGGCTGTAGCCTACCAGACGGCCAAGGGGGTTTGAATGTCTAAGATATATGAAAATCAATTCTAACTGGGTGTTTGGCCCTTAAAGAGTCCTCCTCCAATGTGGCCAGGTCATCATTTGGGTACATGCTGTCTATCCAGGACAGCTGGAAGCAGTCAGCTCTACTGCAGTGAGAGTCAGTCTGAGTTACCCCTGATGAGAATCTGGCTTGGTATTGTTGGTGATATAGTTTATTTTTGTATTGCTTTGTGCAGCCCCATCTCTTTTAGAAGTCTTGCTTGCCTGCAGAGTGCAATGCATCAGATAATAGTAAGTTCCAAAGAATAAAAAGCTAATCCCTTCCTGCAGAGTAGGAACACTTTTAAATGGTCATGACCGTACATCTGAAAACAGGGAGCCAGAGGTAGAGGAAAAGATGTCCAAAAGGAAAGAAGCAGACAAAGAGGGCAGAGAACAGAAAGACCTGTTTTCCCAGAATGATTTGTGATATTTCCATTTATGGAAAAAAGCAATCCACTGAGAGCTCTCCTTTAGTCTCACACTCTGATTTAGCAGAGGTTTTGGCATGATCATTTCTAGAGAAATAAATGAAAGTGGATGGATATAGTTGTTGTCTCCAAAAGCTCAGAGGTAAGTCTGATATTGGCCAAGGATTCAGTATCTTTTTCTGCCACACATTTCCTGCGTGATTTTAGGCAAGTCACTTAAGCCCCTTCTTCTTCCACTGCAAATGGCTGTAGTGTATTATCCTTGCCTCAGGAAATACAGAATCATCCAAGAGTGCAGGTTGTCAGGGACCTCTGAGTCTTGACAAATACCTCTTGTTCAATCCCCCTGCTCAAGCAGGATCAGACATAGCATGTTGCCCATGACCATGCTGAATTGGGTTTTTATTATCTCTAAGAATGGAGATTCCAAAACTTAACTGGGCAACCTCTTCCAATGTGCAAGCAATATTATAGTAAAAAAAAAAAATCCCTTGTGTTCAGACAGGATTTCTTGTGCTTAAATTTTTGCCCATTGTTAATCATCCTGTCACTGAGCACCACTGAAGGGATTCTGTTTTCATCTTTGTACCTGAAGATATTTATATTATCCTAGAATATTTATATTAACCCCAGCATACTTATTTTAGCCTAGGACATTTAATATAATCTCAGGATATTATATAAAAATATAATAGTGTTCAGTCATATTTTGGGTCAGATAAGTTTCTCCATCTTCTCTTTCAAATGAAAAGTGCTCTTTGATGTGACATCCCAAATAAGTACAAAGCTGTTAATGATCTCCCAAACTCACACTTGTGATTCCTGCTTTAGTAGTAATTCTGATTGGAGGTAAACTATTATTTGCTATTTACCCAAGAAAAAATGGTAAGGAATGAGGTGTGAATGGTGGATAAATTGTGGTCTGACATGGACAAGAACATTTCTTTCTGCTCCAAGTCCCTGTTTCAGAACCAAGCCCATTTGGTACCAGGTAATGAAGTAGGCTCAGAAACTCAGGATTCTAGTATCTGGACTTGGAAAAAAAAAACAGAACTCTGCTGTAAACTGTTAGTATTTCATGATTATTCATGGTTTTCCATGTGTGGAAGTTTGCCAACACTCTCGAAAAGTGGTATGAGTGATACCAAGTGTCTCTGGTTTTGAGTGTTCAACTTGAGATGACTTCAAGAGGAAGGAATGAAGTTTTATGAGCTGCCAAGCGAAGCACAGGGCCTTTCACTGGCATTATGAATCTGCTCCACCCTTCCAAGAACAAACATACTAATGATCTGGGGGGATTTGGTCCTGGCAAAGTATACAGCAACAGGGTGCAGAGGCAGTCCTCATAGGCTTTTATTCACCGAGGCTGATTGATATGCTCTGAAGAAAGGCTGGCTTTCCAAAAGTGCTCATTATACCTCTAGGAGAATCTCTTCACAGACCTCACCTTAAGAAAATAAGCACATGTATTTTTCACATGCCACAGTACAGATTTAAAGGCTGAGGTTAGAGGCTGTAGGGTTATACCAGTAAACATGGCTCCCATGCTACAGGGGACAGTTGTTTTGGTGCATCAGCACATGCCATTCTAGCGGCTCTGACCCAGCGCAGTGATAGGGGTGGCTGTGCTAGTGGCAGTACTTTCTGACTCAGATGGGTAATTTTAAGACCAAAGTGTCCACAGCTCTTCCCCTGAGGTCAGATGAGTTTTTTACTAGAAGGTGAAGCTCATTGAGCTGGCAACAGGATCTTCAAGGGTTAAACTGCAGCAGTAACACAGATCCCATGTTGTGACGAGGGACTATCATAAATTTCATTGCCTTCCAGTCCAAATGTGATGCCCCTTTTTGATGCAGCCTTCTTTGATGCAGCCTTCTTCAACACATGCAGCAGTGCATATGTTAAAAACAAACAAAACCCTAGCAACATAACCAGTATATTGCATATATAATTCTCTCCCTGGGGAGAGGATAAAAGAACAAACCACATGTGACTTATACTAAGCCCCATCACTTAATGTGGCACTGGAAATCATCGAAATATTGTTGTGGTGAAGAATACAGTAAAAGAGTTGATGCAAAATGGTAATAAATCTTATAGTTATTAAAGAATATTCCCCCTCCCTACAAGGCAGAACCATTATACTAGCTCTCCTTACCTTATTATTAATAATCATGTTTACTACAGCTGTTGCAAAGAATCAGATAATAAAGGGGTCTTACTGCAGTAAAAATGGTACAAACACTGCCTTGTACACCATCCCTACCATAATGAGCGTGAGGGAAGAGATATATCACAACGTATTGGCAATGACAAAAGCTACAGCAGTAAAATGCATTAGAGTATCAATTTCGGGAAGGTGAATCCAGTTGGAGGTGTTTAAATAAATGGAAAAAGAAATACTGGCATAGATGGGTAGAGAAGAAAAGGCTGGGAGTAGCAAATATGAGGTAGTACTAGGGAGGAGACAATGAGGTAGAGGGTGAGAGGCAGAGTGGCCACTGAACAGCAGGTAAAGAAGTTCTGTCCAAACCAATCCCAGGTTCCTATTTTGACTTTTTCAGGCTTCACAGATTGATTTCTCTCCTCAGTCCTTCCTGACAGTCACTCAGTGAAGGAGGGGAGGCTAATGATAAAAGATGCAGCCCGGGTATCGGCTTTATTTTGCCCAGCATAGCTTTGGAAGCGCTGGAGTGAAGAATAGCCCAACCTCGCGCCGCTGCACCCGGCGGTCGCCCTGCAGCGCTCAGCCTGCCTGGCTCTGCAGCTGCGGCTGCTAACGGGAACCGCGCTGCATCACAGCTGGACCCTTCGCGTGCTGGCAGCCTTCAACTGCTTTGCATTTTTTCTTGGAAAAGGCGTCTCCTTTCCTTCCTATCCTGCTCTGTGACGATGCTGTGTGCTGATAAGTAGCTAATATACTCTGCCTCAGAACTGACTATAGTTATTCTATGTATGTGGGTGGAGTTGCAATGGTAGCAAAACCTATTATTAAGAATATATGAAGATTTCCATTTATAAACACCCTTTTTTACAGGGCTGTAACTTTCAAAAATATCCTCGCTGTTGCTTGAAATTTCCTGTGGTTTGTCACAGACAGAGAATGAAATTGGCTGGGAAAACTGAGCAAAAGCTCTTAAATGTATTTTGATGCAAAGACAAATCCAGCACTTTTGAGCTTTACAAGCTGAAACATTGCGGGTGGCTAGTTTTCAGGGACTGCTAGACATCTGTCCAAATTACAAATTAAAAACCCCAACACAGCAATAATAAAAATCATTCAAAAATCTTTTTTGCATACATCCAGGATAACATTTTCCCTTGATGAATAATTGCATTTATTTTCCAAACTTTACCAGAATCAAACCTAAGCTGAATTCTTTTTGAGAACATACTACTAAAACACCACAAAATGTACCAAACTACAAAATGTAGTAGACTCATCTAAATATCCATAACTTTGCTGCTCTTAATATTGTGTTTCTTGCATTTTCAAGCTGCACTGGGATTTTAGAGTTGAAAATAATTTTACATACACATGTATAACAAATACATGTCATGATTTAATATACACACATACATACATAAACATACACATGAAATAAATTATTTTTCCCTACTGATATTTTTACTGTGTGATGCAATGGAAGAGTAAAGCACGGATGGCATCTCTGATTCCTCAGCAGAGATGTTAGCAACTATTTCTGCTGTTATTGGATTGTCAGATATATGTAGAAAAAATCATGAACTTTCAGGCATGTAAGCCCAGTTGCAGACCTTTCAAGGTACATCAGCTGAGCTGGTGAAAGCTATTGCTTTTGCCTTGCAAGCAGAGGCAGAATTGACCTTTAAATGAACTGGAACCAAAAAAGACATTGAGAACAGGGTTCATAGATAGCTGTACTCAGATGATGTAGCATGATGTTGGGTTTTAAGCTCCAGGAACACAACACAAGAGCTGGAGCTGCTCGGTTGGAGGATGGAATAATGAAGGCAGAAGATTATCAGGGCATGGAGAGAAGCCTTGACAAAATAGAAAGGGCGAGTGAAAGAAATTAAGATACTACAGAGGGGAAAAAAATCCTGGCAAACTGTAGCAAGAACATTTGTGTGTGTGTGGAAAACGAGACAAATGTGACACTACAACTGTGAGCCTAGTGACAGGAAGGGTGATGCAATTATCTGCAGTGAGAGAAAATGATGTGTATAAGGTGTGGGAGGAGAGGAGCTGCTTCATAGCTACCACAGGCAATCCCAATCTGTGACTGCGCATCCAGATGTCAGAGGGAGATACTAATGTAAGCCTGAAGGGAAAGGGGTGGATGGGCTGAGGAGAGTATTTAAGATTTTTTTTTCTTTTTTTTTTTTTCTCCAGTCATGGCAACAACATTGTAACTAGGACAGGTTTTGCATATAGGGTTATAACATCAAACTCTCAGAAATTAGAGCATGTAAACAACATCCTAGTTGGATGAGGATGTGGGATCTTGCAATCTCAAATTTGAACTCAGAGAAAATCTTTGTCCCAAGGAATTTAAAATTCAGCTCATTCTGTTGGCCTTTCTTCTCACATATAGCTCTGTTGCTGTTGGGAAGTGTATAACAAAGGACAGTGGCAGACCCATCCTATTTAGCAGGTAATATTTTGGGTGGGTGGCAAGACTATAACGCTAGGGGAGATTGGAAGTTATTGTGAACAAGTGTGGACTTGCCGGGCAAGAAGATAAGGAAAAACACCCCCATGAACACTCTGAAATGTGCCTCACACAGCCCACTACTGTCTGTGCAGCGCCCCATTCCGACGTGGGCCTCAGTAAGAGCTTGGGCTTGATGATTCCCAAGTTCCGGTTCTTGAAACTCACAATTGTAATGCTGTGTTCACAAAGCTTTTTGAATGCTATATCCTTAGTAATTCTAAAATTACAAAGAAGGAGAAAAGATGGTTAAGACCTTTATTTCCAAACCCAAGCTGAATTTGTCTCTGATAGATACTGCTGGATCTATAGGAAGAAGCTGTCCTCAGATAAACTAGTGTAAATCTAGCATGGGTCTGAGCTGCTTCTTTGTAATGACAGGACAGAATAAAGACAGGAATCAGGCTCACAGCTGGTAATTAGCTCATAAAGTACGTGGTGTGCTTTAGGGTCCTTCAGGATGCGAAGTGCTGAATAAAAGTTATTATTAGTTGTTAATAACGAAAATACCCAAGAACCCCAGGGAAATAATGCTAAGAATGGAGCAAGTCAATGACAGAGGCATCTTTCAATCCATCCTTCTTCTTCTTAGCCACTTGACTCTCCTCCCCCTTCCCTCCCAGGAGCAGATGAAGAGAGAGACCACAACCATGGGTGTTTAGCAATTTAGTGGCACAGTCAATAAGACTCACGTGTTCTCCAACACAGCATTGTCTACCTGCAGTAGAAATTGCCAAATCGGAACAAATTAGCAGCCAGTACCAGATATATTTGGGAAGAGCAGGGCATTGGAATTCCTATTTTGCTTTCTATGGGAAAAGTGAGCCCCTATCCTGGTGGCCCCCAAGCCTTTTCACCTCACTGTCCCTTGGAGGTAAGGATGAAATAGGTAGCTACCACCTGGTTTTGTTAACAATCTCTGGATGAGGATTGGGGGACCAGCTGCAGCCGCAAAAACTGGGGTGAGTGGCCTCACCATCAATGTAAAACCTATGTTGATACTCCAGCACAGAACATCTGAGTGTGAAATTTATTTTAGGCCAGGAAATAGAACAAGAGAAGGGCTGAGTTTTCTATAGCACTTTTTATACCCCAGGGACTCCAAAGCCCTTCATGCAACATTGAGAAAGATCCCCCAGTGCGGTGACTCTGCAGACAAGCATGGCAGCCATTACGTGCTCATTGATCTTTCACACACATGCCCTCAGAGAGCAGAGGCAGCTTTACCCAGACAGGGAATACTGGTTATCCCTTATTCCATCTGAAAGTGTACTGGGATTTTTGCTGTCCCTTCAGGCAGCACATCAGAGATGGCCGGGAGGGAACTTGGTTTAGGATTTCCTTGGCAGAAAGCCCTGCTGACTGCAACACTGAGGACAAACGCAGCTCATAGGGTTGAGCTGTGGAGCACAGAGCCCTACGCTCACACAGCTTTTCTGCTCTATGCCCTTGACCACCTACAAGTAAAAAATGAAGCATGCAAATAAAAGGTCAGGATTTTCTCTAATTCTAGAATTCTCTATAGTAGCCACTGTGTAGCCCTATAGCACCGGTGGTGTGGGAGAACACAAGGCCACAGCAGCTCCTGAGCCAGACTAGGGCTGCCTGATACTCAGCTGTGGATGACAATATGGGATGAGGGGAACCATGAGCATGCAGAACTCCTTTAGGATATTCCCTCTGGTAAATCCACCTCTAAGCTGGGCTTCTTCCATGAAACCAGTCAAGATCTCCCAAATGCTCCTGCAGTAATGCAGGATAACAAACTGCAGGGGGCAAGTGAGATAGAAGAGTGGAGGACCCAGCTGATGTACAGCAAAACTATTCTTACAAACATTCAGAGAGAAAGCCACTGGTGTCCTCATCTCTCTCACATGTGGAGGTTTCTCTGTCTGGGCAGTGTCCCCATGGTGAGGACAGCTGCTGTTGAAGCCCCTTTCCTAATCAAACAGAACACTGAATCCAAGCATGGTTTATTATTTTGTTCTTGTATTTCCCAGCTATGCCATGATTCTGGAATGGAAGGATCACAGGGCTTGCATTTATAGGTCTCCAACCATTTTAGGCTCGAATTTCCCTGAGGTTATTCCACTGTCATCACTGGCAGGCCAAATGTCTGGAGTAATGATTGTGCTGGGTCTGCAAAAGCCCTAGGAAACCTGCGCCCTCTTTGATAAAGGAGCTGGGATACAGCTTTTACTTTGGTACGCACACGCACAAAAACTCTATCATACTTATTTTTGGCATGGGTCACCAGAGTTCAAAAAGTATTGGTAAACAATGTTTATATCTCATGGGGCCAAACAAGGTAGTTGGCCTGTGTGAATTAGATCAAACTGTGTTAGCACAGTTACGCTGCAGCTCTCTATCTCCCAAAGAGCTGCTGCTGTTGCAGCTTGCTGCTTTACTCATAATCCACATCAAACATTGGATTTTAAAGTAGATATTGTATGGATTTAATTTTAGGTCCTTTTTATGCAGCTGAGTAAAACTAAATGCCAAGCCTTGTGAGTAGTGTTAGCTTTTAGAGGCTGCTATTATAACATTAATAATTTTATTATTGTTATTTCTGCTAAGTTGCAGGTACACCCGGTGCTTTATAAGGAAACAAAATTACTTGGCCCTCTCCTGAAGTGCTTGTAACAAAAGTTAGACTTAAGCACAGCACTGGGCTTATTTAACAAGCAAACAGTGCCGGCAGGGTGCTTGGAGGAGGGAGTTTTATAGCAGTGCAAGATCATGAGACATTTACAGTTGTATGTGTGTGTATATCCTGCTAACTTAGACTGGATTTTAAAGAGAAAAACATGGAGGGGAACAGTATCTTAGACTTAGAGATGGTGTCTGCAAGAAAGGTGAGCAGAGGTCCATGAGGGAAAGCTGATTTGGAAAGGAGAATTTGAAGGGGAGACTAAGAAGGAGAAGCATGAAATTATCTGTTGAACAGCTAGCAAAGGCATATGGGGGAGCAGGTACTACTGTTCAGTGATAAAAATCCTTTTGAAGCTTGATTGTAAAACCTGCTGCTGCATCAATATTTTTTCATCCATTGAGCACACTATTACGGAAGAGTCTGGAGGTCTGAGCTACATACTAGGCCTAATCTCTGAAGCATTTTCTACCACTTGACACATAACATTACTCTTGCGTCATGGGGAGGAGTCTACTCCTACTCATGATAGGATGAAATTTACTCACCATACTAGACTAGGGAATATTATTTCTAACAAGATCTGTCCCATTTATCCTCAGTTGGAAACCTACATGGCTTTTACCAGGCTTTGAATCGTGTCTAAACAGTTTTCTCAGACATCTTGTTTAGCTGAGATGAGCCCATTAGAACTTCTTATGCAAAACCCTGCACATATCTCATACATAGACAAGATAGGTCTCAAATCTGAAGTTTCCCTACTTTGAAGTCTGTCAACCGAAAC
Organism: Tinamus guttatus; assembly: GCF_000705375.1. The sequence goes on from NW_010580266.1 coordinate 366,252, forward strand.
TTCAGTTCAGATGCTGGACTGTTAAAGACTGTCAGAATCTAAATACTTCCAGGTTTGCCCAATTTTCCTTGAAAAAGGTATCAGCTGTCAACTGGAATCACTGTTCTCAAATTCCATCCCTTTTTTCAATTTCTAATTTACTGCTTCAGTTAAAGCAGTCTATGAAGCAACAGAGCCCTAAAACGCTGTGCTATACCTTAGATCTTGACCTCATTATCTTATCATCACACTGGAGTTGCCAGCCAGGAAATGTGCCAAGATCAAAGAAGAGCAGCATTTTAGTCTCACTTTGTGTTTGTCTTTCTATGAGTAAATCCGTTTTCTTTTCTGCCCGCACTGCTGCCACTTCCTAAAGCCTCTATCCCAAAAAGCTGGTCAGTTTTTCAATGAAATTTTTTCTGACTCAGAGAGTTCAACCTGATCTCCTAAATCCCCGGAGAATAAGACAAATTCCTTAAGTAATGGCTAGTAACAATTTCAGTGTATCTAACTCATGCTTATGATCTAAAAATATCTTTAAATAAGTCTTCATCCCATCATGATGTAGAACAGGAAGGTTTATAATTTCAGAGTTGTGTGAGACAGAAAAATACTTCCCTGCATTGTTCTATCCCTCTCTCTCATCATGTGTCTCCCTGTGAGTTGGCATGTACCTTTCCCCCGATGTACCTGGCATACATTCACAGCTTCTCTTTAAAAACTATTTGGGCAGCTGTGGCTGCTGAAGTCCCAGGTGGCAAGAAGTTCCTGAGAGACTAGTTTTCTACTCAACTCTACCTACTGCTGCTGCTCCCCAGCCTACCAGTCCGTTTCTTCAGATACATCTTGCACCAAGATCTGGCCTGGCCTCTGGAAAAGCAGAGCCTCAAGGGGCAGTGGCCATTTGATTAATGCTAGCCAAGCCAGCGTTAGAGTAATTCCAAATCCAAACATGAGATTCAGTTTGCCTCATTCCTTTATGCATCAGTCTCTAGTCCAAACTGTGTTTCCTGGAGCTACTTGCAGATAACATTGAGATGAAGCTTGGCCAAGCTAGAAGAGAAACCATGCCTGTTTCCTTTCGCTTCCCCTGTGACCTGGACTGTGTAAAAAGCTCTTCTGCATGGCCTCTGCTCTTGTGGAAGGCCTCCTCTTTTACTGTAGTGTGCTTCACAGTGCACTGTGGAGTAGAAGCAGTTAATATATCTGAGCAAGAATGAATGACTTTGCCTAAACACCAGGATTCTGTAACAACCCCAGCGCTTGGAGATTCCCCTGCAGGGGGGAGAAGAGAGAGCATTTCTTGACTAGCTAGAAGCCCTGTGTACAGAAAACCTGCAGAGACTGGCAGAGAAAGCGAGTGAGCCAGGACTGGATATGTTCCAAGCGTCAAAACAAAACTGAGCCTCTCAGTGGAGGATGCTAAATTTTGACAACGGGAAAGAAACAGATAGACAAAGGGTGAGTGGGAGGGGAGAGTCTTTCCCTGCTAATGCTGTCTCCTCATAGCATTAAGCATTATTATGCATTTCCACATGCCATCGTGGGTATATGGCATTTTACTGGCAGCTAAAAGGCAGAATCTTGCCTGCAGGTTTTCACAGTATAAAGAACATTTTGGGGCACTAACAAATGAAAGTGCTCATTCTTTATAGGAGGGTCTTAGTAGCTTGCAGAATCAGGCAGCAAACGCAAGGCCTAGATCCCGCTTCTGTTAAGGTCTGTGAGAAAAGAGTGGGAACAAGACTAGTCTGAGGTGCAGGCCAGAATAAGGAAAGGAAGCGCTGGAGAAAGGTCACAAGCTGAACATCTTGCATGTTCATATCTAGCTTGCTCCTGGCTTTATCTCAGTATCTCTGAATCATTCCTCATTCTTAAGCTGTAATATAATAAACAAAGTTAACAGTCAGAAGGGGCAAAGCTTGCGAAGAACACGGGAGAGGTGGAAGTCATTAACTCAAGAAGGCTAACTGCAGTGAATGAATCCTGAGAGTGGGCATGAGAGAGATGAATAAGGCTGTGCAGTGAACAGGAAAGGCCGGGCAGCAGGAGAGAAGTAAAGTCTTTGCTTCAGTGAGATAGAGATGGGGCTGGGGAGGGGAAGATGTGCTGAGTTAGCACAGTATAGGATGAGGGAGGAAGGAGGGAACAGGCTCTGACAGAGCCACTTGAGGGCTTGGAGATTAAATGAAGAACTGAACTTTGATGTAGAAGGAGCCTGGAAGTCAGCACAGGTATTCAAAAAGAGAGAATGACACAAGTGGAACAGCAGGTAAGGAAAAGATAATGCAGCTGTTGCATGTTGGGTGTGTTAGTTTGAGTATTAAGCCTACTCTGTAGTCCTGCTGGGCCTCCCCATCTCTGAGAATGGAGAGGTTTTGCACTTTTCTGTCTGATCTAAATAGGTTAGTGAAGTCTCTGTATTGCTCTTGCCTAATAAAACAGCCACATATCAAAAAATGTTAGTCTAAAAGAGAAGACAGTCATAAGGAAAGGGCTGTTTGTAAGCGGTGGACTGCATGCACTTATAGCAGCAAAACAACATTACACTGAGGGGCTAAACATCCACTACGCTGGCCCACAAGTGGGAGTGCACAGATCCTTCCCATGGATTGGGACGTGGTCATGACCTCCCCAAAAGGCAACTAAGGAGATGTTCCCAGCAGTAGAACATTTCCTGCACTCCGTGGGTTTCTGAAGAGATCAATACTATTGTCTGCATTGTTTATTGCTGTTTCACTCAGTCATGTCCTTAAAGGGAGATACCTGCATTACAGAACTGCCAATATGAGCAAAAAACTTTCTTTTAATGTGGCTCTCTTTCCAGGAGAAGTCCCATCTCTTGCTTCTGTACAGATTAACATCTATGACAGAAGGAGCAGAAATTACACAACAGTCCCTGAATGTAAGTCCCTTTCCCCCAGATATATAGAAAAGAAAAGCTAAAGGAATGTCACCGTGGAAGGGGGAAGCAGAGGACTCTTCATCTCTACATGGCACCCAGGAAGATGAGCCTAATGTGGGTACCAGATTTTAATTCTGAGCTTATTTAGCTCATTGTGAGAGCAAGGATGGAATTTGAGTTGTTATGCTGCGAAATGAGGTGGATTCAGATTAGAAACTCTAAATAGATCTTTTGTCCCTTTTTATTTTTTTAAACAGTTCAACCCTCCTTTCACTTTTAATGCAATTTTCTGTATGTGAATATTTCCTATTTTCTTAGCAGTCCAGATCTTTCAGACTTCTTGCAATCTTTGGTTATATACTTCAAGTATGACTGCTTTTTCCTCATGATGGCCCTTCCTCTTTCTTCTCTTCCCTTCCCAAACACTGGGAAGTTTCTCTCAGCTTCTTTATCCCTGTGACTCTGTCTTAAATTGGCCAGTTTTTTTCTATCCATACCTAACACTGCCTTTTTGATTTTTACCACCTCTGTTGTCTGTTCATCTCAGACTTACACTAAATCTTTGACTCCCATCAAACATTCTTCCCATGTGCTTTTTAGTGCTCATCTGCAGTTTGGCTGCCTTCCTCCTTTCCTCCCTCTTCCATTACAGCAATATCTGCATTGCTATCTTATTTTTCTACTTTCATCTAACACTGGCTGCATTAAAAAAAAAAAAACATAATTCGTGATCTTCTTCAGGATATTTAGTACAGTCTCGATTTACAATTATTTGGGTGAGACCTTCAGGAACAATGTACAAATCCTTCCTCCAAGTCCAGCAGAAGACTTAGGTTAGTTTAATATGGATAAATCTGTTTCTATTCCTCCTTCATTTCTAAAGCTGCTGTTAGTCCTTTCTCTATTTCTCTGGCACTTGTATTCTTCTCAGTTTCCGTATTGTTCTCACCTCCCAGTCCGTTTCCAGACAAGTATAAGATACTTTATTTTCCACTTTCAATCACTGTTTGCTGTGATTTATCTTGCTCAGACCTAACACCTCCCTTTCCTGATTCTTTCTCATGCCTCTTCTCCTACTCTCTTTGTGGCCCTGGAAACATCTGACATAATTTAGTTGCTCAGGAAAACAACTACTTCTCTTGACCCCATCATTTAGGTCTGTCTCCTTACTCCTGCTTTCTACTTTACTCCTGTTTCCAGTAATTCCCTAGTTTGTGGTACTCTGCTCAGCTCTTTGAAAATAAGCCATTATCTTCTGTGTCCTTAGGCTCCTCCATTGGCACTGGCATTCTACTTAACAAGCGCTCAGAGTCTCCTTATTCTTCATGGAGCAGTTAAGAAAGTCACTCCCTCTTATCTCTCCTACATGACTGTCCCTATCCATTTTCACTGTACGTTCATGTGGACCATATCACAGAATTGTAATGATCTTCCTTCTTCTAATGACGTCTGGCCCTGTTTCCTTTTACCTTGTGGCAGCTTTGTGAAATGGTGGCTGGATCTGTCCGTCTGGGGGTATTCATAGTAATGAAGATACTCTGGTTTCCTAGCAACTGCTCAACTTTCAAGCAGTTCTTAGGACAGGGATGCCTCATCTGAGCTGGGATCCCTTCTCCAGGGATGAATGATCCTTTAAATATTTCTCTAATAAAAATGATAATCATACTTAGCATTCATACTGCTTTACATCTGCAGAGCTCGAAGCATTTTACAAAAATCTGTAAGCATCATTTCTCCATTGTAGAGATGGAAAAGCTGAGTCACAGAGATATTAGGGCCAATATTTTCATGTGTTCATTCATTTGATGCATCTTCATTTCTGGGAACCCAGTCTGAAATAACTTAACCTAATTGGTTTGCTGTAGGACTTGAAAGGAGCAATAGGTCTTCAGCACCTTTGTGCAATATAGAATACAGAAAACAAAGACACAAAATATCTCAGATGAAGCACTCAGAAGTGAACATCTCTGAGAATGTGTTTTGCATACCACTCGATCAAGACCCACAGAGCTCACCATTTCTTCTGGTATCACAGCCAAAGACCTCTTTGCCTCCATTCACTAGGATACTGTTGCTTCAGGATCTTCCTTCTGCCTTAGGTGGTGGTTAGAGATCAAATTGTTAGAGGTTTCAGAATGAATCTCCAGTTTGCACTTGACATATCCAGACCTCCTCAGATCTTTTCTCTGAGGAAGAGAGAAAATAACCCTGCCCTAGAAAAGCTAATGGTCCAGTAGCTGGACTCACCTCTGAAATGGTGGAAAAATTGGTTCAACATTCTTGTTCTCACCCAGCAAAGACTTCATCTTGGATTTTCTATATTCCATGTGAGTGAATTAATTATTTGGTTCTTCTGATTGCCTCTTTTCTTTCTCTCATTTTGACTACTATCTCCTATCTAAGCAATCTTTCCCCCTGAGTCTAGAAAGCAAGCTCCCGCAAAGAGTGTCAGATTCAACAAACTGACATTAATGGATGAAAAATGTGTTTCAGCAGAAAATTCTTTTGAGGTATACCAGCCACTTTTATTTCAATAATACTCAAATACACAAACCTTTTATAATTTCACTGCCTCTTCCCTGCTTACCTGAAGTCTCTCTTGCCTAAGAAAGCTTCTGGACTTGTGTCAGCTTTTCTCAGCTAACTTTTTCACAGACAGAATAGTTCCTCTTAAACGAAAATGCCTCAAAATCCATATTTCTTTTTTATTGCCCATTGAAATTTCTTCTGCAAACGTTGGGCATACTCTAGGCATTGTCCTGGATTCTTAATTTGTCTTCTCTAGCAGTATATGTCACGTCTTCAAATCTATCAGTAATCACATCCACAGTATGGTCTGTCCTTTACAACTTTCTTGCCTCATGCTTTTCAATTTTTTTTCTTTACAACAGAACATGATCAGTATTATATCTTTTCCTCCTCACCTCAAACCCATGGTTTCCCATTGTTTTCAAAACTAATTTGAATGCTCATTTCCTTTATTTTCATAATTGATTTGCCATTACTTATATTTCTCTGACTTCCTCAATGTCCCACAGCTTCAGCTTACAGAACTGCTTCTTTGGCCTGGACTAGCACTTCCATCTCTCTTTGTTGTTGTTGTAGTTGTTGGGTTTTTTTGTTTATTTGTTGTGTTTTTTTGGTTTGTCTCTCTTTTCCCTCTGTCTTGATTTAAATTGATCTCAGATTTGATTTCACTTGTTCTATGAAACGCTATTCTTGTATTTTTCCACTGTGCACCCAGTCCAACCTGGATTCTTCTAATACAGAGTAAAAATTTTATGATAAGGGGGATTTTAAAGCAATATAATATCACAATTCTGTGCATGACCAACAAAAAGCAAAATCATGCTTTCCTTCAAATATTGTCAAGTAGAAGCCTAAGAGATACTCAGTCCCCACAGATTATCAATCAATCAGATTTAACCCTCACACCCAACTGTTTCAAATTGTCCTTGGAGAAAAATCACTATCACCCTGAATTTGTTTGTTGACTGATATTTTTTTGACAACACAAGGGCAGTTCAACCTCTGATTTGTTTGCTAATCCTTTCCTGCCAGTATTACTTCAAGTATCTGAGATGTGAAATTCAGTTCTGTTATGGCTGGAAAAATATACCAAATTACTTTTAACTGGAACAAGTCAGAAAATACTCATCCTTACCTGGAAAATTCTGACATTCGTTGGGAAACTCCAAATATAAAAACTACTTTAACCTGTGCCATTAACTGGAAATAGATTTTTTTTCATTGCCTCCCTCCCCATTTCCCTATAAAAGGAATAACATTCTAGAAAGGGCCCCCCCAAAATAGACACTTTTGCAACTATTGTCATTTTGTGTAAAATCTCTTTTTTTTTTTTTTCCCAGACAATCATTTCCAGTGACTATTTGGTTATGGCTTTAACTCATTAATACTAGCATCTCACCAGAGCAAATGCTTTTTGATTATATATTTAGTATTTACTTTCTACAAACATGTTCACTTAAATATTGCTATTTGCATGAAAATCCCTGCCAGTAAATGTGTTTCTGGAAAATCCACAGAAGGCAAACACAAATGGAGTGGAAACACAATTGAAACAAATTTGTTAAAAGTAAATTGAATGATCGCATACAAATATCTTATGTAATATTTATTAAAGCCCATCTTCTCACATATTTTTTAACCACTGCATAATTTTTGCAAAGTAAGATACCACATCGTAACAACAGGCCCATCAGAACGTAACCCATCACTTAAAATGGTAGGAGTTAATCAATAATGGGAGATATAGCATGTCAGGTTTTCATTAAAAGAGTAGTCTTAGAGGCTACTCTAAAATTCAAGTCACATATGCTTCTCATTCCAAATGTATGCATACACTCTGTCCTAGTTTGACTTCAACTGCAGAATTCCTCCTTGATGAAATAAGCCATTTAACAAAGAAAATGTGCCTAAAGAATCAATACTTATGGATAATGATGGGGAAAGAGTATGAATTGCTGCCTTCTTTTGCTGGAAATATATCAGCTTTCTCCATTACTGATCTACCCAACTACGTTTCTTTTCTCAGCTACTCTAGGAAGGCTACTGTTGTAGTACAGGGTAGTCTTACAGGTGCTATTCTGGGTACCACATCACTATTCTCTTTATTGGATGGCTGGGGACGAATGTAGGGGAATCCAACAGCATTTAAGGTAGTTTAAGTTGTGTGAGTTATTTGTTGGCAGGACAGAGAAAATGACACATTACAGCAGCTCAATCTGCCTCCAATTCACTTAGCTCAAGCTGTGAATGCAGCCAAATATAAAAGATTGGCTGGTATTTTTATTAGATATAAACTTCTACCTTCTCCTTCTGAGCCAGTGAAACTGCTCTTATAGCTTGCTGGATCTAAGGCTCTCGCTCCTGAGTAGGGGAGTCCTGAAATTAAATCCCAGATATTACATGTAGTGAAATGGTTATAGTGTAGACTAAGAGCAATGGATAAATAAAGGTGGTATAGAAACTTATATTGCAAACATCAGATGAACTATTTAAGAGAGAGATGCCAGAGATGACACTGTTACTACATCTAGCTCTGGATCAATTATGCTACTGTATGCCATTACATGCCTAATATATAGATTATAAGCTAGCTATAAAACCAATAAGCAGCCCTTGGAATCACACACATTTCAAAATCAACAAAACACCAAGCGCTCATGTACCATATGTAGCACAGTGATAGTCTGTGCCATGGGGTGTGCTTGTGAATATGAGCAAGCAAATCTGGGGCCATCTGCAAAGTCATTTGACTGGGTTCCCCTGACTGCACAGTATAAAGTTGGGACTACAATATCTCTCTTTAACATGGTCCCAGCTCCTAGCTAACATGGGCATTCAGCTCCAGGAAAGTGGGATTAATAGTAACTGATATGTATCCATGCAAGGAGTTAATGAAGGTGACAGTAGAGAGGAAATGGCTGCAACAAATGCAATCACCGAAATAACAGATGAAGAAGCTTCTGATTATACAAGAGGCTCAAGATTTTATCAGGGATTAAAAAAAAATGCTGTTTGCAACCCCATGGGCAGTGGCTCTGAAGCACCAGCAGGCGCCAGAGGTGTAGCATCTCTCACGAGTTCAGGTTTTGGGAAGCCTCCTCTAGTCTGTGGGCACACTGACCGAACCTAATTCAGCAGGCCAGTCCATAGCCTGTTTCTCTGTTTATCTAACACATGTATCACAGGAAGAGATACTGCTTTATGAAATGCTTATTGTTTGTAATTGTGACTCAGGGCTATCCAGAACCATGGCATTGGCTGACAGAAACTCACATGGTCTTAGATTGCTTGTACTGTGTTTTGCATCCTCTCAGTTGACCAACAAGTCATTAAACTATTGAGCAGCCCTTGGTGACACAGTTTCACAGCCCTGGAACCTGCATTAGCACTAGAATCTCAGCATATGGGGACTATGATGCCTTCTCACATTTAGGGAAAAATCCTTTCTACCTGAGCTAAATTGCTTCTCTTATAATTATTTCCTTTATGTCCAGTAACAGCTAATACTTTATTTCTTTGCAATTTTTGTTTGCATACACGAAATAAATATTGCTGCTTTCCTGCCTGGTCCAGAATCTCTGTATAACTTTGTACTGTATAATAAGACTAGTAAAATCTATACAGTGTTGTGCAATTTCCTGAGTAACGAGCAACACAAATAAGACTTCATAAGAATATCCTTCCCCTAGTCCGTCCTGACATCAACAAGGTGCTACAACCTGGTGCAGGAATTCAAACCCAGTAGTATATAAGCTGACCAGAGACAGCTATGCTGAGTTTAAATATCTGTCCTTTCTCTCAGGACTTGGCAAGATATTGATGATTTATGTTATGGTGATTCCTCTGACCTAGCCCTGGAGATTTTTTCTGACAGAGACATGCAAGTGCCTGTACGTATTCTCAGGCCTCTAAGAAGTTACTAACTCCCATGTGCAGCCAACATGGAAACCAGAAAAAGGGTAAGTAATATTTCGCTCACTGGCCTTTGGAGGCGCAAGTGTTCCCATGGTTTCACAGGCTTAAGTATGCATACACTGAGCTCCACAGACCTTGGCATGGCAAATCACATTTTTCTTTTCTACATTTCTTACTCCCAGACCACTCTCTATGATAATAAGATGGATGATGCATTTCCCTGTTCTTTCATCTGAAGAATTAGGATTGGGCATTCACCTCTTCACCGTCACACCTGATAGGGATCCGTCTGAACATACGTCACCTACTCTCTGCTTGTGTGTTCTACCTGCAAAATCAGCAATACAAAATGCTTTCTTTTACTTTTTAATTACAAATATATGGCATAAGTAGAGCTTATAGCTTATATTGGTTTAAGATCTAAGATGGGCTATTTTCAGTCCTGGATCAGCACCTAAAGAGGTCTGCTAGAGTGAGGAGCTAAGATAAGTTTCAAAGGTGTGATGCACAAAGCAGTAGGACTAAAGTATTAATATTTAATTTGTCTATCTGCCACTGAAAGTTTGGGAACTGTTCCTTTTCATTGACGTAAAACATCTATTTGTATTTCTACTAGGATAAGATATCAACCCTGGCTCTTGTTGGATAAGGCCCTGAGCAACCTGGCCTGACCACAGAGCTGACCATGCTTTGAGGAGAGTTGGACTCTCTCTAGATACTTCATGAGATTATTTCCTGCCTAAATGATTCAATGATTCTATGATTCAGACTTTACTAACACAACTGTCTGGTTGGTATTTTCTCTCTCAACACCATCTTTGCTATTAGTGAAGGGAGTACAAGCAGAAATGGAGTTGAAAGCCAGCCTTTCAAAGCTTGTAAAACCAGCACTGAAATACATACACAGAATGATATGATCAGGCTATAAATACCTACAGAGACTTAAAAGTTCATCCTGTCACAGGATCCAGCTCCTGAACTTGTGTTTTAACTAGAATTTACAATGCAAGAGGCAATCAGATTGAAAAACATATGTAGAGAAGCAGATACTTCCCTTAACTAGCAACATATTGACAGACTTCTGCAAGTTCATGATGTACTTAAAAAAAATTAAGAATCTGTGTCAAGCTGTATATAGGAAATGATGAGCGCTCTGGCTGATCCATCCCATTGGGGTCCTGTTGTTGTTCATAACTGTTAAAACAACAAGAACATTTTTGGATGGAACCCCCGAGATTACTAAGACTTACGATGCATTACTAGTTTGAACTGATCAATGAAGCCAAATCAAAGGATAGAACTGAGACTGAACTCTGATCCAGGCATCCATGGATGCTTTATTCAACTTGGGGTAACCAGGGGTGTCACCACAATTTAGAAGTGCTATGAGTAAAGCAGGAAAATGAGATTCAGGGGATCCTGGTGAAGCAGTCTCCACAGATGGAATGCAGTATATATCCAAGTACATAGACCTTGTTGTAATTTGCTGGAAAGTAAAAACTCAGTTAGTAATTTACAAGGAATTGCAGCAAGTATTCAAAACTCAGTAATTCACACAGCCATCAGTAGACTCCAATTCCCTCTCTCTCTAGCACTGGGTTTAAGGTTTTGTCAGATGCATACAAGGTCATCTCTGGACATGCACTTGCTCTAGATGAATGGATTTGAACTATTAGTTTTGTCTCTTCTCTAGTGGGGCTAGTACCATTTCACTCCATTATTGCAATGATGAGATTAGTACAGGCAATGAGGTCATGACTGCAGCTACCTTGGACCTTCGAGGGTCTCTAGGGAAGTGTAGCTCTTGTCTCTAAGAATGCAGCTGCACAATTTCAACCTGCATTTATCTTACAAAGCACTGTGTCTTGAACTGAAGTTCTGCACAACAGGATTCTTCATAATGGACTTGACAAATCTGGGGCAATACATAGAAAATCTTCCTTCAAGGGAACAGGTTCAGGTGCACTGACACCAATTTTCACTCTTCAGCAGATGGAGGACTATTTGGAGGTGGAACACTGAAGATGGTGTTGTTGCCAAGACATGTACCCTGATGTTGAGGGGAAGGAGCTGTCAAACAGAAAGGTTACACTGATAAAGAACTCCCAGACCACAACTCTGTTCCAGTAGGAGGAATGAATGACTGATGACCTTGGACTATCCCCACAGAATGTGTACAAGGAGAGATATTAAATGTGTCTGAGGAAAGAATCTAAGATGAAACACAAAGTGCACAGCCATCCAAACTGATGGAAAGTGGTAGTGCTGACTGGCCTGACAAATTTTTTTGCATATGTAAGGCAGAGCCTGGAAATGAGCTGCCAGGTAGAGCTAAGTACATTCTGTCCTTGAGGACTTCTGCATGAGTTCTTAAGATCGTCACAGGATCTCCCTGTGAACTCAAGGAAATGTACATCAGTTCAAGACTAGGTTGCCATGTTTACTAACTTGTGAGAGGATAGGAATGAAAGGACAATCTTGCCATTTTGAACTTTGGATGTTACTCTGGAAGTTACCAGGAACTCCACTCCGCCCCATAACCAAGCAAATTTCCTAGGCAGCAAGCAGAATCCTGGTGGAATCACACAGGATAAAGCTAAGATGGACATACTCCAGGTTGTAATGAATAGCAGAGGAGAGAGATGTGATACACATTTTCTCTTGTTGCCTTGTCCTGCACACACTGGACTCTGTAAGGCTGCTGAAATACTGCTAAGTCACTGTGGTAGACATTGCTTCCTAACGCCACCATATACAAAAGAAGAATGAGGGGTCCTCTGGGAAAAAGCAGAAAGAGGGATAGTAGAGAGAAGATTCTGGAGGAAAAACCAGACAGACGAATTTAGGCAGGATGCTTCAGCTGAGACACATGTTGAATAATACTTCTGTGTTTTGTTATTCATAAAGTCAACATTCTGGCAGAGGATGGATCTGGATGCTAACTCAGCATTTGTGTGCTACAGTAAGAATGTAGCAGGCACTCGGTCCATTTCACTTTTTGAAATTATCAGCTAGAAAAAAATGAATTAGCTTCATGGAACATCTGCCCTATGAGGAGAGACTGAGGGAGCTGGGCCTGTTCAGCCTGAAGAAAAGGCTGAGAGGGGACCTGATCAGTGTATATAAGTACCTCAGGGGAGGGAGTGAAGAGGATGAGGCTGGCCTCTTTTCAGTGGTGGCCACCAACAGAAGTAGAGGTAATGGCCACAAACTGAAGCACCAAAAGTTCCACAGGAACTTAAGGAAAAGTTTTTTAACACAGAAGGTGCTGCAGCACTGGAATAGGTTACCTAGAGAGGTTGTGGAATCTCCATCTCTGGAGATCTTGAAAATCCGCTTGGATGCAATTGTGTGCCACGTGCTCTAGGTGACCGTGTGTGTGCAGGGGGTTGGACTAGATGATCTCTAGAGGTCCCTTCCAACCTTAATGATTCTATGATTCCCCCCTTATCCCACCTAAATCATTCTTCTCTGAAGCTCTACTTCCTCATTCGTGCTATGTCTGTGACCTATATGTATATATACACACATATAAAATCCAGTGTGTCTCAAAGGCAGCTGACATAGAAATCACAGAAGGGATATTGAGGCCTTTTGTTCAAAATAGATTTACACACAAAGTTAATCCCCTTTTGGGACTTTGCAATAACTCTCAGATTAGAGAGACAGAAGAAGGTAGGATGGATGGAGTGTTGACTATACCCCTGCTTGATGCCCTTGAAAGGAACTTATTGAGGTGACTCTGCTCGCTCTTATTGAAATGCTCAGTGAGTTACAGAAATCTAGAAAACCTTTTTTGATGCTACATGAGCACATTCTTTGTGTAATGTAAACTGGGAGATCAGTTCAACTCTCTAACTGTGAGAAAGCATAGCCATAGTAAAGTAAAATTGTTATGAGAATGAGTGAATAAGTATTTAGAGATCAGTTTTCTGTCATCTTCCAGGGACAGAGGCTCAGTAAAAGCTCGCAGTATTTATAAAACCCAGCTGGAACTAGATAGGAATTATTTTGCTCTTTTGTCACTGTTTGTTGGAACACAGGATTTAGGAAGATATCTTTTGTAGAACTTCTAGGAGCACAGCACTGTGTCCTTTGTGCTACGATATGCACATATTTGGGAATCTGGTCAGGAACACAAGCAAAGACACAGATCCTACCTACATGTTGTGAGGGAACCAGAAGAACAGAAGGGGAATCCAGGCTGATAGTTCTAATCACTGTACCTCTTCTAAAAATAGCTTCAACAAGCTAGAGAGAGGGGAGGCAGGAAGGATAAACATAGAAATTTTCACAATGGGGTAAATGGCCAAATCCCAAAGGATGACCTTAAGAAAGTCCTTCCGAAATGATTAAACAGGCCATATCAAAAGAATGACACCCAAGAAAGTAACCTCTGAAGTCGATTTTTCTCTTCTCTCATGTACCTCATTAACAGTGTCCTCCACACCTCTGGTTCTGCTGTTCCCAGAGGGGGATCTATGGAGCTGAAACTTGATGTTTTGTCATGATGGTGTAAGACTCCAGGAACTGGGGTTGAAAGAGATGTGGTAAGTGCTGACTAGGGGCTGCCAGCAGAGCATAGAGGGCTCCTAGAGAAAGGTACATACTACAGCTGAGAAATACCCTTAATGTATTTGTTTGTACTAGGCCTGCTTTGATCAGAGACATCTGTTGCCCTGTCTTGCTAGCCCAGAAATACTCTCTTCCATTAAAAGGAGGGAGAAGTAAGAGCTCAGCTGCAGGGGAGGACAGAAATCAGAGAGTGAGGGAGGGAACGGTGGAGGAAAGAGCAGGTATAGTGCATGTCCGATGCTGTCCATCTGTTCCTCATTAACCAGATGTCCCCCACCCACCTCCTGAAGTGCCATTTACTGTGTATTGTCAGGACTAGAAAGGGATAACATTGCCACCATGGAGCAAACATTCATACACCAACAGGAGTCCTGCCATGCAGCCATCCCTCCCTCCACTATGCCTCCAGACTGGATGCCAAGTCCCTCTTTTCCTAATGAGCTTTTAAACAGTTACATTCTCATAAAGCTTCTTGCATTATAATTGCCATTTGTTTGACCTATCTCTGAAAATGGCAAGTTATTTCAGCCCTGTTTACCACAATCAGATCTTACTTCCTGTAAATGCGCCATCACTTCCTGCAGTATTTAAATGAAGAAAGAGTGAATTCTTGATTTAGAAAGTATTTTCTGCATGCCAAACTTCATCATTTTAAGAGGCAGAGGGTCCTTGGATTCACATCTGTATCCAAAGAACAGCAGTAGATTTATGGACAATTCAACCTACTAAAGATTATTCAGAAGTGCAGGAAGAGCCATAAATTACTTTGTCTATGTTGTTAGCCAAGGATCATTTATAATAAGAGCTCATTGAGCCAAGGGTGATCTGTGCATTGGTCTGTGTGTGGGCATGTCAGCGTAAGGAGATTCTGTCTTATACCCTAAGTTTTATTCTCAGCGTGTTCATGGAAAGCTTTCCTTTGCTTCAATGTCCCCAATGAAATCAAAGCACTCTGTCCTCTTCCCTCTAAATCATACCTCAGCACAGCTTATAAATTGTAGTGTGCAAATGGAACATTGTCTGAGCTATAGTCACAGATTACGTGATACTTCCGCTTAATTTCATCTATAAAAATGTGGAGGTTGTCGCCAGTGCCCATGAGTTGTGTCACTGCTAGATGACCTGTGTCTTCATGCTCTAAGCTCCTGTGCAAAGAATATAAGTGGATGGAGGAGATCCAGGTAAGCAAGTGTCCTCCAGAACCAGTAGCTCTGACCTCTTGCCAGGTGAGCAGTTGAGGACCCTTATTGCTTGTTGAGGTAAATTTGTGTCTCTTTTGAGGTCGTTGTACCTATCAAGTGTTCGGCTCTACTGGAATAATAGTGGGTTTAAATATCTTTTTCCTCTGTGCCAGCTTTTGAACAGCTGGTCCTGATCCTCGTGGTGATTTGGGACCTTTGTGTGAGTTAAACATTCTCCTTCATGTTGTGGTGTTATTACATTTCTGTTACTGTGGGAATAGCTTCAGTGTGGATGTGTGCTTACTGTTAGGTAGAAAATGTGGTGTAGTACTTCACACACCACTGAAAATAGCTGGGCCTTAAATTCTGAAGGGTGATGACTGAAGTCAAAGACAGGGGCGGTGGGATGACTGAGACACAGGTTCATTGCAAAGAGCTGAACGAACAAGCTGGATAAGGATGGAGAACAAAACAGAAAACTGCGTTAAGAAATGGTAGAAAATAAGTGGTGGAGAGTGAACAGCTTTTTGAAAAGTGAATCATAAGTTATTGAAGGGAATAACAATGTTCAGAAAAGGCGGGCAGCCTGAAGGTAGAAGGCTTCACACAGTCCAAGGGAGAGGGAGCTGGGGGTGGAGATTGTATTTGCTATTTTTTCATGATCTGTATTTGCTGAGAAGTCTAAAGAGGTGTCAGGTTCAGATGCTATGTGCAAAGTTCATCTTTATTGCACATTTGTTACATCTAGCAGGGCCTGACAAATTAAAGTGTAAGCCAGAAGACTCATGCCTAGTGATAGAATTCTGTGAAAGGCTTTTTTTAAGGCTACCTGAGGAAGTTGTATGAGCCCACAATGACAGGCAACTGCAGTAGGAGGTCAAGCTCCCAGGAGGAGCTGTCAGATAGAGGCTCTGTGCCCCCAGAACACCTCTGGAGATTCCCAGTCAGGTGTTGCGCTTTTTTCTCTTCACATTCTAGAAGCTTAAAGCACATTGAAAATTCAGCAGCTGGATTCTGGATCTGATGAGTGTCCAACAAATGGCTCCCAGCCAGGTTTGTGACAACCTGATCAATCAAATTTAGAAAATTCCTTTTTAGCTCCACAGCTGATATTAGAAAGAACTGGGGACATATTTGGGAACTGAAGACACCTGCTGAGCTTGAATGAGAAATCAAAAAAAAAGACAAGCAAATCGAGAGAGGAATGGATGGATGATGGTGAGAGGATTCACTGGGCTACTGTGTGGAAGAAAGGAAACAGAGATAGATGCCTAGCTGTGTCATTGCTTGTGTTACGTGACTCACATGGGGCTGCACTACTTTTGCACTCTTGATGTGGATACATTTCAATGTCTTGCTTTTGCGGTGGAAGAACACAGCTGAAAATTTCTTTGGGAGGTTTACAAATGACATGGGAAGCCTGAGAAGGAAGCTGGATTCCAGCAAGACATGGAAAGGCACAGCCACAGTGACTGTTGTTGCTGTTAAACACCATCTGTCACAGATGTACCCAGGAACTCAGTATCGGATCCTCTTACATCACAAAGGTTAAATGAAATAAAATGCATCTTAGCCTCACATGCATAATGAATGAATATAATAGTCAGTGGTTTATGCTGACTTATAGTTGTTGTGGCTTTGACCCAATAAGTCAACTGCAGGCATTAACCTCCCTAATGGCCACACCATCCTAGACTTCAATGGCATAAATTTTCTGCTTCTTTCTGCTACATGTGTTTTTTTCCTTCTCCTAAAACAAAGCATTGTAAAGTTGATTTGTTTTTTAGTATTTTTTTCTTGGTACCAAGTATACCTTCAGTTGCAGGAAGAACAATACCCCAGAGTTCTCTCTTTCCCCTTTGGTTCTAAGAACCTCTGAGTATCAAGCAGGCTTTTCTTTGGCAAGAAAAAAGATAATAATGAATGACTTAAAATAGCTGCTGAGGAAAATATGAGTTTGATTTCAATTGCAGAGGGAATAACTATTTTTTTGGCTCATTCACTGACACCAGTAGAAGGCCAGCAAGATCTGATGGTGCTCCTATACAGACCTCCTGTGTTCAAAGAATCCAGGAGCTTGTAAGTACTGTAAAGCTTGAATCAGCTCTAATACATTTTTTTATTTCAATCCATGACATTTCTGTGGTGCTTTTGAGATCATTTGTGTATTTCACTCATAGAAAATAAACAATGCACTGCAGTTGTGTGATAGACAGTAGGGCCAGGTAAACAGGTCTGTGTAAGGATGGTGAAGTAATATGGACAGGAACCAAAGTTTTGCAGAAAAGTGATTTCATCTGTGTCACTGGCTTTGTGTATATTTAGCAAACCACTTAACCTTTCTGTGTCCCAAATTCTCCATGTATAGAGCAGGCATGGGAGAATTTCCTTGTGCTCCAGGGACACCAAGACATGGAATGCGCTAAAGAGTGAGAAATAATGCACTAACAGAATACCTTCAGCAGGCATGAACAGGGGGCAGCAGTGTCCTGCATAGGAAGAACAAGTTGAAATCTCAACAGTGACATTGTTTTTGCTGATGAAAACGGGACATTTTCTTCAGTAAATCATATATTGTTTTTTTGTTTGTTTGTTTTCTTAACTGTGATGGCACTAGTAGGCTCAATATGTCATCCTTTTTGGTACTAGTAGAACTTTTGTATGTCAGTCTGTCATATTTTTCTGGAAGTGCCATGTGTGTCATGGAAATTACATTTATTTCAAGAGGTTTAAAAATGTTGTTGAGACTATTCTTTCATTCCTTTTCTATGAAGCAAGAGTCAATTACTATCAAACAAACCACACAGACTTTACAGAAGGCCGTAACTATTAAAAGAATCATAAAATTGTCTTCCTAGGCATTAAAATGTCAAGATTTAAACTCTTGTCATCTGATGTGAGTATTGTAGTGAAACTGGGTATTTCTGGTTTTCTCACTGAAACAGGTGTAGAGATTAAAGGTGATTTTATTCTGCCTTTCTATTTTTCTGACCAGCAGACCCGAAGAGATTGGTTTACTCCCCAATGTAAGTTAGAGTTACCTCGAGGTTGTTCTAATATTATACCTGGTCAAATGATGATTTAAAACAAGATACCACTTACGTAGGGGATAACTGTGACATAATGTCATTACTTGTATTATTCTTCCCTTGGTCACATCCCCTAACTGAGGGGAGGTTTATGCATTTCTTGACTACATGGGGATTTCCCTATGATAGGGAAAGTACCCACTTAAACCAGCAATATACTGCAGTATTCGTGGAGGTCAGGATCTCTTTCTGACTGTGTGGAGTCAGACAGCAATATAATTAACTGAAATGGCATGATATTTTCTGTTCTGAAAAAGAGGTCACTAGCTCAGTGACTAGACTTGGCTGTTATGGGCCTTGGGTAGGTGTCCTTTTGGAGGGGATAGAGAGAAAATCATCACAAAATTGCAGTGCTGCTTAAACTAGAAAATGAGACAAATGCACATTTTCCCAGGAAGAAATACTTCATCCATGATAAGAAGCAGTAACCAGGTGCACTAAAAGGCTACACAACATACCATTCTCATCATTCCCCTGACATATCCCAGTAGGGTTCTTGACAAGTTCAAGAGGTGGTATCTAAGTAACCCAGCATGACCTCATGACCCAGCAAAAAGCTGTATGACACAGCAGTACCTGATGTAACACAAGCAAAATCACCAAGATAACCTAACGTGACCCACTAAGTTAACCCTGTGTGACAACATTTGATTTATTATAAATGACATGGATTTAATCACTCACCAGAGAATGCTGAATGACGCAGCACAGCGCTGCTCACTGTGCCTTTACTGAACTGGCATGCTTTTATTGGCTTAGGGAACACACCCATTGGGTGATTCATCTAATTAATGAGCAGCCAATCCTCCAAACACTAATGAAATACATCTATATTTTACTTGTAGCATTTTCTAGCAAGCCATTTAAGCTTTCCTGCTGCACTCATCATGCTAATATATAAGTACATCGTACTTGATGGACAGAGTGTTTTAGGATTGAGGTTAAAGGGAAAATCTGGTTCCTGATAGGATACAGTTGTATAATTTTTGAATTTATAGTCAGAATATATATATATGGTAGATCAGCTGATTAATTGCTACACTGGCTCAGCACAGCTTAGGTGTTCCTTCCATCCCAATAATATTGAGACAGAACTTCTAAGAGCTATGCCCACTAAGAAACAGTGTTAAAACATTGCTGTAAGGTGTTACATATATCCCAGATACATCTTTAGATTTCTGCAGACAATTGGAAAGACAATATGCTTCTTCCCCACTGAAAAAATAAGTATAGATAGCTTCAAGGTGAATAACAAACTATCCACTAAATCATTAATGAGTTATCACATGTAAGCAAAAGCACAGATATAGGGCTTCATGCTTAAGTTCATTCTAATTGCCTCACTCAGTAGCACAAAACAGGGGGAAAAAAGTTTCATTTTCTTTTGAAGACATTTTGAATATTCCAGAAGACGTATTTTCAGGGACTAGTGGACATGAATGTGGCTTAGAACTCTAATGTAGATTAAAAATCTTTCATCTTCCTCTCTCATTCTGGATTGTGTGTCATCCAGACAGGCCAGAACATCTAGCTTACATTTGAAGTACAGCCATTAGGGCCTCAGTTTCCCTTACTCCTTTGCATGTTCCTCAGTCAAATATCCTTGAGATCAGTTCCTTCCCACATGAACATCAAATCTCCTCTCAGCTGCAGACTCTATCACAATTTGCCACCGTTCTTATACTATATCGTCTAAGTCTAGATTCTCCCTCATCTGGGCCCACCCTCCTCCTAATCTAATGCCCTGATATTATTTTCATAATATACCATAACAACATGCAGAGATGTGAACTAATCTGTCTCCCATCTTGTCATCTTCTCTCACATATCCTACCCAGTTGGTAGAATCTGATTTCATAGGACTATGGACACTTATTCTTGAAAATCGATCACTGACCCAAAAGATAATTCCTGCATTGCTGGCCTAGAAGACAAAAATTTGTTATCTGGAAAAAAAGATGATACTACAATTATTCTTATATTAGGTCTTGAAAAGGCCAGGAAGTCCTAGTACATTAGCAAGGAAAGGGATGATGGTAGCTCAAGGGAGTCCTGGCAGGTGCAGAAAGTCACCACATTTGAAAGCGAAGTCCACATTTGATCACTTATCAACAATTTATCAATAGCTCTGTGATTAAAAACAAAGCTCTTTCACTTCATTGAACACATTCAGTGCCGTTTGCTCTACATTCCAAATGACTGAGCTGATGTTCCAATGCAGCCTATTTTTAGTATTTCTGATTAGTACATTATTCGGGAAATGCTACCAACTGTGTATCTGTTGCAGAGACCTAATTCTTCCTGTAGATTCCAAAGAAGAGCAGGGTTTAGTATACTTTTTTAAATATTTATTTGGATGTGAGTTCAACCTTCATCCCTGTTCTGATGGAGCTCAGTGATGTGGTGACCAAGGAGTTTTTTCTCTTCTTCAGTCTTTTTTCTTTTTCTTCTTCTTCTTCTTTTTCTTCTTCTTCTTCTTCTTTTAATGGAGAAGTCATATTACACCTCTCTCCAAGAAAACTAACATCAAGATTGACAAAAAGCTAGCAGTCTCAGTGAGAATTAAAGAAGATACTCATAATAAGTGATCTCATGGGTATCTGAGTAAATTACCTCCTCCAGATCAGATTTTTATTTATTTTCAGAACAAACTATTTCTTTGCTGGTAAATCCTGCAGTGTTGTCAAGAAGCCAATGCATTTTCACTGGTAAATGACAACCCTAGGGAAAGTAGTGGCTGTGTACCCCTAGGGCTGCTACCACACGGGCTAAAGCATTCCAGCATTGCCTCTTCAGCAAGCTTCAGCCCTCATGTGAAAGGACAGGATCTGCAGGTCACATGGAGATTAGTCTCTATGTCCTTCAGCCCTGTCTGCTCAAACTGAAAGGAGAAATACAGCTGTGATGGCGTCTCTGGCTCCAGATTTCTCAAGGACTCAAACAGGCAACTGGGACCACATCCTCCAAGCTCCCTTTCAGCACCCCAAATATGATATCCCTCCCATAGGAGCTGAAATAAGACCTAACCATTCATTTCTTTCAGACTACTAGTAGTTACCAAATGTGAAAAAAGAAAACAAGAAACAAAAAAGGCTATGTAGGCATGCTGGTTTGGAGATATGAGAATTAGACTGAAAGCTGTGAGTCTCTTACTGTAAGTCTCCATGGCACAATGCAATGTGACCTCGCAGGACCTTAGAAGCAGCACACCTGAGTAAGCGCAGCATCCTGACAGTGCTCAGACATGCTCATAATTTGTGTATGCTGAACAACACACTTGAGTAGCCATTAGGGCTTCTCGTACCTAAGCTAACTTGCTTAGAGTTATTCAGGTATCTTTTTATGACACTGCCTGGTTCTGGGCATTCTGCTTTCCCTGCCCTGGAGAAGGAGATGAGGTCAGTTATAGGTGTAATACCCTATTATAAAAAAAAAAAAAAAGACACAAGTTTTATGTGTGTTAGCTGTATTCTTCTTTGACAGTTTTCATAAGTCATTTGTCACCTTAGATTGTTGCTTCTTTGTTGTAGGGAAGACACCTCTTTTTCTGTTTGTCTAGTGTCAAGCACAAGATGTTTCAGCTCCATGCAGGACATTTTGGTGCAGTCACAATGGCAATATAAGGTAAAATACTCAGAAACCCTCCATTGCTTGAAAAGAGTGTAGCACTAACATTTGATTTCCCTGCCTTGCCATAGATAACTTGGCCAAAATTACATCAAATCTGTATCGCAACCCTTTATCTGTATCCCCTTCCTTTATGAGAGGGAATGTAAAAGATTATATGATTTACAACTATAAGGCTGGGAAACAGAAACTCAGTACAAGGAATGGCTACGTTTGTCTTGGTTGGTTAATGTGACTGATCTTGTTCTGTCTATGTGTATCTAAGGCTCTTTTTTTTTCTCCCATGGGCTGGAGCAGGAGAGAGAGGCAGAATAGGCCTCCAGGGTGGTAAATGCTGTCATCAGAAGGAAGAAATCATTCCCATTCCATGAGACAGAGGAGATGGATAACATATCTCTCTCTCCATCTTTTGCACTGCTCCAGTTGATATTTCTGCTTCTCTCCAGCCAGGTCTCTCCTGCCTCCATGTCCCTGGGTCCCCGATTCACACTCCTTTCTCATACCACATTTCCCAAATAGCTTTAAGGCACTTCCTTCGAGCCCTTATGCTGCCTTGCTATTGCCACGTCTCTATCTCACACCAGAGCTGAGCCCTTAGTTCTGCCTTGTGTAGTGGAATCTATCCAGCTGTGCTTTCTAGCTGCCACAGGCCCTCTCAGCCCCAGCCTTTCCTGTGTCTGATCTTCTCCCAGGAACAATCCATTCCTCCAATTTCTATAGAACAGTGTAAATCCTCCTTAGCCCTGGAGCCTCTCTATCCTCACAGTGCAGTCTGTCTTCTGTCTGAATTCTTTCCTCCTCACTAGTCCTTTAAATGTGGGCCAAGCTGTAATGATGCAGCTCACAGAACACCTTTCTCCTGTGATCTCAGGCAGCCCCTGGAATTAATTCCTGGGAACTCATTTTTATCCTTACTGAGTTACGTTTTTCTGCATATATGTTGGCAAAGTGATAACTGAAGAGAAGAAGAATGGTGCAATGGTTAGGCAGTCACCTGAAATCTAGGGAAATTTTCAGTCCCAGGCTTCCTGTGTTCTGTGCTGCTCTTTGCATTGCAGTTCACTCTGCAGGGTAGACATAGTTTCCCTGTTCCTCCCTTTTCCAGCAGTGAACTGGCTATGCTGCTCTGCTCTCAGCAGATGTTACCTTCAAGGCTATGAGCTGTTCAAATACTGTGACAATGAAGATGTCTCAGCTAGAAGAAACTGTGCAGCTTTTGGCTCCATTTACCTCCACCTCCAAGCCTGTCCACGGTTGCTGTTATGTCACCGCAAACCCCTGTGCTTCAAGATAGGCTCTGTCATTGTCTTTGGTTTCCTTCCAAGTTTCCTAGTTTCCTACTGACAATTTCTGTGGAATTTCTTCTGTGTTGAAAGTATAACAAATGTCTCCTACTTTGTAGACACCAAGGAAGCAGGAGAGATTTAAACATCTCTGTGACAGGCAAACCTAGGGATAGCCTGGTGCTAAATCCCTCCCAGCCTGGAGCATACAAAAGGTCCTTGCTCTGGTTAGTTCTTGAGAGAGCAGCTATACATCTCTGCTTCTGATATTTCTCAGATCATTTTACTATTTCTCTTCATGCTGTAAACTGCTTGGTCTCCAGGAAGACAGGTCACTTGGGCACTAGCTGGGAATGAAGCTCCTAAAGCAAGATGTGATAACGCCTCATCCAAAAAGTGAACTGTGCAGGGCTGATCTGAAACAAATTGGAGAAGACAGGAAGCAGGCAATACTTATTCCTGGGTGTCTCCTCTCCCCCAGACTTCATTTCCACAGTTCTTTAGGGCTCTGTCTCTCTTTCCTCTGCTCTCACTGCCCCAGAACCACCTGGATCACCTTCCTCATCCTCCTGATAAGTTTCCTGCTGTCTATGGCTGGACATGAGCTCCCAAATGCTGGGAAACTGGCCGTCCTCCAGTTATGCCGTTTAATAAGACTTCGTAGTTGATTCAGCTATTCCCTCTGCTTTACTTCACCTCTGAAGCACCACTCTCCAGTCTCTGAATATTGATTCCTCCCTCCCCCATGCACATGATGACATTCTCTTCCGCTCAAGTCCTTTCAGGCGCTGCTGATCTTGAAGCTCCCCAATTACAACCACTTTTCTTGTGCTGGTGACACCTTAAGAGACAACAGCAGCTGCCTATAAAGGGCCTCTGCCATCTGTTTCCTCTGCCACTTCTCTGAGACAGCTCTAGTTATATACAGAAAAAATATTTAGCACAGTTCATTCACTCCCTCACTCAAAAATGAGCAAGCGAAAATGTCTTCTTTCATAATTCTGGCTCTGCCCTTCAGAAAGTCATGACCCACAGCCTAAGAAAAAGGGTAGTGCTTTAATCTAAAAGGAAGCCGCAGAAAATCTCAATAATTGATCCCTTGGGATCCCATACTCTGAAAGTAGATCTAGGGGACGCTCTGCATTTGGAAATGTTTCCTCCTGGCTGTGTGAAAGGCAAAAGCCAGAGCCAGGTCACTTCATTGCAACCACCAGCTAGGCAATGACCCACCACTGACTGCCTCTGAAAGGAAACACACACACACTCACTTAGCCGTCCGTCTGTTTTTACCAATTCTCCATAGAGGCTGAACAGGATCAAGAAGGTTCCTACCCAGGAGAGCTGGGGGCTAGAAATGTAAGGGCAAGAGCAGCAGTATCATCAAGGGTGAGAGTCAGAGCAGAAAAGGTCAGACATGAAAGACGAAGAGGAGAAAAATGGGGAAAATAGAGGAAGAAGGAATTTAGAAGGGCACAGGTGGAAGGAGTGAATAAAAATTGAAACTGAGAAAGAAAAGTATTAGGCAACATATCCAGGAGAAAGTATAGCTGCAGAAAATGGTTTTTAGAAATTTACTAGTTACAGTGGACAGACTACGGTTAGGTTACGGGAGTCAGCAAATGCAATCAGATCAAAAGTGGTTGTGTTGCAGTGCTTGACTTACAATACTGAATGACCATGGCCATAAACCTGGGGTATATTCAGTGTTCAAACGCGATCCATCCCATTGCAGCTATGCTACTGATACCAGCAAGATCTGAAGAAAGATAGAAGTTCTCTGAGTGAAGGAAATTTAAGAATGAATTGTAGTTACGAAGTAGTGGGAGGAGGAAAATAAAACAGATGCTAAAAATACATGTTCAGGAGGAGAATGAAAGCTGAGAAATAGGAAGAAAAAAAAAACAGAAATTGATAGAAAATCCAGGGGACGGAGGTGGATAGTGCTATTCTTTATTTGACAGAATGTGTACTTTATACAACAAGCTAAGTCAGGAATTTAAAGTTGTTCTTCTGCTTCTAGCAAAAATACGCATCAGAAGAATTCCTATTCATGGATAGGATGGCACAGCATTCTCAAGCTTCTGTATACCATCTTCATTTTCTGTTTTTTTTTTTTTTTTTTTTTTTTTTTTTGGGGGTTTTTTTTTTTTTTTTTTTTTTTTTTTTGGTGTGTTTTGGGGTTTTTTTTGTTTCATTTTTTTTTCCCAAGGCTGGCAGGTAGGAGTATATGCTCTGGGGGACAGGATGTGCAGGATACAGCTCAGATGCTTCTCTGGGGAGTTACAAATTTGATGGGAAGCTAGTATAGAAACTTCAACAGCCTGTGCCACAGAAACAGAAGTGGCTTTCACCTATCCTACGGGCTTGTTATGAAAACTCTGATTGTGTAGTTTGGAATTCTATGGGGTAGGTTTTTGTAACACAAAGTGGGTAAACAGGGCTGGGAGACAGAAAGCTATCAGTATATAAAAAGAGTTTGAATGAAAAACAGAAATTCAAAAGGAAGAAAAAGAGAATGCAAAATCTGGGGTAGATTCGTGGTCATCTTGGCCGTTTTACCAACCCAAGGTGAAGAACACTTAGGATTTTTTCCCCACAGGCAGAAAGAACAGCTTGTTAAACATTGCAGAATTTCTCTAATGCGGGTGAAGCTGATGAAAATGAAAATGGCTTTGAAAAGTGCCTATAGGACTGGGTGACCTGCTAGGACAGGTAGGTGCAGAACCTCACTAGCTTCAGAGTTGTTGCACCCGCACCGGAAGTAAATTTAGTCCTTAGTCTGTCAGGACCAGCACTGGTGAAGCAGAGGCATGGAGTGACCTTGGAGGCATGGCTGTTTAAAGCAAGCATGGCCCTGCCCCTGCCTAATTCCCTTCTTGCCTACATGGGTTGTGAAAGCTCCATCCAAGTTAGTGAGAGTCCACCAGAGCAAACAGGGGGAGAATCAGGCCTTCATCTCTTGTGCATAGAAACACTACAGTATTTTACGTCATCAGATGCCAGTTCAGTAATCATTTCCACAGATACAAGAAAAAAGAGACAACCTCGTTTCTAATTTAGTCATGATAGCATCAAAGAGACCCAAAACCTAGTGCTTCCTGGGAAGCAGGGACTTTAACAATAATAATTCTTTGCACATATATAGCACCTTCATTGCTAACTACTTATTTTATACCCTGGGGTATGAAGAAAAAGAACTCCACTTAATTCCATATGCTCCTAATTGCTCTTTATCCCAGATCCTTCCTAGTGAAATATGATAGAAATATCTAAACTCACTGTTAATTTGTCAAATTAGGGCAGTCATTGACACCAGCAGAAACGCAAGCCTAGTTTGCATCTTATGTTGCAACTGCATAGCAAAGCATCTAGAAACAAAAGAAATGCCAGACTAAGTAAATCTGAGCTCCATTTAATCCCTAGCAAATGTTTCAGGGAAGAGGCAAAAACCACATGGCAGTCAGGTAGGGGATAGACTGCCCTTGTGAAACATTATCCTAATTTTCATGGAGACTGGTTTAATTGCTGAGTTACAAAAAAAAAACCCAAATGCTGTTCAGATCCATTATGAAGATGCTTAATTTTCATGAACTCTCTAGTAAATGCCCACTAGCTTACTAAAAGTTGTTAAGGGCAGTGAGTTCCACAGTCCTGATACACATCAAAAAAGAAAGCTTTAACTGGGTCTCTGGTGACTCACATCAGGTCCTCCTGTCTGTGTGTTACAAAATGGGGAAATCAGGAGTTCTTGATCCAACTTGCTCGCCTATTCGTTATTCTGTATAATCCAAAGACTTTCTCTCTCTTTCAACTCTTTTTTTTTTTTTTCAGGCAAATGCGTCTTCTTTCATGCTCTCTTCATTGTCCCTGTCTCCTTCCTACAAATCCTCTTCTGGCTTTGCAGTATCTTCCCTTGGGTGACCTTCCCTCCTGTAGGAGTAGTGCTTTCTATTATCCTGCCTGCTTCTCTTCTCATGCTTAAGGCCTTTATGGTGGTGGGACTTCTGCACCACACTGGGCTGCTAACAACACTCTCCCTGTTTCTGGGGTCCAGCAAGCTGCTATGGTTCATTTAGATCTCTGCAATGTGTATGATCCTTCTTCTCTCACCAGCAAGGTTATGCCTGACTCACAGTTCACTGAGATCCGCTGAACCTGGAGACCCCTTCCCCATTCTTCTCACACCTCCAGGCATTCATGGGAATCTCAACTTTTATCTCCTTGATTACAAAGAAAATAATCCGGAGGGATTATTTGCTCTATAAACAGCTTGAAAAGGATGACTGCTGAGACACTTCTTTCTGACAACTGGAGATCCTTCACTGTACTGCACAACAACTGCCCCAGGGTTATGGCTAAAGAGACCCTGTTTTTCCTTTTGGATACTGGCCTGATTCATGTCCGAGGATTGCCAGGGACTGCCATGAGCTCCTTCCAGCCCAGTTGCTGACTTCATGCAGATGAGCCTGCTCATCAGCTGAACTGCCAGTGAGCCCTCTGGCCAGGGGAGGTCGGAGGCAGCAAAGGGAAGGGATGTTTACTTGACCACAGGCAATGAGCACAGGGGAGTAGAAGGAGGAACCTGCATCAGCCCTTTTCCCCCTTCTCCATCTCCCCCCATCTCCCCTGCCCCTTAGAGGTAGCCAGCTGCCCTGAAGGAAAGAGAACACAGCAAAGGCAACCAGTTTCACACTGTCAAATGGGTGCAGACACCGGACAAAGAAAAGAAGGGTGAAAGCCACAGTGAGGGGTTGTGAAGGAGTTGCTTTAGAAAGGAGAGGCAGAACAGCTCCAAAAGGACGGAGTTCTGAAAGTGAGATGGGGGGAAACCAGAGTGAAATGATGTCAGAGAAGAAGAAAGAGGACAGACAGATGAGATGGCAGGAGCAAAGGGGACAGAAGAAAGCAAGGACAAGATAATGTAACAGAGGCGATGGTGAGGGGGATGGGCCTCCGAGAACTTGGAGTGAATCAAGGAGAAATAATGAAGGAGAAGCTGCTCTTGCAAGAAAGCGTAGAAGAGACATGAAGATGAAAGAGAAAAATAAAAAGGAAAAAACAGGAGAGAGAAAAGAGAACAAATTAAAATGGAGATGGATAGAATGAGTCAAAGATGGAGGGCACAGAAAAAAGCTGAAGCCGTATAAGTGAAGGGAAAATAACTTTTGGGTGAATTGTATTTACAGTATGTTCTGTGCATCCCTGACCCGTTCTGCACTCTCTGTTTCACCTTCTAGGTAGCTGTATCTCTGGGATGGGAGCTGCATGGAAGAGGAAAGGGAGAGAGACCCTCCTCCTCCCCCCGCTAACATATTCCTACGACAGAGGATGCCTTTTCCCTCTCCGGTAAGTCTCCTGAAAGGGGAAAGGTTTCATGCCCGTGAAAGGCAGCAGCACATTCCCTGACAACTAGTGCAATATGGAAGGGAGAAGCAGCACAGAATGGAGCAGTGAGGGCTCCCCCTGGGATAAAAAGGGCATGCTTGATTGGGAATCTGCTCTTAAAACAGGGGCAGGGGGCAGAGCCATCTGAGAGCCTGAAATGTTTCCTGCTCCCACCGGCAACCTCCTCGCCATTGCTTTTGAAATAAATAAATATGGAGATTCTGATGTCAAACATCGGCGGTCCTCCTCCCCCAAACTCTTGATTAGATTGTAAGACACCAAAATGAGGTGAAAATGGGGCTTAGGGTCCTGCACAGGAAAATGGGTGGGTTAAAATGGAAACGTCAGATAGGAATAGCTCCTGGTCTCCCCTGGCAAAGAGACATTTGTTCTATCTCTGTGTAATTTCTTTATACATTACTGCTGCCACAGTGAATCTCTATGTCCCTCCCACTGCATTTCACTCTCACTCTCTTCAGCAAGGCAATTTCTGGTGCATTTCAGGACAATATTAACCCATTCTGCTTTCTCTGTCAGTAAAAAACTTCATAATTTAAAAGCAATTTAAAAGTCAGTTCTAGCTACTGACTGGTGTAGACCACTATTTGCTTGTTAAATTTTACAAACGAATTGAATCTGCAGGTCTCATTCCATCAAATACATAGTTTCTCAGCAATTTATAGTCAGATGTGAAGTTAAATTTAGAGTAGACCCCAAGTATCTCCCTTACCATATATTCTCCCAATTTTAAATTCTTCGTCTTCCTCTTCATCCTAAGACCCGTCCAACTCTGCATCCTGCTTTTCCCTGACAGATGCAAAGCCAGCAGCAATCAGTTATGTGCTGGGCTATTGCCTCCTGCTGCAGCTGAGAGATATGCTATAGGCTGTTGCTGATCCTGGACCACAAAGACACAGAGACCCTTTCTTAATCTACTGATATTTTCACTGTGTGTTCAGAAGAACCTCCAGATTAAGACAGCGTGGGCAAGGCCCCTGGCAGAATCCTTGTGAAACCTTAGGACTAGGATATTAGGCAATTCTGCAGGACAAATGGGGGGAAAATGTCAGAATGGGAGGGTTAAAGAAAGAAAGCTAGGAAAGAAAGGAGGGGAATAAGGAAAAAAAAAAAAACACTTGCAAGATGCATATGAAAGGTAAGAAGAGGTCCAGAAGAAAATAGTAGCACGAGAAGGCAGTATAAGGAAGAGACGCAATGCGAGAATTGTGTGGCAGAAGCCTGCCTTCACCCTGCCTCACTCGCTGTCAGCTCTTCATTTTTGCCGAACATTGAAACTGCTCTTAACTCTTATGTGTTGTTCAGATATAACAAGCTGGAAAGGGAACAGACCAGCTCATTAATTTTCCTTGGGAAGGGTCTCTAGGCAGGAATTATTTTCTGCACCAACATCTATTCAATTACTTGCCTTCACACCAGTCAGATCTATAGGGATGTCTAACCCCATGTGCATCACTCATGCCTGCCTGCCCTGGACTCTGCTTTCCCTCCTTCTTGGTCTAAAAGCCTCCAAGAACAATCCTTTTCCTAATAATAATGACAACATGACAAAACCAATAACCTACAGATATAAAATACATTTCATTTGCTCACTTCATAAGACCCTGATTAGGCATCGTCACTCACTTTTTAGGATCCTGTAGGAGATTTACAGGAGCTAATGAAAAAAATTCAACATGGCATCACTCATAATAGTAATTGCTTTTAAAAATTATGTGCCTAAAAGGATTAGTTTGGAAGAGCTGCAGCCATTCCAAAGTTATAAGAGGTGCAGTCTGTATCCATCTGTGACATGATCTTGCAGATCTCAATTGCTTAGTGTGCATGTGTGCATGTTTTGAGCATATGCACTTAAAGATCCAAGAAAGACGGTTAACCTGTCTTCTTTTTTGAAGGACAAAGCTTTCTGAACGGCTCAGAGTCGTATTTGGACAATCCCAAAGTCTGAGAAAGAAATACCTCAGTGAAGATAAGAAACAGAATCAGAAGTGTGATCTGCAGCGATACAAACACCACCCTTCTGCTTTAGTCCCACTATTGAACTGGGGTTCTCTGTAGGACACAAGACGGAGGGGAAAGGAAACCTGATAGAGGAGGGGCAGCCAAAATGACATCCCTGTCATTTCTGCTCTGGTTAAGACAAAGATCTGAAAATACTGAATGAAAGTGCACTATGGGCACTGTAATGACTGAAAAGATGGGAACCCGAAAAATGAAAGCCTAGGAATCAAATTCTTAAAGACAATATAGCAATTTACAACACAGCATATCTAGATATACAGCCCAAGACTGAGTCCCAAAGTCCTTTTTTGCTATTGGATATCTTGGCCAAGATGAGATCTAGACAGGAGGAAGCTGGACCACTGCAGGGAGCAGAAAAGGCACTGGGAGGATGGAGCGACTGGCAGTATAGCAGCTGGACCATTTAACACTGCTGCTAGGTGAGGAACAGGGACGGTGGATTAGACTGTGGCCATTAATGGGGATTAACACAAAATGGCAGGAGCCCTGTAGAGAGGCAGGTGTAAATATCACAGTTGCACTGGGTCTGTGTATAGAAAAGACAATTTACCGAAATATTTTGAACACCAAGAGTCCTCATTTTTGGAGGATAGCCTACAGTGTTGTCTGGTGCCAGAGTTGCCCTACATCTCCAAAGATGAAGACAACCTCTTTAGAGGCTTCCTACCAGTGATGGAAGACTGTAACAGCAACTTCTTTGATTATTATCTCATTGTATATCTTCTTACCCTCTTACATCTCCTAAACCTGTAGGCTTGCCCTGACACCCACTCAAGGCTACAGAAACGTTTCTGACCCAGACCCTCTGGCAAGTTCCTTTAATAATAAGCAGAGGATTTGTCCTTCTTTGTAGCCTCCTGAGATTGAGCCCTTGAACAAGTCTCTCCACCCTATCCAAGATGGGGAAAAGGAATCTCTGTTGTACTTTTCTCCCTCTTGCTCTCCAGCAGGATTTTTTGTTAGAGTAAGAGAGGGAGCCACAGACACCTTTCTGATTCCTTCTGCCAGGAAGGAAGATAATGCCGTCCCCAGGTAATCAGACATGATGGCAAGAGGTCTGCCAGCCTGGGTCTGTTCACAACTGCTCGATAAAGGTATTTGGCTGTGCTGTTCTGTGAGGGAGGGGGTGCCAGTGGCTGGCCCTTGTGCAGGCTACAGGTCTGCGAGAAGCCAAGAGGAGCCATCCCAGCAGCGCCATGCCACCCCATGAGGCGAACCTGTGTCCAGGCCCTGCTCAGCATGCAGCTATGGAGCTGGCTTTGCCTTGTACCATGTGTCTTTGGTTTCTTTGCCTTCAGCAAAGTTTTGGTGCAACCTGTGCCCACAACCCAGGGAAGGTCTTGGATCAGAGCTGTGCTTGTTCCTGCATGGTGTATTTCATCCTCCTGTTCTGCTTGACGCATCTACCCTGTGGTGCTCAGTGGCTAGGGGAATAAGCCAGCCCTAGCCCTCACATGGCTAGGGGCAAGAATGAGCATCCCACCAGAGCAGCTTGCACTCAAGCTGCATTTCACATTGCTTGTGCTGGGCTGCAGTTTGAGCCCGCAGGAAATCATGGACAGGGAGAGCAGAGGGAATGGGCTGGAAGTGCAACATGGGGGTGGGGAATGCAATGGGGAACTTAGGAGATGTTAGTTGGAAGCACCCTGGCACTTTCTGTTGTCGTGCAAGTCCCTTCTCCACAGTGCCTCTGGGCTCCTGTCACATGTAAAGGAGAAGGCGCCCCGAGCTTCTCCGATCTGACAAACCTCACCCGCCCCTTCCTCCTCCCCCTCAGACTGCGTCCTTCTGGATACAGCTCTATGGGCAGATAGACATGATCTGAATTCACTGCTTCACCCGGCCGGGGTCCTCATACCTCTTGTCTCCACCCCAGCCTCCCTCCATCCTTTGGCTTGGGGACAGAGCTCAGGAAGGGAATTCTTCCCTGCAGCCTCCCTCCCTGCATGGCTTTGCATTTGGATTTGCTTATTTTTCCTCTCTCATTAATTTTTAATTAAGGAGAGGTCTCCTTCTCCAATTGTAATGAATAGCTGTGTGAAAGACTTTTCATTCTTTATTAATATATATCTCTATATATTTATCTACTTGGAGGAAATGTGTGCGTGTGTGTGCGTGAGTGTGTTTAAAACATCCCCCATTAATTTACTGCTATTGATTTTCTGGCGTGGAGACAGAATATAGTATTCAGCATAGAGCTCCTCTGCAGGATATGTTAAAAGGCAGCAGTTTGGGTTGACAAAGGGCACTAAATGCAGTATGCGTCAAATAGACCATCGCTCAATGAAGTCACTTAGCTATTCAAAACATGTCCAGCCATCACTCAACCGCTTGCACCAAGAATGGGGGGGGAAATTCGTGCTTCTTCCCAGACACAACCATTTCCAAACAGCAGCTTTAGCTTGCTTTGGTGAGAGACATTAGTACATACATAGTTTATTCCTCCCTCCTCCCCAGCATTCCATCTCCCAGTACCGGTCTCAGAAAAGCAGTTCTGCGGTACCCACTTCCCATTCTCTCCCATCAGGGAGATCAAGGCACACCCTGCTCTGGTGGACACTGCTAGACACATACGTTATCTGCAGATGTCCATAAGCCCCTGGCAACCCACCCTCCAACCGAAAGTTGATTCATAAGCAGGGGTTTTACAGTGGGCTGTAATGTGCGCTCTTGTGCTCTCACTCTCTCCTTCTCGCTATGTGTATAAGATAAAACATGCATTTACATCAGTTGCCCCTATCCCCTCCAGCACAGGCTGAAGACCACCTCCCCAGCCCACACGTACGCCAATAGCAGTACTGAGCAACACACATTTAAAAGCGAATCACTGGCCCCTCTTTTCTTTCCTCTCCTCCCTTAGGAAGTCTGATTCCAGAAGTTGGCTGCGGTGGTGTCTCTTCTGACATCAGACATATCACTGAGTTGCTGTTCAGTTTCAATCAGACTTAGGCTAATTTTCCATTCAGAGACTCATTTATTTTTAGCGTTTTTCATAAACCTTAAAAAGAAAGCCCCAAACAAACACCTTCCCCAACAACAAACAAGTTGGAGGAGAACCTTTCTTTACCCCCAAACAAACCAATCATCCACCAAATAGACCTCTCTGCACCCAACTGATGAGAAGTGGTTGCTCGCAGGCATTACGAAATGCTCAGAACTCTGCTTGAGGTGACTGGAACCGTTAGATATGTCATACAAGGCATTTTTGACATAACAGGGTTGCTTCCTTTTCTCTCCTTTTGCCTCCTGAAGTGAACTGGTTTTTGTAGCTGGAGTGTGTTATTGTTACCCCTCCCCATATTGCCCCTTACCCCGTCTTGTCTTTGCAAACAAGCCTTTTGCAAAGAAAACATTTCAGTCTGTGGTTACAGCTGGAGCACAGTAATAACACAGCATTTCAGCATTGCTTTTCCAGACAATACAAACAGTCTGAAGACAGGCAGACTGCACAGTTGCTTTTTGAAAGGGTCTATTGATGTTTTTGTAGCACACATCATTCTACTTGGGGATGGTGGGGAGTGAATTTCAGGGAGTCCTATGGGAGGGTGGGGAAAAGGGAAGAAGGGAACAGAGCAGAGAGTGTTTCACCTATCTTCTTGCCTCTCTGCCCTGAGTAACGGAGCCCACTGCTCTTGCTCTGTGGTGGAAGGAATGAAATGAGAAAATGGTGGAATGTGGAGGGGGGCTGGTGGGGAGGAGGGGGAGACATGGGGTGGTGGGAGAGGAGAGGGAGGGGAAGATCCGGAATCAAATACCTTCCAGGCAGCAGGTTCTCCATAATCCAGAATGGGTCATGACTTCCTCGTTCTTTTTGCTGGTTTCGTTCTCACTGACAGTTTTAGTCTTGCAAACCCCTCTGGAGTAAAGCCAGTAGTCGGTCCCCACAGCTATGGTCATCAGGCTGAAGGCAGCGAAAGCACCAACGGTGGTTAAAAGCATCTGAACACCTCTGTCAAAGAGCCCCATAATTCTTCATTATACAAATACCCAACCGCCTTCTGATTCTTGGGGTGTGTGTGTTTAATAAAATAAAAGAATAATATTTCCGACTAATAATATAATGGGTATTTATAGAGAGATAGATATCAAAAAAGGGAGGTAAGAAAGCCCACGGAAAAGAGTGTAAATTAGAAAGACCACACGGGAAGAGGCTTGCCTTTAAATCGGAAACGTTCTGGTTGAAATATAAAAAAAGGAAAAAGGAAAAAAGAAAAAAAGAGAGAAAAGAACCAAGAAAAAAACCAAACAAATAAATAGAGAACCCCCCCCAAAACGAGACGCCTTAATCCCTTTTTCTAAAATTCTGGTCTCCAGTTTCCATATGTAATGGCTAATTTGGAGATGGCTTCCACAGTGAACGGGGGAGCAGCAGCAGCATCCTCAACACAATCTCTCATTATCTGGACCTAGACAGTTAGAGACTGTAAGAGCAGAGATGCAACCTTCAGTCTTCTTGCTTAGCTCTGCAGCCTGCGCCATGAAAATCCTTTTCCTTCCCAGTTATCTTCCTTGTGTTTTTATTTTTTTTTTAATTTTTTTTCCCCCAGCAGTGGCGGTCGCTCCGATCCTCTCTCACTTTTTTTTTTTTTTTTTTTCCTTGCTGGCTTCTCCTTTCCTTCCGTTCGCTCCTACCACCAAGCCAGACTGCCCAGTATACTGTAAGCCCTTGATTTCAGCTGAACAGGTGCCGAGGTCTCGCCTCCCATGGCTTTTCCGCGCAGCCCCGGCGCTCGCTCCTGGCGGAGGTGGGCGAGGAGAGGGAGGGGGGCTCCCGGAGCAGGAGGAGGAAGAGGAGCAGGGGGGCACGGGCGCGGCGCCCCTCACGGGCCGG